>CAMXCT020003057.1:102031-589517 GCA_947184155.2 Cladocopium goreaui | reverse complement strand
TCAATCTTCTCCACAGTGCCTCTGGCTTGTCTGCACTCTGGCAGTACTCTGGGCGCTGCTTCGGCTCCATGCGAAACAGCTTGTCCACCTCATCCAGTCGGAGCGGCACAGGGTGCATGTTATGAAATCGCCCATAATGGAATTGAGAAGCATCATTGCTGCTACAGAGTGGATACTAACAAACTTATTCGAAACCAATACAGAATCTTGCATTTGACTGCAGTGGGTCGTACACGGTGCCTAAGCTTTTTAGATCGAGCTCAACTTAATCACCATGCAGTCCTTTCCCAAAACCAAAACACGTGGATTGCCAATCTTTTTCACTCCATGCAGGCAGGTCACAAACATGGAGCACCTCCGGCAGCGGCGTCCTTGCTCCGCACCTTCTTCCATCCGTCTCCATGCTGCCTGCAATTTTCACAATTTCTTTATCGGCTGATGGATTTTTTCAGAGATGCTCAAAATTGCAGTTTGCTAGCCTCATCAGGGCTTCTCAAACACAGATCGCATCTTTTTTTTGCTGATGCCATAAGCTTTTTTTAAGTGACCTTCTTCTCATCCTGACGCAGAAAAGAAACTAATGGAAACACCGGACCAATGGCAGTGTGTGTCAAGTGTGCAACGGCAGGTGCAAATCACACAAGCCTTCTGAGCCTTCTGCTTGCCGTTGGCCTAGCAAGAGGCTCACAAGCATGAGCGATGAAAGAAGGTATGAAAAATGAAACTGTCCCAAATTGCGACCTGGAAGGGTGAGCAGCCTCGAGGAAAGATTGCAGCCTCTTTTCCGCATTCTCCGGCTCAGCTTGCTGAAACTCCTGACAACAGAGAAGGTTCCAATGAACTGCCATGTTCACTCATCATCTAAACTCAACTTCAAGGATTTGGTGTCCGCATGAGAGAACAGATTACAGCTGTCCTCCCATTTCGATACCAACTCCCCCTTCTTGCTGTCGTACCGAAAAAAGATGCCTGAGAAAATTCCGCGTAAATGAAGGACAGACTGCAAGCTCAACGAAAATTTAGCCAGGAAACCAGCATCACTCAACAGTCTTTTGTAGTCTGCGACCTGCAGGCACACCATCGATGCAACCCGATGGACATTATCGACCCAAAAAACATTTTCGCCTTGAGCCCTTGCTGCCTTCCTCTGCCATGCTCGCCTGTCCTCCACGCAGCTACTGTCAGGAGCCGAAAACATGAAACTTGCTAACAACATCTGTCAATTTAGGCTCCAGCCCAGGCTCGGAAGGAGCATCCTCTGTTTTTCCATGTTCTGCTTTCATAATCTCAGGATCAGCAAGCCTAAATGATAAGTGCACATCTTTCTGATTGAGCAACGGGCTGGCATGTCTTCTTTGCTGCTGTCTGTTGCCCGCGGCTCCTGGGCCGTTTCCCATCAGATTCCGTCAGATTAAGCCACTTCCTATCTTTTTTGCATGAGGTTTAACCGTTTTCCATCAGCTTCAATCATTTTCCGTCAGATTCAACAATTTTCAATCAGATTGATTCAAGCATTTTCCATCAGATTTGTCAACTTTCGAGGAAATTGTGCCATTTTCAATCAGATTTCGCCATGTTCCATCAGATTTAACTATTCCCAAAAAGGGTGCTTTAGGATCTTTTTTGGATTTCTTGGCTGCTACTTTGCCTAGTGTTTGCAACGGTGGGACTTGAATTTGCCATTTTGCATTCCGAGTTTGGCTGATCCTTCGGCAGGTGTTAATTGCTTCAACATGGTTTTGACGCTTGTGTTTCGCGTCATCATGCGCCTTCTGAGCTTCTTTTTCAAGTGCCGCCATCCTCTTTGCCCAAGCTTTGCGTGCCTGCCAAGGCAGCCCCGACGCAGCATCCCAAAAAACAAGCAGAAATACATTGCTCCCTCAGTCGCTAAACTTCGAAGATCAAAACAGTTCAAACGTTTTCGAAGGCTAAAATACCCTCGGTCGTACCGGTCAAAAGGGTCCAGTCCTGGAAAAAAATGCCTTCAATCGTTTGGTCCACAACCTTTTGGAATTGATTTCCAAAGGGTACAACCCAACGGATTTAAGCCAACAACCAAGTTGCAATTTCCCGAACATGCAGGGATGCCACGCCTTGCCCAATTTTGCTCTGACATGTTTCGAATCCTGACAGATGAGAGTCCGATAAGTACACGCACACACTCACAACTTTGTCACATAGCATCTCCTCACATACAATAACTTCACACACTCTCACGCACACACAATTTTGTCACGTGGCAGGCGTGGCACAATCTCACATCTACCGTCGTTTTGCGTGGCTTACATACATACATACATACATACGTACGTGCATACATGCATACATACATACAGACAGACAGACAGACATACATAAATACATTACTATCTTTTCACACACCTTCTTGCTTTGTCACACACCCTCTTTCATATTCCACTTTGTCACACATAACTATTTTAACTTCGCGATCCTTCACCACATCCTTTGTCTTTCCTTCCTTCCCCGTCCCCGCTACAACCTTTGAAGCTCATTATTATATTATTGGAAGAAGTTGACTTGTGGGGTTATCCGGTCCTTTAAGTTAAGATTTCGATAGAATTATTTCGAATCATGCCAATTGTTTTCATGGCTAACACGAACCTTAGCGTGTATACTATAGTTTAAAAGTGCGAAAGGAGCAATTCAATCGCTGCACTGGAATCTTGGAATCCAACGAAGGCAAAGATTGCACACATATGGTATAAGAAGCCAGGCATGCATCCTTGCCTGGGCCTCTTCGCCACACTGCACGTAGCAAAGCAAATAAGCCTGCAGCACATCCCAGCATGTTGGAGAACGCAGTTTTGACATTCCGGCCTGCTTCGCAGCTTCAAGCGCTGCTTCTGTTGACACCTGACAGTTTGAGCCGTCGAGCACACAGCAGGTCCGACAGCCCTGCCCACACGCCTTTTTACAGGAATCATCGTCGTACATCAACCACACCAAAGGGTCATGCGAGCACCTTGAAACGTGGAATGGGTTCAAGAGATGGAAAGACCAATGGAAAGACCAAGAAGCAGAACTTGAACATCACCTTGCCTGACAAATGTCACGTAGTGCCCCGCAGCAATCTTTCCGGTGTGAACGATTGCCTCACTCGGAAATTTCTGGCCTGCTTGAGGACCAAATAGCAATACAGGGAAAAAAATATGTCTGACAATCCGTCAGAGAGAAATTTGCCGCAGCAGCTTAGAAGCGCACTGCTACCAAGCGGTGTGACCAGAGGTATTCCTGAACGATGACTTTGACATCGATTTTTTGCCTCAGAGCGCTTCTGCATTTCGAATCTCTCCAGAGCCCAGGAAGGACAGCAAACTTTGCCCAACTGGGCACAGGACGCAGTACCCAGCACTGCCAGAAGGTACTAAATCAAAACTTGGATATGTATGGATATGTCTTGTAGGTTGTTCTGTCACAACCAGTTGCGGTCTACTCAGATTAGAATCTTTTCAGGGACCCCGCGTCTCACTGGCACAGGTGAACCGCTTCAAGTGAAGGAATGCCACCTCGCCGTTGAGAGACCACACAGCCCCAACTCTGTCAGCAAGAAGCGGCTTGACTTTAAAAGCATCCATCTCTCTCCAGTTCAAAAAACATGTTCGATTCAGCATGTGTCAGCAACCGATTGGAAGGCCTTTGGAGTTTGAGCAATGACCCAGCGCACATGCGCTTTTTTTTGCCCTTGCAGGCAGCACACCTCAAATGTAGGTATAAAACGCAAACATGCTTCGTTTATTTGTGTATCGTTGTTTTCTACGTTTCGGAACAACAACTGAAGCACAGCTCAGAAGGTCTGAGGCTGAAGCATGTAACTGTTCTCTCCCTCTAAGATTTCAGCCTCCTGGAACTTCTCCAGCAAGGCCTACAGAGACAATGTGGGGATGCCTCGAGAGGCTGGTTGCTGATCTATTTCGGCTACAAATCTATCTGTCCATCTGTCCATTACCCCAGATTACATCAGTGTGTATCTGTCTGCCTGTCTCGTCATATTTCCACTCCATATATCAATGCCGCTCTCTCCACGTGAAGACTGCCTCAAGTTTCACCTCCTCGTCGTGAGGGCTCAGGCCCAGTGGCCAACATGTGAACCTACGGAAGAGAAACAACAATCGGCTCTCATTTGTTGAGGGAGGATGCAGTCCGACCCAGCGTGCCTTTCCAATTGCTCACTTCCATTTTTGCATTCTGCACATTGTAGGTCTCTTGACATCCGCCCCTGCGGATCACGCTTGCGTATCGTTTGCAACATCCAGAGCATACCAAGACATGCATGCACACATGCGGTTTACCTCCCATGCCCTTTTCCACATGCCTCCCAGAGTTGTTGAAGGCATTCTGGCATACATGTCAGAACGCACTCCAAACACTCAGCAGAATCTTGTTGCACACCTTTTTCGAATTTTGGAAAATGCCTCAGAGGCAGAAATCAGTCATGGTGTAGAGTCAGTTCAAAATTTAGCCATTACAGGGCGGTCTTTTAACTCGTTTCTGTGATGCATTCCAATAGCAGAACAATTTGCACGTCTATCGTATTAAGCCCAGCACTGCGTGAGAAATGTTACCAACTTATGAGGGGATGGCGCCTTCGCAGACTGTCGCCGCTCTTCCTGTGCGAAATTCACTGCGCTGCTGGTGTGCTTCTGATTCCTGCATCATGCATCTCGCACGTACAGAAAAGCGTCCTCCAGTTCTTTAAAGAGAACGCCAAAAGTACTCAACTCCTGCAGTTGATGCAGGAACCCAAGGGACGTGAATGAAAATATGTCAAAACCTGCCCCAAATTCCTGATTATATATTCACATGAACACACGCCGGACTTAGCGGTCCTCGCGGCTGGAGGCTGCAAAGAATTCGGCTATGCATGGAAGATTACTGCACACGGCCATCGGAAAGCATAAGCTGCCAAAAAAAACTGTCTTCTTTGTCATCAGTGGCTACAGTGAAGATCTGTTAAAGCCTTTTGACTTACACCGCATACAGAGCATGTCAAATAGCACTTCACGCCTGACCATGACCAGCACCGCAATGAGGTAGCACCAGACTCCTTCGTTCCGAAGACCAGGAGGAACCTGTGCAAGGCACTATGCAATCTGACACAGGTTGCGTTCTCAGGACAAGATCTGAGGGGACATCAGGAGGTTGTGGAATCATGGTGCCTTTGTTGTCGAAGCATCATTTCTATCCACACATGCCTTGCGGTGGCCACAGGATTCATGAAGACACTGTTCAGTAACTGCGAAGCCACAAATTCAGTAACTGAGCCAACAAACCTGCTGGCCTGAGCCTCGTTTGCCAATTGTCGTAATCGATCACATAAGTTCCCATCTACTCCTTTCTCTTCGCTGGCCTGTAGGATGGAATGAACGCGGAGTGGCGGTGGAGTCAGGCCCCATCAGCGTAGCTTGAGTGCGATGCATCAAACACTACGGGTAACAAAATTCTGAAGGAGCAACTCTGATGAGCTCAGGCCTGCTATTTTTTTCCCGTCAAAAATATCGGTCAATCGAAGGTTTAGAAGTCAAAACTTCCGAAAATATGGAGAGATGAAAAGCAGAGCAAGGCAGAGGCAGGGAGAAGAGAAAGTTGGACCAGAGAAAGTCAGAAAAGAAAGAGTCAGAAGAAAGAAGATGCAGATGCGCGAAAAAAAGGTAGGACAGTCGCGAAACATTGTGTTTGTCATCCCTGTTGGATTTCCCCTGCTAACATGCACTCCTGCATTCTTTAGACAAAAAATGGCGGTCCACCTTGCTCTACTGAAGTGACACATCTAAAGAATCCCAACCCAGGAATCAAGAGGGTGTAAGATCATCCAAATAATCATGGCCCAGGCAATCCACTACAAAAAATAAACATAATATATTAAAAACTATATTAAAATATCAAAACAATACAAATACAAAAGCAGAACTCAAAAAAATGGGGAGTCCGTGTAAGTCTTGTGGATGTCATTGTTGTTCTAACCTGCGTGACTTATCGGTGATGCAAACAGTGGCCTGAGCACAACAGCAGTTTTACGTATTTACAAAAACTCAACCTATTTGTCTATTCCGTCTGAAAAAATGGGGAGTCCGGGTTACCCTTGTGGACACAACAATACTCTGGAGAGAGAGAGAGAGAGAGAGAGAGAGATCAATGGATAAATACATACATAGATAGGTAGGTAAGTAGGTAGGTGGCTAGATAGTCAGAGAAAGGTAGGTAGGCTTCGCTCTGCCATCCCGGACATTCACAGCAACCAATCTCTCCTATACGTTTCCTATTTTTCAAACTTCCGCCACCGCCTTGTGCGGTACTACTGGTAATTAGGTCAAACACTATTTGAAGGTGCAATGTGGATAAGATGCACAAAGAGATGCTACAGACCAAGAAAAATATCCCTCGGAACTTGTCTGGAGTCAGACGTGGTAAGTTATCTGCAATCACTCCTACGTATGGAACTATGTACTTGTGCTGTCTTGCAAGGCACTTGGCCTACATGGTGCAAATCTCTCGGTCACACATGTCATCACATGTCACATTCAAAAACCACTATGCTGCAACACAAAGTCCTGCCAGACTTCAAACTGAACGTCATAAGACTTGCCAACAATTTCAATCAATCGTATTTTCCATATACCTCTGTGATGTGTGCCAGTGCTACATACTGACCTATGGTCTGGGGGTACACATCTGTCACTGAGTGTACATCCAGCAGTCTTGGTTTTCAAGAAAGAAATGCAAATACATGTCTCCAGCTATCGGATATCGCAACGAATAAGGTACATGGACAGCACCTAGCAAGCTTTCATTTCATACACACTCGCGCTGGTAGGTAACGATGCTGCAAAATGCTGCAACGTCAGGTTGCACAAGTCCAAATGAACGACGTGAAATGACGTGAACCTAAGAACCTATGTCAGATACCCCAGTCATCCCCAGTGTCGAAATCTGAAACGACCCCCCATGCATCGTCGTCGCACAGCCGAGCAACGGCAGCCACGGGACGCGGAACTTCGACCGGTGCAGCGGCTGCGGAGTCGCCCGCGGAACTCGGAGCCAGGCCTCAGCGGACACGGACTGCCGGACTGCGCAGCGTGGCGAACCAACCGGAGGAAATTTGTTGCACAAGATCTCTAGTAACCCCCCAAAAAAAGATGAAAAGAGTAAAACGGACTTATTTCATGCTGTTTTTCTATCTGTTTGGGAGTTGCAAGAGATTAACTCAGTCTATCCAAAATAGTGGCAGTTTATGAGTTAATTGGGAAGCACTTCCGAAACAGCAATGACTGGAAAGAAACAAAAGAAATCTTACTCATCCATGACGTCAGACCGCAACAGTTGAAATTGTCTAAGCTCTGAGGGTGCCATTTGCGAGCAAGGCCTGGCCTTGAGACATTGTGAAACGTGTAAGCTACAATATCTGGAAGCACATTTTAGAAAAAAACGAAGAAAAAAATGAAACAATGTATATTATCTAACTCATCATGAGGAAAAGCCATTGCCTTCCTTGCCTGCAAAGTGCCCGGATGTAACAACGCATGGCGTGCAAAGTTATATCATGTGGAAAATCAACTTGTGGCAAACCATGCTATCCTGCACCTGTGGTTATCACCTGAAGTTTTCTTCAATATTCTGTAAGGTTCTTTTACCACACCATCAGAATCAGTGAGATTGAGAACATTGAGCAGCACGATGGCCACGATCAAAATAAGGGGTTACTAAGTTACCGTCATCCCACCACAAGATTTTGAAGTCTTATCTTGGCGGCTCCAATTCCCCATTTATTATGGTATAAATCCGCAATGTTACCATTAGATATCTCATGAAATCCCTATTCCATGATTCAATCGAGATAAATCAGGTTAAATCCAACTTTTGAGCTACAAATTCTATAATTTCTATATTAATTTCTATATATTTCTATATATATTCCATGAAATCTCCAGGTCTTATGGCTGCCCATCCCCCATCTCATGGCACCATGTGAAATTCGTTCCCTTCGCGTCCCGGGCCGCTGTTTGTGGCATCCGCGGTGGCACCTTTCGGGGCCTCCTGGAGCCCCGGGCCCGGACCAGACGTGGGGGGACCATGAAAAATAGGGAGTTCAATTATATCATGGGAGATTTGATGGCTCAAAAATTGGATTTAACATGATTTAACCATGATTTAACCATGGAGAAAATGGAGATTTCATGGGATATTCATGGGGATCTAATGGATAAATAAATGATTAAATGTGGATAGTAGGGGCAGCCAATTGATGAAAAACATGGAGAATTGATTGATTGTATCGACAAAAAAAATGGTGAACAAATGGGGAGTTAACAATATTCTCAAAAGGGGGCATACACCAAGAAATTGAATTGGCTGTTCCAGTAGTTGTGGTTTGAGTTCAAACGAGTAGAACGCATCTTGACCGGAGTTCATTGTTCCCTTCTCTGGTCACACCTCTGCGCAAATTATCATCACTTTTGAAATATGTTCCACCAAAAAAAACGATCAATGTATCGTTGGTGATCTTGACCCGTCCGAGACCACGGCCCAACCGCTTCTCCTCAGCTTGAGCTGCCACGGCCTTTGCGTCTCCTGGGCAGGTGACTCTGATCCCAGGAAAACTCAAGCCCCAAGTCATCATTTTACAAATCATCAACCGCGATCGATCACGTGGGGTACCCTATTTTTCAGACCACATCAAGGATCCCACCAAGAAAAAAGAGATTCCAAGCGCCGAGCCCACGAAAGATGCGATTGCCACCTGGTCAAGCTGGCGCATGAGTCAAGTCACCAAAAGATTGCATGGTTGATACCTGCATGTCCAAAACTCCGTGTCTCTGATTTAAGTTTCACCAATACGCAATCATGTTCAGAAAGGATATCCATAGATATCCATGGTATGTGAAGAAGACATAAGAAGACGACCACGTTACAGTACTGCAACAAATATTGGGCGGGCATGGTGTCTCAATTCATGTAAATTCCACATAGGTCACCCCAACACCCCTTCCACCTTCAAGAACTTTGTCAATTGACCCCAACCAGCCCATGATTCAAGGCATGTGGTTTCTGCGCGTGTTCAACAATGTTGAGATATCCGTTCGTCGAGTCTTCAACTGAGCAGTGTTTTTTTTGGGTGCTTGGGTCCTATATACACAACTTAGGGTACCTACGCAGTGTGTACGCGAGCCTACGCCGTGTGGGAGGTAGCCTATGCGGATGAAATGTCAAAAAAGCACCTACGCAAGCGCCTACACAAGTTTTTGACCGCACATGGAGAAGCAAGCCGCTTGCAGGTCAGCCTTTGCAAACTTGCCTACGCCTACACTGCACTGCAAAACACACATGATCAGCCTACGCAACATATCATACAGTTCCCTTTGTTCTAGATTTCATGATGTCAAAAAAAACGATGCTCAACTGAACATAGTCATATTGCTTCAAGAAGTATCTGTGTCAGTATCTGCATGTACCACGGTAAATCATCTGCAACCACTCACACCTGCACGTTGCAAATATCTCAGTCACACATGTCAAATTCGACAACCAGCATGCGACACACGCAAAGTCTGGTCAGAGTTCAAACTCATGATACCGTCACCAGCAAATTGAATCAACCATGTGCCCATATATTACATGTTTATCAGTGAGAGAGAGAGAGAGAGATCAATGGATATAAATACATACATAGATAGGTAGGTAAGTAGGTAGGTGGCTAGATAGTCAGAGAAAGGTAGGTAGGCTTTGCTCTGCCATCCCGGACATTCACAGCAACCAATCTCTCCTATAGGTTTCCTATTTTTCAAACTTCCGCCACCGCCTTGTGCGGTACTACTGGTAATTAGGTCAAACACTATTTGAAGGTGCAATGTGGATAACATGCACAAAGAGATGCTACAGACCAAGAAAAATATGAAAAATGTATTTCTTGAAAGCTGCATATGCCTTGGGTGCCTCTTCGGATGGCTTTGATGAGGATGCTCTCGCAGCGGCCTGCTCGGCAATTGTATTCTGCAGTATATTAAAATCTGAAGGACCAGCGTCCTAGAATCGCATTCGTGTAACGATTGCCAGCTTGCTCATGACCCCTTGCAACATGCGGCTGTGAATCACATAGCTGCGGCCTCAGCTGGTGGGCTCGCCTGACTTGGTTCATCTGCAGGTGCCTCACTATGAGGTGCTCTGGCAGCATGCTGGGATGCAGTAAAATCTGATTCACGCCTACAGCGCAACGAAACATGTTTGTTTCATAAATCTAGAAGGTCAAGAATCCCTCCGCATGATGCAGTGCAAGCAAGGGACCAAATGGGGGAGGGCGAGATCCCACAAAATGTTCCAAACATCATTGTGTCGATCGCTAAGACTCACTCCAAGACCTTGGTCGAAAGAAGGTTTCGGCAGAAAATGCACAGTACAGCATATATTTCCCGGGCAATTCTTTCTTGTCTTTGCTATACGACGAAAAAATGAAATACCAAAATCTTGCTACGCGTACGTTTCGGGATGGCCGCAACCAGATCGTTCTCATAGCCCAGATACGCCATTCCATCTGTCTCATGATTTCTGCGAAAGGAATCGACATTGGCTGCCAAACCGCACGGAACCATGCCTGCACTTCCTGGCAATCTTGGCAGAACTAGATCTGCGAACACTAGATCTTCTTCACAGTGCAAAATTGGTACTTGTGGCTGGGTAGCGGGGACATTGTCACATGCCGTGCAGATCAAGCCATGAGAAACGAAAACCCGGCAACAGAAACATGCATGGAGAAAAACAAATCTTTCAAGTTCTCTGGCCTCCTGCAACTCCTGCATCTGAATCGGCGGATTGTCACCGCTCTGAGTCACTTTGGATGCCAGGGCGTCCAGGTCGTCTTCGATAGATCCCAATGTCGGCGGAATGTCCTGGAGCCGGAGCACTGCTAGAGAAAATGGCTTGCAACGATCCCTCGTCACTTGGATGTGGCCCTATTCGGGAAAATTGAAAAACATGCCCCAGTGAGATCGGCGGCGCATTGGAAATTGCAGCCTCTAGCAGCTGGGCCTCGGTCACTTCTGGTGGCACAGGTGCTGCTTCACCCTTCTGCAGCGCTGCAGTGGAGGTTTGTGGCACATGCGGCCCTACCCCCTTTCCTGGCCAAGCTGAACCCCTGCCCTTGCTTTGCAAGGCAGCTGCTGCTGCTACTGCCTCACCCTTTCCTGGCAAGGCTGCAGCAGGGGTCTGTGCGTCGGCAAGCTCATGGTGAGCCGCAACCTGCAGAAATCGGCAATCCCAATGGTTCACTATAGTTGAAAAATACGGGCTGAAAAATCGCATTCTGAAAATTATTTGTAGCTATTGCGCGCGTTTTGCTATTGTCCATCCAACATTAAAGACTAGTATGATGTGATCTTTGCACATTGTTGCCAACATTTCCAACCAATTTTGCTTGCAGATGGCTATGAGTCAAAACCCTGGCACCCTAGGTACCCAAAAATGGCTGGTAGTGGATGACTATTCCCCAATATGATAGATATGATTGTAGGGTTTGACCCATCCCGTCAGATCATGAGCCACAAACCACTGGTTATCAAACGGCCATCTCTGAACCTGGCTCCGTGTTGAGAAAAATCATCCAGGACGATCCGGGACGGGCATCAGTATATCATAATATCATAACCTGACCGACATCATAGTGATATATATTGAGATACCGAGAACAGATGTTTATCAGACTGTTTGTCAGTTTCTCTCCTTTTTCCTACTCCCCCGGTAATCTAGCATTGCGTTTTTTTTTTCACATCCCGCCTCCAGTTGCCCAGCTGGAGCCTCCGGCGTGAACGGTATTACCTCTGGCGAGGAACTCAGATCGATGCTCTGCACCTTGAGGGCACATCGCCAGGAGGTGGCTCAAGCACCAACCAGGAGAAAAGACCAAGACAATATTTGATTGTCTGAAAGTCCAAAAATAGATGAAAACAAGATTCGTAGACTTCACCGATCGTAACAATAATCGAAAAATTTACGAGGCGGCACCTCTGCAGTACGTCGTCGCTTTGGCCTCAAAAAAAATCTTGGCAGGAAATGAATCAGCATATGACATCAGTATGGGGCGGTTGGACTATGTTTCCAAAAAGGGGGTAACAAATATCGAGCATGCATACAAACGTCTTCAGATACTACTCCTCCATATTCTCATGACTGGGTGCCCCTGCGAAGGTGTAAGCAGGTTCACAAATGGCATTGAGTCCGGAACAATCGAAGTGATCAAATGCAAGACTGTACCTTTTTCATGCTTTTTGTTCTTTCCATGTGTGTGTGTGTGTGTCATGTTTTGTCTTCTTCCTCATTGACGGAAACCTGGAAATTTGACGGAAACCTGGAAATTTGACGGAAACCTGGAAGTTTGACGGAAACCTGGAAATTTGACGGAAACCTGGAAATTTGACGGAAACCTGGAAATTTGACGGAAACCTGGAAATTTGACGGAAACCCGGAAAACCTGGAAATTTAAAGGAATCCTGGAAATTTGACGGAAACCTGGAAATTTGACGGAAACCTGGAAGAAACCTGGAAAACCTGAAATTTAAAGGAATCCTGGAGATTTGACGGAAACCTGGAAATTTGACGGAAACCTGGAAATTTGACGGAAACCTGGAAATTTGACGGAAACCTGGAAATTTGACGGAAACCTGGAAATTTGACGGAAACCTGGAAAACCTGGAAATTTAAAGGAATCCTGGAAATTTGATGGAAACCTGGAAATTTGACGGAAACCTGGAAATTTGACGGAAACCTGGAAAACCTGGAAATTTAAAGGAATCCTGGAAATTTGACGGAAACCTGGAAAACCTGGAAATTTAAAGGAATCCTGGAATTTTGACGGAAACCTGGAAATTTGACGGAAACCTGGAAATTTGACGGAAACCTGGAAAACCTAGAAATTTAAAGGAATCCTGGAAATTTGACGGAAACCTGGAAATTTGACGGAAACCTGGAAAACCTGGAAATTTAAAGGAATCCTGGAAATTTGACGGAAACCTGGAAATTTGACGGAAACCTGGAAATTTGACGGAAACCTGGAAATTTGACGGAAATCTGGAAATTTAACGGAAACCTGGAAAACCTGCAAATTTGATGGGAAACCTGGAAATTTGATGGGAAACCTGGAAATTTGACGGAAACCTGGAAATTTGTCGGAAACCTGGAAATTTCACGGAAACCTGGAAATGTGACGGAAACCTGGAAATTTGATGGGAAACTTGAAAAACCTGGAAATTTGACGGGAAACCTGGAAATTTGACGGGAAACCTGAAAAACCTGGAAATGTGATGGGAAACAAGAAAATTTGACGGGAAACCTGGAAATTTGACGGAAACCTGGAAATTTGACGGAAACCTGGAAATTTGACGGAAACCTGGAAATTTGATGGGAAACTTGAAAAACCTGGAAATTTGACGGTAAACCTGGAAATTAGACGGGAAACCTGAAAAACCTGGAAATTTCACGGGAAACCTGCAAATTTGATGGGAAACCTGAAAATTTGACGGAAACCTGGAAATTTGACGGGAAACCTGGAAATTTGACGGGAAACCTGGAAATTTAACGGAAACCTAGAAATTTGACGGAAACCTGGAAATTTGACGGGAAACCTGGAAATTTGACGGGAAACCTGGAAATTTGACGGAAACCTGGAAATTTGACGGAAACCTGGAAATTTGACGGAAACCTGGAAATTTGATGGGAAACTTGAAAAACCTGGAAATTTGACGGGAAACCTGGAAATTTGACGGAAACCTGGAAATTTGACGGAAACCTGGAAATTTGATGGGAAACTTGAAAAACCTGGAAATTTGACAGGAAACCTGGAAATTTCACGGGAAAGCTGGAAATTTGACGGAAACCTGGAAATTTGACGGGAAACCTGGAAATTTGACGGGAAACCTGGAAATTTGACGGAAACCTGGAAATTTGACGGAAACCTGGAAATTTGACGGAAACCTGGAAATTTGATGGGAAACTTGAAAAACCTGGAAATTTGACGGGAAACGTGGAAATTTGACGGAAACCTGGAAATTTGACGGAAACCTGGAAAACCTGGAAATTTAAAGGAATGCTGGAAATTTTTGACGGAAACCTGGAAATTTGACGGAAACCTGGAAATTTGACGGAAACCTGGAAATTTGACGGAAACCTGGAAATTTGACGGAAACCTGGAAAACCTGGAAATTTGACGGAAACCTGGAAATTTGATGGAAACCTGGAAATTTGACGGAAACCTGGAAATTTGACGGAAACCTGGAAATTTGACGGAAACCTGGAAATTTGTCGGAAACCTGGAAATTGCACGGAAACCTGGAAATTTGACGGAAACCTGGAAATTTGACGGAAACCTGGAAATTTGATGGGAAACTTGAAAAACCTGGAAATTTGACGGGAAACCTGGAAATTTGACGGAAACCTGGAAATTTGACGGAAACCTGGAAAACCTGGAAATTTAAAGGAATCCTGGAAATTTGACGGAAACCTGGAAATTTGACGGAAACCTGGAAATTTGACGGAAACCTGGAAAACCTGGAAATTTGACGGAAACCTGGAAATTTGACGGAAACCTGGAAATTTGACGGAAACCTGGAAAACCTGCAAATTTGATGGGAAACCTGGAAATTTGAGGGAAATTTGTCGGAAACCTGGAAATTTCACGGAAACCTGGAAATGTGACGGAAACCTGGAAATTTGATGGGAAACTTGAAAAACCTGGAAATTTGACGGGAAACCTGGAAATTTGACGGGAAACCTGAAAAACCTGGAAATGTGATGGGAAACCAGGAAATTTGACGGGAAACCTGGAAATTTGACGGGAACCTGGAAATTTGACGGAAACCTGGAAATTTGACGGAAACCTGGAAATTTGACGGAAACCTGGAAATTTGACGGAAACCTGGAAATTTGTCGGAAACCTGGAAATTGCACGGAAACCTGGAAATTTGACGGAAACCTGGAAATTTGATTGGAAACTTGAAAAACCTGTAAATTTGACGGGAAACCTGGAAATTTGACGGAAACCTGGAAATTTGACGGAAACCTGGAAATTTGACGGAAACCTGGAAATTTGACGGAAACCTGGAAATTTGATGGGAAACTTGAAAAACCTGGAAATTTGACGGGAAACCTGGAAATTTGACGGAAACCTGGAAATTTGACGGAAACCTGGAAATTTGATGGGAAACTTGAAAAACCTGGAAATTTGACAGGAAACCTGGAAATTTCACGGGAAAGCTGGAAATTTGACGGAAACCTGGAAATTTGACGGGAAACCTGAAAAACCTGGAAATGTGATGGGAAACAAGAAAATTTGACGGGAAACCTGGAAATTTGACGGAAACCTGGAAATTTGACGGAAACCTGGAAATTTGACGGAAACCTGGAAATTTGATGGGAAACTTGAAAAACCTGGAAATTTGACGGGAAACCTGGAAATTTGACGGAAACCTGGAAATTTGACGGGAAGCCGAGAAATTTGACGGAAACCTGGAAATTTGACGGAAACCTGGAAATGCGACGGCAAACTTGGAAATTTGATGGGAAACTTGAAAAACCTGGAAATTTGACGGAAACCTGGAAATTTGATGGGAAACTTGGAAAACCTGGAAATTTGATGGGAAACCAGGAAATTTGACGGGAAACCTGAAAATTTGACGGAAAACCTGGAAATTTGATGGGAAACCTGGAAAACCTGGAAATTTGAAGAGAAACCAGGAAATTTGACGGGAAGCAAACCCATCTGTTGAAGCTTCAAATATGTTTCGCCTCATTCGCTGGCTTGATTGACATCATAATATTCATGATATGGCTTAACTACCACAGGGCCAGGTTGTGGCAGTTTTAGATGTGAGTCTGATATCTGCCACTCTACTACACATTTCGAGCCATAAGTTGGCTCGCAAACCAGGCAAATTCAGTTTTCCGTCAAATTGATTTCAAAGCTCATGTGCTGTTTTTCTTCTTTTAAGTCGCTTTGGCAAGTTTCGGTCGTTTTGGGGGCCACTCTGCTGCACTGTCGCAATTGGGCTGCCTCGAGAAGCTCTTGACTCTGATCTGGCCTGATCCGATGGAAACTGATGGACAGCTGTGAAACCATCTCCCACAGAATGTTTCGTCACTCGATGAAAAGGTGTCCTTTTCAAACTTTTCAATAGTCCTCAAACAATCGAACTGCAAGCCATGACAGGATTCCCGACGTCTTGGGGTATATGGGCGGCTCAAAAACCACTCAAAAAACCACTCGCGGTTCTTTTGTCGAACTTGTCCACTGAGGCACCAGACCATTCTCCGAAAGCTTCTGCTGAGACAGATGACTTCATAGAAACTCTTTAATAAGTTCCGTTAAATTTTAAATACTATTTCTGGTTCCTATGCCTCCAAATGCATCTCTTTTGGCACAGCGTGCAAGTTTGAATCCTTTAATGGCAAAGCCAGTAAAACAGCCTTTCCATGCCTTTCCCGTGCAGGACGGCTGTGAACGCTTCTGTTGTAGCTTGGTGTCCGGCTTTCGAAGGTGGCGGTGGAACAAAGTCAGGCTCTTCCACTTCATTCTCTTCACTATCCCTAGGAAGATGCTACTACAGATTTAAATAGATTTGAAGTATTCTGGCCAATTAGTCAACGAGGTTTAGCCACGACACTCACAGCTTGAATATGTTGAATGGCCTTCCTGGTGCTCTCAGACTCTAAGCGCAAGATTTTCCAAACAAGCCATGCATTCTCTGTTCTAAACGACCTTCGTCGCTTCTTGCTGGAACCAAAACGCCAAACCCCGGGGTTTTGGATGCAATTTTTTTGTGTCCAGATATATATATATGTGATATATATATATATATCAAGGAACATTTTGTTGTTGCAAACTAATTTCATCACATAATTCCTTGGGACTGATGCTTTTAGGCTTAGAGGTTAGTGAAATGCACAATATTGTGGCTAGTGAAATAACAATATTGAGGTTAGTGAAATAACAATATTGAGGTTAGTGAAAATATAAGGGTCAAGAATGTTTTTGTGGTTAGCAAAATCTACCTTGTTGGGGTTAGGCAAAGATCTCTTGAGGTTAGCAATTTGGCTTGTAAGGGTTAGAAGTGCGTCTCTGACAGGATGTCACTGACATCATTGGTAAAAAAAAATAAGCCCAAAGAATATCCCCGATCCTTCACCGCTAAATCTACATTGCGGAGAGGGTACTGAGCAGAATTTACACCAGATTCTATATGGCGGAAAAAGGCCTAGGCAGAATCTACAGATCATCCAATCTACATCTTTAACCAGTAACACTTCAGGTTACACTCCACCCCGGGGCCTCTGCGTTTGGAAGCTTCACGTGTATGGCTGGAGCCAATGGCTGCACAAGGCTCCAAAAAACACGGAAGAATACACTGGGCGTAGGAAGAAATGATATATATATATATATATACATATCCATACAAATATATATATATATATACACACTGAATGAATGATTATGTCGAAATATATTTGTCGGTTGGAAGAGATATTCTTGTCGACCAGAACTACTCCTTGTCGGGGAGAGCCAGAATTAGTCGAGCATACGCCGCCGTCCCAGGTTCATAGCCCTTGCTATCATAGTCTTTTGCCTTTAACAACCTTCCATTAGGAACAATGGTTCTGCATTCATCCAATGCTTTAAGGTCAGTTTCGTTATAGTATGACTTATGATTTTCACTGAAAATTGACTCATGAAACTTGAACATTGTCGCGCTGACTTTGTTGTATTATTCCTCTGTTTCCACCAAGATATCATCATTGATTCTATCATGGTCACGGTGCTGTGTTACAATGCTGTAGGTTACCGTTTTCTGTTTCTTGCCTATCTTGTGTGTTAAATCAGACTTGATTTCTACTGCCCTACCTGCTGTGTGCCTAACCTGTGGTTCATATCCTGCTCTTTTCATGTCATACATTGCTTTGTTCAAATCATTGCCTTTTTAAAACTAATCTGTATTCCTCTTCATCCTTTAAACTCATCACATCATCGATACCATCAATCATTTTGTATTTAAGAGGTTCTTCTCTGTGGTTGATGTAATAGTTGTTTCCAATCCTGAACTTGTAGAGTTCATCAACACTTTCCTTTTAAGTAATTTCAGGTTATAGTTCAAAGTGTATATGTGGCTGTTCTTAATCAATACGTTGAAAGTTATGTAGCTATGGCAGTTAAAGTTTACAGGGTTATGTTTGTAAATCAAGTTGCTGTCACTATCATATAACCTTGCTTGGACATTGAAATGTTTAAAAACTTTATCAAATTCATTGGCTGATGACTCTGCCGCAGCCACTCAGCCACTCAGCCGCTCTGCCAGAGTGGCTGGAGGAGCCACTCAGCCACTCTGCCAGAGTGGCTGGAGCAGCCACTCAGCCACTCAGCCAGAGTAGCTGGAGCAGCCACTCTGCCAGAGTGGCTGGAGCAGCCAGTCCCCAGCCACTCAGCCCATCAGCCACGCAGTGGCTGGAGCAGCCACTCAGCCACTCTGGCAGAGTGGCTGGAGGAGCCACTCAGCCACTCAGCCACTCAGCCACTCTCCCAGAGTGGCTGGAGCAGCCACTCAGCCACTCAGCCAGAGCGGCTGGAGGAGCCCACTCCGCCAGAGTGGCTGGAGCAGCCACTCAGCCACTCAGAGTGGCTGAGTGGCTGAGTGGCTGGGGTGAAAATTTCCGCCATTGCGCGTTCAATCTGATAAGATGGAGCTGGAAAAGGCAATCACAACTGAACTTTAAAGTAGTTTTGAAAAAGAAACGGATAGATAAGAAAGCATTCAGGATGAATTACTTGCATCTATTTAATGTACATGTTCTTTTTCTCCATCCATCTGCCTTTCGTTACGCCCGACCGCCCAACTCTTCATCGTGACCCCGTCCATCACCCCAACTTCATTTAACTCTCTCCCCTCCATCCCTGCTCACTACTCTCCACACTTTCTGCCCCTAAAATTCTTTTCGGACAGAGGAATGAAGGTATTGAGCGGAGATGGACATGTAGAAGGGTGGAGAGGGGGAGAGAAGAGAAAAAATTGCGGCAAAGTGAAAAGGGAAGGAGAGAATCCCAAGCAGTACATAACGCGAAGGATGTGAATAAATACAGTACTGTAGGTGTATCCTTATATTTGGTAGCAATTTTTGATCACCTTCTCCACACCCCACCCTTCATTCCACCATCGCTCCACCCTCGCTCCAGCCTCGCTCCACCCTCGCATCACCCTAGCATCACCTTCACCCAACCTTCCCAACCATATCCACCCCTTCCACCTACCCTTCCACCCACAACTTTCCACCTACTTCACCCCCTTTCTGTGTCTTTCGGGGAGGGCAAGAAGCTGTGGAGAAGCGGCGAGGCAAGGCGTAGAGAATCCCAACAGGTGGGAAAACATTGGCACATGCAGAAAGCAATGAAAAGCATACACTTTACATTGCATGCGAGACAAACATGCCTTAGCCCGCCCTGTGCTTTGTAATGGCGCCGCTGTTTTTGGATCGTGTCCAAAGAGAATTATTCCAACGAAAGTTGGAAATAGCTTCAAAGAGAAATTTAAAGGGCAATTGATCTGTGCAAGCAAATTTCAGAAGGAACCGGAAAAGATCATTTCAATTGAAATTTAAGCTACTTTTGAAAAGGACATGTACAAAGGCTAGATAAGGGCACAGCCAGAATGAAGATATGACAGTACACTTGAAGGAAAGCTATGAATGAGGATATCGGATCTTTAGGCTAGATATTCCAAAGGTAAATAGAAACTCAGAACAATGATAAAAGTTTGACTGGCACTTGCAAGAAGATTTTCCTCTCCTTTCGCCTCATCTCTCTGCTCGACCCTTCATTATAACCCTGTCCATCACCCCAACTTCACTTAACCCTCGCCGTTTTTACATCTCTTTTCACTCCTCCATCCTTTCAGCCCCTAACATTCTCCTTGGAACAGGAACGGAAGGAGAGAAGAGAAGCAGCCGTGGAGAAGTGAAAAAGGCAAGGAGTAGCGAATTCAAAAAAACGGTGAAGAACGCAAGCAATGTAAATAAATATGCATCGTTTTCAAGTTTGTGCAACCTTCTCCACCCTTCATTGAGCCCTTGCTGCCCTTGCTCGATCTTTGCTTCACCCTCACTCCACCCTCACTCCATCCTGGCCGGACCATGGCATCACGCTTCCTACCAATCTCCTAACCCCTGCGCACTCGCAATCCGCCCCCTTTCCATTCACACTTTACCACCTACCCATGTTTAGGCCTTTTCACCTCATTTTCAGCCTCTTTCTTCTTTGTAGGTGGAGAGGGGGGAAGGCAAGAAGCTGTGGAAAAGCGGCGAGGCAAAGCGCAGATAAAGAGAGGAAAAGCACAAGTGGACAGGTATCAATGAGACAAGCATTGGCACATAAAGAAAAGCAATGAAAAGCACACACTTTAATGTGGTAAGCCCAACAAGAAACCAGCACCAAAATCATTATAATTGGATTGTATAGAAAAACCCCAAATGAGGTTCTTTGCCATGTAACATCGCCTGCGCAGTTCTTTGCCACATTACATTGCCTGCGCAAAAACCATGGCCCCACCCTCTGCCTTTCAAAATGTGGCCGCCAATTTTGGATCATGTCTAAAGAGAATTATTCCAACGAAAATTGAAAATTTAAAGAGAAACTAGAAGACAATTTTGTTCTGTTCTTTGACAGCAAATTGAACATGGAGCTGGACAAGACAATTTCAACTGAAATTCAAATAGGTTTTGAAAGAAATTGCTAAATAGATAAAAGAGCAGTCCGGATGAATTGTTCATGTATGTGTTGTATTTTGTTTCTCTCCACCCATTTGCCTTTCACCACACCCCACCGCCCAACCCTTCATCGCGACCCTGCCCATCACCTCAATTTCATTTAACCCTCTCCGCTTTCCATGCATGCTCACTCCTCTTCACCCCTTGTCCCCTAGCACCTTATCTTCAGAACAGGAATGAAGGTGTTGAGTGGAGGCAGAGATGGACATGTAGAAGGGTGGAGAGGGGGATGGAAGAGAAAAAGTTTGCGGAGAAGTGAAAAGGCAAGGGAAAAAGCACAAGCAGTGGATCAAGCAAAAAACGAAATAAATATGCATCGTTTGTATCAATTTTTGGCGACCTTCTCCACCCTTCACTCCACCCTTCACTCCACCCTTCACTCCACCCTTCACTCCACCCTTCACTCCACCCTTCACTCCACCCCCGCTCCGCCCTCGCTCCCCCCACAGAAAAAGCAATGAAAAGCATGCACTTTTACATTGCCTGAGAGGCAAAATGCCTTAGTCCACCCTATGCTTTGTATTTGCACTGCTGCTTTTGAATCATGTCTTAAGAGATTTGTTCCAAGGCACATTGAAAAGTATGTCCAAAAAAGAAAGTAGACATACATTTTTTTGATCTATGCAAGCCAATATAAGATGGAGCTGGAAAAGGCAATCACAATTGAACTTTAAAGTAGTTTTGAAAAAAGAAACGGCTAGATAAGAAAGCAGTCAGGATGAATTACTTGCGTCTATCTAATGTACATGTTCTTTTTCTCCATCCATCTGCCTTTCGCTACGCCCACCGCCCAACTCTTCATCGTGACCCCGCCCATCACCCCAACTTCATTTAATTCTCTCCGCTTTCCATCCCTGCTCACTCCTCTCCACACTTTCTGCCCCGAAGATTCTTTTCGGAAAGAGGAATGAGGGTATTGAGCGGAGATGGACATGTAGAAGGGTGGAGAGGGGGAGAGAAGAGAAAAAGCCGCGGGAAAGTGAAAAGGGAAGGAGAGAATCCCAAGGAGTGGATCGCGCAAAGGATGTGAATAAATACAGTCGATGTATCCTTGTACTTGGTATCAATTTTTGATCACCTTCTCCACACCTCACCCTTCATTCCACCATCGCTCCAACCTCGCTCCACCCTCGCATCACCCTAGCATCATCTTCACCCAACCTCTCCAACCATATCCACCCCTTCCACCTACCCTTCCACCCACAACTTTCCACCTGCTTCACCCCCTTTCTTCGTCTTTCTCCTTTGTAGGTGGAGAGGGGGGAGGGCAAGAAGCTGTGGAGAAGCGGCGAGGAAAGGCGTAGAGAATCCCAAGAGGTGGGAAGACATTGGCACATGCAGAAAAGCAATGAAAAGCATACACTTTACATTGCATGCGAGACAAAATGCCTTGGCCCGCCCTATGCTTTATAATTCCGCTTCCGTTTTTGAACCGTGTCCAAATAGAATTATTCCAACGAACATTTGAAATAGCTTTAAAAAGAAATTAAAAGGAAATTTATATTTGCAAGCAAATTTCAGAAGGAACCGGAAAAAGACAATTTCATTAGGAATTTAGATTTCGGAAAGGAAATCTACAAAGGCCAGGATAAATAAGACAGCAAACTTGAAGGAAAGCCAAAGGAAATGCAGCCATGAATTTATAGAAACATTGAAAAGGAGATGAATATGGAGATCGGATTTTAGACTAGCCTTTCTTATGGAATTGTAATTGAGGTCCTCAGAAGCGAGATCCAGAACCCCGTCATTCTATACATAAAGGTCCCCTCCACATATATATATATGTATATTGTACAGTAAAAATTTCTATGTACTTCAATACTGCATCGCCACAGTGTCCTTCTGCTTAAAAAGGAACTGGACTGTTCATCGCCACAGCCAAAAAGGCTGCTGCTGCCACCACTGACATCCGACTATCTTGATCCTCGCCACGTGAAGTTTCAGCAGTCCCAAATGATCCAAATGGACCCCCGAAAAACACTGCTACAGCTACAGTATCAAAGCTAATGTGGGGAGGTAAATTGCAAAACACCCTGCTCTGGATTATTCAAACATGAGATAACATGAGTTTCGGTTCTGCTCAGACGTCCGGTGTTTGAAAGTTTCCCAGTGTCAGATTTGTTCAAAGCTGTTCCGGCCCAATAATCTGTGATCCAAGAGTGGTTTGAGATGGCTTAAGGATGGGATAATATTATTATATACTAATATTATACTAATATATTTAATATTAATACTAATATTAATATCATCCCATTAATATCCCATCATGGAAGGCTAAAGGAACAGGACCCCTATGTTCCAGCCGTCCTCGGACGGAGCCCAGTCAGGAAGGTATTGCTGGTAAGACTCCTGCTCGTCAGCAGTCATTCTCACTCGTCAGCATCACCAACAATATGATTGGTATAACCATAGCAGTAAGAGTAATGGTAAGAATGACAACAATTATACTAAACATCATGACATTGAACATATGATTATGATTATGACAAGTATAATGACAATAAGCACTATACTCATCAAACTCATCATACTCATCATATTCATCATGCTCATCATGCTCATTAAACTCATCATACTCATCATACTCCTCCTCAAAATCATCATCGTCGTCGTCGTCGTCATCATCATCATCATCCTCATCATCATCATCATCATCATCATCGCTCTGCCTGGGCACAAACATCATCCAGCTCGCAGGAACTACTTTACATCCCTGGGTTGTTCATCTTTGCGGGTACGATGTTAGTCGATTATTATCATGGAGTTGACATTGAACAGTAACAATTCTGTGTGCCGCCTTGTTCCCATTTCAGCAATCAAAAATCATGCCAGTTTCTCCCTGTTATTTGCACTGATATTAAAGGAAATTGAGAACGATCATCATCAACAAGAAGTAAACAAAGGACACAACAACCAGTTCAATGTAGTTACTGAATGTGTTGAGAATTGAGGGACCACAAACTGTGGGTCCCCACCATAAAAGACCAATCATTATGGTAAATTGGATGATAACTTGGGCCCCATGGCCACGCATGACCCTTGGAAACCAAACCAGTTGCTGGTGACCTCCAAATCACATTTTGCTGCTTAATCATCCCATCCCAAAAGAATGGCTTGGTTTACTCGGGAAAATTCCACAAAAAACTATGGATTTCCCATCCATTTTCTCGATTTCATCATGACATCTGGGAAATTCCCATGGATTTTTCCTCATTTTTCCCATTTTTTCCAATTTTTCCCATTTTTCCCATGGATTTTTCCCATCCCCCAACCCGTTGCACCCCGAGGATGGCGCCCAGCGTGGCGCCCAGCGCCACGCTGGGCGTCAGGGTGCCGCCGGCGGCGCCGGAGCCGATGGCCGCGGCGGTCATGAGGGCCTTTTTGAGCACAGCAAGGGGAATATTAATGGTATACTAATGCTGTGCTAAATGGTGTATATCCTAATGGTATTAATACTCATGGCTAATATATTAATGGTTATTATCCTAATGGGAATATATTAAACTAATATTAAACTAATATTAAACTAATATTCCATCAACTAAGATTCCATTAGTTAACTAATATTAATATTATTAATATTGTAATATATACCATTAAGTTAATCAACTAATGGTTATATCATTAACTAATGGTTATATATCAATGGTTATATATCATTAACTAATGGTTATATCAATGGGATATAATCTATGGTTATGACTAACAGTTCGCCATGGAAAATCATCATGCTATTAATAGGTAAACCATCTCTAAATGGGCCATTTTCAAAACAAAGTGCTGGTGAATTAAATTCTGGTTGGTGTTTTGAACCTACCCTCTGGTCATGTCAAAATGGCCATTGAAAATGGTGATTTATAGTGGATTTTCCCATTAAACATGGTGATTTTCCATAGTTATGTTAGTTTACCAGAGGGTATGGCCCTATTAATGGTAATATCAATGATATATCAATGGTATATCCATGGTATATTAATATGGAAAATCTATGGCCCTATTACCCTCTGGTAAATTAACATAGACCCTGGTAGATAGGGGTTGGAAGACTAGTTTCGACTATAAATTGGTCAGTTTCAGGGTCTATGTTAATTTACCAGGGGGTAATGGTAATATCAATGGTAATATCAATGGTATATTAATATGGAATATCAATGGTATAATCATATTAGTAATATCAATGGTAATATTAATGGCAACTGATATATATATATATATACTAATGGTATATTGTCAAAAGGTATATAATGGTTTTAATGGTAGAACAATATATCGGGATAAATTGTAATATTTCACTAATCTGAAATAAGGCTGTTTTGGGATATATAGTTACCCTTACTAGTCATCATTCCAGTGAGGTCGCAGTGAGGTCGCTATAACTTACCCATATATATATATGATTAATGGTATATGGAGGTTTCCTGAAATAAGGGTGCCCCCAAATAGACAACTTTAGTTAATATATAACTTTTAATGGTATAACATATTTATATGTGTAATATATATATATATGTCCATGGTATGTATAATTAGTGGTATCTAACTGTTAACAATGATATAGTTGGTATATAGTGGTTTATCAACTAAATGGGATGAATAATGATAGTAATAATGTTAATATACTGCACATAAATATCAACCAGGGGTACTAACTAATCAATCAACTATAGCTATATAATCGATTAATGATATATAGTGGTATACAACTAATTATGAACTATTAGAGTATATAACTGGTGTATACATGATGGTTAACACCTATGCAGTGGTTAATAACTATATACAACAACAATTAATCAATACCTATCATTGACTATAGTTATAATGGTCATTCATAGCTCATGATATAACTATAGTAAACTAGCTGTTCATTGTAGGTATTGGATAGTTTAGCCAGTTGTATAACAATCATTGTAAGATATTGTAAGTATCTAGCTACAGGTATATAATTTTAGGTATAAGACCAGGTGTTGCAGTAACTATTACCTATAATGCTATATAATCAACTAATGGTTATATAATTGGTATAGTAATAATCCCCAGGTGTTGTAATAGTTAGGCATAAACGTGTGTATATATTTAATACATATATATATATAATCAAACTATATAATTGTTATAATTGAATATTACGCTATCAATACCATTATATAATTGATTAGTTGTTTAACCTTGTAGTTATATGTTAAAGTAACCCGGTATGGTGTTATAACATGTTATAACCATGCACCATGGGCTATCCGCCGAACTAAATCTCCATGGCTCGTTCAAGGGATTTCGTAGCCAGCCACGTTTGATTGCCGGATATGTGTAACCAGGGCTATGGTGATCATAGCTGTAGTTACCGGTATATGCCACCTATCGGTACGCAACTTCCTGCCATGATGGTCTCTTGCCAGTGATGACTAGCTTGTTTCAGATCACAATTGCACCGCATTTAACTCGCAGATGGTCCAACACTTCAGGGTATAAGACTAGGAAGAACCATACAGTTCCAAGATGTTCCAAGCCTAGGGCATGCATACACCCATCGACGACTGGAGGTATTGACATGTTAAGTATCGAAACCTGATAGATGCCCTGGTCATTATGGTAATCCTCGCATATCCTGGCTATATGCTTGAAATAGGGGAACCCATAAGTTATCATCCAAGTGCTCTACCCCTGGATGTGAAGACTTCTGATAAGACTTCCAGAAATCTCCAAACCATCTGCCTTGGGAACCAACCCACCCCCACCTTCAGCAGTAGAAGCATTCCCAAGAAGGGTGTACTACGCTGCCTGGCGGCGAAAAATCCCGGTTGCATCGATGCTTCCTTTTCTTGAATTCTCTGATGCAAAGAGGCAAAGTTCGCTTTAGGCACATGTATGTTAACATACAGGAACATACATTAACCATGTAACACATGTATGTTAACATACAGGAACATTTTTCTTAACTGTCCGAGTGGTGTCCAAGGTTCAGTCTTCGGGCTTCAGATGGCTTCAGATTCATCCCATTCCGACCCGTCTATAGGTGGCCCACCTTTGCATGGCAATTTCCGCCAGCGCGCGGCCGTTGCCCAGCAGGCTGGGATAGGTACCTTATGAGCCGTTGGGCCCCGTTTACCCTGGGTGGACCCACGGCTTCGAAGGTTTACAACAGCCCAAGAGGAAAAAAGATCAGAAAAGCATGAGTCACCGATGGATATTCAATGATATTTACAAGAAATGGCTCGAAATGAATACAAATGAATACAAGATGTTGGAATACTTCCGGCTCCTGCATAACCTCCAGTCAAACACGGCAATGAATCATTCGATCAATCCCCATCCACGCAGAAATCCATGGATCTATGATGATCCAGGTCATCTATGACCAGCTCAGTCCAGGTCAGCCAGGGTGCGGCTGAGAAGAGCTAGAACCAAGAAGGCCAGTGGCATGAAGACAAAGATCGTCCAATCTCTCTGACCTGGCCAAAATTCTTCAACCTAGAAGAGCTAGTGAAACATAGTGATTCACACGTGACCGGAAAGAAGTTTTAAACAAGAACACATAATGCCATCATATACCATGCTTGTGGAGTTTGGGGTGGTCTCCAATGTATCCCCAACTTTGGTGGAAAAGACGCACTTACAAGCTCTCCTTATCTCTCGTTGCTTCTAGTCATTCAAATTTCTTGGATGTAAGCATGCTTATGTTCCGGAACACTTCTATTCTCTTGCTGTATTTAAATCTTGCGGGGCTCTATGTAAACGGAAGAGCAAACATCACTTGAAACCATCATAATCGCCAGTGTCATATAGAGCAGATGTCGGCGATGGAAGGCGGCACATTACAATATTTTACAGCGTTTACAGTACAACAACAATAAGAATCAGAATAATATCAAGCTACACGGAATTGAACAACTTCTGTACCAGGGCGATTGTAGCGCAAAACATTGTAAAACAACATTGGTGTGTTCATCATGTTCCCAAATATGAAATGCCATCCCTCCCAAACAGAAGGTGAAACTTCCCACATTGCAGACCACTGATATACCCCCTATGCACGTGGCCGGAGCTGGAGCCTTCTGCATGCTCTTCATCCCAGTCCTCTTCGGTCATGTCTTCTTCCTCTCCGTACTCTTCGTCCGCTGCAGTGGTTCTCACCTCAACGTCATGTCCCACTCCAACTGCGGTCAACAGTTCAACTGACCTTGGGCAAACACACCAATTTTCAAGAACCCAAAATCACCAACCAATATTTTAATGGGTCCGGAATTGTTTTGGGAATTATTTGTTTGTCCATTATGGGATGTTTTTTTGGATCTGCTTTTCTGCCCGTTTTTCTTGCTATTTGCAGCATTTTGGAGCTGGAAGCTGCCATTTCAACCGTATTTGCAATTATTTGCAACATTTCGGAGTTGGAACCTTCATTTTCCATTGTGTTTGCAACATTTTGGTGCTCAAACTTTTTCATGTTGCATGGTATTTTGCAACTAGGGTTCATTTAAGGTTGGTTTACGGTTGTTTTAGGGTTTATATCGGGTTGGTTTTAGGGTTGGTTTAGGTTCGAGAAGCGAAGAAGCAGAGAAGCAGGGAAAAGCAGAAAAGCAGAGAAGGAGAACAGTGAAGAAGCAGACAAGCAGAGAAGCCAAGAAACATCAAAGCAGAGAAGAAGAGAAAAGCAGAAAAACAAAGAGCAAAGAAGCAAAGAAGTAGGGAAACAGAAATCCAAAAAACATGCCCAAAAAGGGTGGAACAACTATCTCCAAAAAATAGCCCTCCTATGAAAATAATGTTCATTGTACAATGATGATATATGATGATCCTTTCCATCATGTACCAAGAGGCTTTGACTCTTGCAATGCCATCTGCGCTGTTCTCCACGCGCACGATTCGGAACTTCACCTGCGGGTGCAGGGACGAACCCCTGTTGGGACTATCAGCTTGCCAGCACCTGACTGCCAAGCGTGACATGAACATAAGTGGCTTCAAAGGCTTCAAACAAAATCACGAGAACATATGAGAAAAGCAAGATTTTCACAATATCCATCAATATCCAAGGCTCTTACCCAATGGCTATAGAAAATTATGGAAACACATTGAACCCCTTCAATACTCTCCATCCAGATCCTCCCAGATCCTCCAAAAATCCTTGTTTCAGAGGCGCACCCGACAAATGAAGCCATCCTTGTCATTGCGGCTGAGCCAAACTTCATCACCTTCTTTCACGCTTTGAAAGTCCACTTGCACGCGGCCCAATGGCTTGTAGCCTGCAGGGAATTGGTGGAGGGAGAATTTCGCCTTGAAACTAGGGCCTAGGGGTCTCTGTTTCTAGCACTTTTTAGGGCTTACTTGCAGTACCCCATTAAATTGAGATGCAACTATTCACATATCGAGATACATGGGGGAATTTTGAGAAAAACTGAGAATTCCCCAATTTCCCTTTTGTTTCAATGAACCATCCCCTTTTCCATCAAAGTGTCCATCAAATGTTCCAATCATTGATTTGTCCATCAATTGTTTATCCATTTTCCATTCCCAACCGTTCTGATTTCCATCCCCAGCTTTTCAAATGGCCATGACAATCTTATCAACTATCATCAACTATCATAATTTCACCAACGGGAAAAACTGATGACTTCAAACAAATGGTGGCTCCCTGCTTAGATGTGCATCTCAGGAATCGTAAGTGGGCAATAACATGCAGTAAGGGTATGTGGGTTATAAATGGTTATAAACGAATCACTTGGAAATTTCACATGACTAATTATGGACAATGACCACTTTTCCATCTTGTCATTCGGATTGATCATCGAACTCAGCCGTTGTCCATAGCAAACTGTCTGTTGAATTACCAAAGGCTATTTCCCATGAACGGATTCCCGAAGTGGTGCATTTCATTTCCCATTGGGCCAGGGAAACCCAACAAAATCACCTGGATCAAGCCCATAGCTATGAACAATCACCACTTTTCATCATTGAATGTTCCATGGCAAACGGTTCAATTCCCAGAGGCTGCAAAAATCCGATCCGATCCCAATCCCTAGCGCCTTCCACGAACTTGATGAAGCGCCGGAAGCAGGCAGCGCCCAAACCGGCCACTGGCCCCACCAGCAAGGCCCAGAGGCAAACGTCCCAGGTGGGCCACCTGGGTTGACTTCAGAAACTCGGGATTTGACCACAGAAAATCGACGTGTTTTCAGCATGGAAAATTGGATGTGGGGAAACAGCAGGAAACATTGGGATAAATGATGATAAATGTGGATGTGGACCGCCTTTGGGTAATGAAGTTTTTGTCTGCATTGAATCACTAGATAGTGATGTCTGGGCCAAGTGACTAGATGTCCAAAGGTATCCACAAAATCAAATGGTTTTGGCGCGATCTAGCTGGCAGTCCAATGCTAATAATGAATAAACTTAGTGAGTCTTCAACATCTAATCTATAGCTTTTCTAAACCAATCATAGCTTCAATGGAGCCGCTACGATAAGCCAAACATACCAAACAATGAACAAACATGCTGATGTTTGATGTGAATTCTGCGTTTCTGTTCGTAGATCTGTGGCTTTTCTGTGGGTTTTATGGAACTTTTGTTGATTCTGGAGGTTTCTCATCAATAATTCAATAGCAAACCTCCGGAATACCCCCCATTGCCGCCCCCCGTGAACGCCGTGAAAGTCAAGCCACCCATAGCCTCGGGCGTGTCAAATCAGGATCAACAATCCAACAACCGGGAGCCCACATGCTTGGGCAATGTTCAGATGTTTATCTATGAAACCACCCTATGTTGTTGTATTTGCATGTTGTTGTTTTATTTAAACAAAACTATATGCTGATCCAATATCTATCCATATCTATCCAATATATGTTGATTTCATCACGAGCTTTATTTGATGCCTATGTTTTTTTGCCATCTCAGGTTTGGGTCTGATCTCTCATCAGCTGCCATTGATACTCTCATCCCACAGAGGCAGGGGTCGAAGTCATTTTTTACCCAACAAAAAATCTGGAAAATCCATAGAAGTGACTGACAACTTGGATATCCCGGAAAAAGTCCCAGAAAATAGACTTGAGATGAGTTTTGATTTTAGATAGTTGCTGATAGTCATTGAACTAAACATCCCAACAAATTCCGTGGGTTGGGTAAGTGACTCACTTTATCCCCAGCGTCCTGGGTCCACAGTTGCGAGTGAGAGACTGAAACGAGGCATGGAGTACAAGCCGTGCGTTTCCACTGTGGTGCTTGTGACCTTGAGGGCCGTGACATCACTGGGGAAATGTAGGACTTGTTGCCTTCTTGCCATGATTATTGTTTTTATTATTGTTATTCATGATCATGATCATGACGACGAGGATGAGGATGAGGATGAGGATGATGATGATGATGGTGATGATGATGATGTCAATTAAGATTTGTGTTATCTAAGCAAGAAGGGAACAACCACAAACATGTTGATATTTCAAAGTTCACGCCACCCGAAGTCATCAAACATCTATAAACATCTATAAACATCTATAAACATCTATAAACATCTATAAACATCTATAAACATCTATAAACTATGAATTGAAAGGACACACCTGTAGATTTTTCCTGCAAAAAATACCATGATCACCTCATCCCAGGTCACATCATGTTGGTGGATTGGGTTTAAGGGAACATCTTAACCGGAAACCCATTTGGAAACCACGGTTTTTACATGTTTTACGCCCCAAAAATGTACTGGGCCCATGTTCAACCCCAAACCTAAGATTCAATAATTTATAGTTCCTAGTTATTTTCAGAGATTCATATATGTTTATAAATTTACATAGTATTCCCAAATATTCCCCAAGTTTTAGGTCCTGTTGGAGGTTTCCACTTAAACGCTCTCCAAGCGGCCAAGGTGGCGACCACCGAAGTGGTGATCGCAGGTACCACCGCTGCGAGGGAGATGTCCCAGTTCAGGACGTGTTCGATGGTGTATAAGGCGCCTTAGGTCAAGTGACAGATGGGGGAATGGGGCCACCAAATAAGATCAAATACCCTCTGGTGAACTAACATAGCAATGGAAAATGGCGACTTAGAAATAGTGGTTATTTTCCCAGCTATAAAATGGTGATTGTCCATTGCTATGTAAACGTTCACCAGAGGGTAATTAGCTAGATTCATAGGAACAATTGGGGTTTCCATAAATGGGGGTAGTACCCATTTATGGATGGTTACAAACGGAAAATCCATGAAAATCCATCTATAAATGGATGATATAGGGGTACCCTATGGCACCCCCATTTATGGAACACACCCCAAAAAGCTATGGTCAAAGGATTTATAGGAAGAAAAACAATTATATTGTGACTATATAAGCAATGGAGCAGTACACATTTTCAGACATACCACGGCATACCCACAGAGTTTGGCGACTAGGATGTGTGAGTGCTCTAATTATCAACTAAGCCATGTTCTAAATGTCTTACATCGTGGCACCAAATGAGGGAAATCCTTACGCCGTTGCTTACGCACACACAAGTTTTGCTTACGGGGATATCGTGTCTTGCGCTGAGCTTACGCTGAGCTTACGCTGGCGTTTTGCTTACGCCACACCCTTTCAAGGGGCCCCTTCCAAAACACGGAAGGTTTAGAACGTGGCTCAGCTGGGAGTACGCACCTCAATCAACAAACATCATCGGTCCCTGTTCAAATGGAGGGATGGCTTTGGGGAGTTGGGTGATTCTTGTAAACTGATGGACTCAGTGCCCATATGTGCCCATAGCAAGATTGGACATGTGGCACCGTGACACCGTGCTTTATGTCCTAATTCACAGTAAATCAAATCACAGTGTAATAACCAGTAAGCACACAACTCACAGAAATATCCTTGGTTTTTACCCATGCTTATTGATGGTACCACATACTCAGGTTGTTAGTTACAATCCACGTGAATAAACATGTTCGTTTCCTCTGCCCAACTGCATCTGACTCCAAGCGGCCACTAATTGGCACTGAATACACCTGGCACGCCAGTGTGGTGGAATGAGAGACGTGCTGTGACATGGGAGAAGCGCTCAGCCGTTCATTGAAAAAGAGAGGTCGAAGGCAATTTCACTTTCATGTAATTGAAGAATATTGAAGATGAAACATATTGAAACATCATATATATATATATTGCATTAAGATGCATTAAGATCATTTAAGATCATCACATATTTCTTTGGTCCAAATCATTCGTCAACCTTGGATCCCAACTTGCGTTTGAGTCCCCTCCGGGGCGCACCGCTGCCAAGCCGGCACCAGCCCCACAGGCCACCAGTATCTGGAGCGGATCAAGCAGCTGCCCACAGGCTAATCATGTGCTAGCTTACTGATCAATGACACCTCAGACTATCATTCAGACTGACTTTTGTTGTTGAAATATGTTGAAATGGAATTTCATGGAAATTCTACACTAAACAAACCCACAGGTGGGTTAATCCAGAGTTGACAAATGTTGATGTCATGTAACCACCAGCAACGGTGACGCATAGGGAATTTGCATGGCAATTGTGGCTAAACGGCTGAACCCGCTGGGTTGATGGAGTAATGCACGCTAGCTGAAGATGACTGAGTCCCAGCGCATTCCGCGCTCCAAGCAACCATAAAAAATCATCACGATATATCACGATCGAGTATAATTACTATGCAGAACCTGTAGCCTCTTAAAACACCATCTGTTGACCAGGGACGGGGGTCACATTCGCCCCTGAAAGAGGGTCACACTCGCCCCTGAACCAAAAAGGGTCACATTCGCCCCTGAACCACAAAACTTTCAATGTGGTACTCAACCCTTTAGGGTTAAACCTGGGGACAAGGGGACATTTAGGGGGACTGGGGAACCTTTAGGGGGGACTATGGTAACTTGCCTCTCTATTCAATATGTTACTCAACCCTTTAGGGTTAATTAAACCTGGGGATAAGGGGGCATTTAGGGGGACTGGGGAACCTTTAGGCGGGGGGACTTGGGGGCATATGGTGACTTGCCTCTCTATTCAATATGTTACTCAACCCTTTAGGGTTTACCCTGGGGACAAGGGGACATTTAGGGGGACTGGGGAGCCTTTAGGGGGGACTTGGGGGCATATGGTAACTTGCCTCTCTATTCAATACGTTACTCAACCCTTTAGGGTTTACCCTGGGGACAAGGGGTCATTTAGGGGGACTGGGGGACCTTTAGGGGCATCCAAACCGTCTTCGAAGGTGCCCGAAATGGATCTTACAACCTAGCATCCATAGTGTCCCATGGAAGTTGATTGACATGGCTCTTGGAAGGTAACATCCAAAGCGTCTTCGAAGTTGCTCGAAATGGATGTTACAACGTAGCAATGGTACACCGTAGCATCCATAGTGTCCTGGAAGTTGATTCAAATGGCTGTTGGAACGTAGCATCCGAGGCGTCTTCCAAGTTGCTCGAAATGGATGTTACAACGTAGCATCCATAGCGTGCTGCTAGTTGATTGAAATGGCTGTTGGAACGTAGCATCCAAAGTGTCTTCAAGTTGCTCGAAATGGGTGTTACAACGTAGCGTCCATAGCGTGCTGGAAGTTGATTGAAATGGCTGTTGGAACGTAGCATCCAAAGCATCTTCGAAGTTGCTCGAAATGGATGTTACAACGTAGCAATGGTACACCATAGCATCCATAGTGTCCTGGAAGTTGATTGAAATGGCTGCTGGAACGTCGCATAGCACATGAATATGACTCTCTAGGGTGGAAAAAATCCTTTCGAGGCTCTGAAACTATTGCGCCTGCCACGCAAAAGCAGGGGTCACATTCTCCCCTGAACGAGGGTCACATTCGCCCCTGAACCCACTTCATCGCACTTCATTCAGGGGCAAGTGCGACCCAACATGGTTCAGGGGCAAATGCGACCCCCGTGCCTGTTGACCACATGGGAATTTCCACTGGTGGTCCCATGTGGTACCCCCAAATCATCCAAAAATCTATATATCATCTATTCTATTCTTTTCTTTTCGTACATTGACACCAAAAAGATTCAGTGGATTCACTGATGATTGGTACATCTTCACCACTATACCTAAGGTTTAGGACTGTCTTGGCCTGTTTTGGGGCCTTTTTTTGGGCCGGCACAGATCTCCCAGATCTCTCAGCCCCATGCGCCTTCCGCTGCTCCGGCGAGACCCGGAAGGCGTCGCCCACCCAGCCGCCCCACATGGCGGCGATCTCCCGCGGCGCCGCTTCGCGGCCGAAGGAGCCACCCAGCGCCACCACAATGTCCTGACGGCCCAACGAGATATTGGTTGTTGTAGAAGTGTATATGGTTGTTATGTGGTTATTATATGTTATTATGTGCTTACTATATGGTTCTAATATGGTTAATTATGATATATGCATGGTTACAATGGTGATATAATTGGAGATACAAAATGGCTGATGCTGATTGGTTCAGGGAAGTGTCGTGAAGTTTCTCTCGAGTTGTCTAGCCACCCCGGACAAAATCAGAACATGCCACAGCAATCTTGATTACACGACAATCCTTAGTCCTGAGAAACGGACAGAATCCATTTTTCTGCCAAAGACGAGGTCACTTCACTTCTCAATTGAAAACGATGTCCATTCCCTGGTCCCCTGGTCCGGTGTCTTGGGCTGTCTGCGAGGGTCTGCTTTCTTCGCGCGCATGCGAACAATTGGCACTCTCTCACAAGGAGCAGTCCGAAAGGCCCACAAACGCCTATTATCATGAGACCAAAGTAGTCCGAAGCGTTGGAATACCTTGATGGGCGGTATGTCGTGAACTGATATCCGGCCACTCTGCAGCTCCTGCATAGTCTCTATATGTCTCTATGACACTCCTGCCGCAAGTGAAATATCGTGAGATTCGAGGCTGAGAATGCCGGATTGTCTCGGGATTTACTTCTTCTGGACCTGGATTCGCACCTTGAATGATCAGTGGCATTCTGTACAGGACAAGTTGCCGACGCCCTGCCCATGGACGCCCTGGACGCCCAGCAAGCGTGCCACCCCTGACCGATTTTCGGTAAAAGTCATCGCATCTGGTTGCTCCGATTCAATGCAGAACTGAATCCTGGCAGAACACCTGGAGAAGATGAAACCAGTCGGTTGAAAAGGCTGGTTGCATCCCGGGCACTTAACATTGGATCTGCATGGTCTGCAAATATCTTCATTATTCTTCATTAACATAATGGGTGCCATATCCCACATTGCACCATGTCTGCCCGATGTCCCACCTGGTTGGTCTGGAAGGACAGTCAGGAGCTATGTGAATATGCCACTCCATGCCGCCATGCCATCATCGAGGTTGAGCCAAGGATACCATGGACCGGTGTCATGGCTGAAGCCGCAGGTAGCTTGGCCAAACGATTGCTTTGCTGTCGTGAGAGGCCCAATATGTTGCAGGCCACCTACTTCATGTGATGATCCACTGATATCCACTGTGATTCTCAGGGTCAAAATGTTAAACGGTGTTTGATCCAGCAATTGCTACCTGCATGCGTCCAAGTGCACAAAGCCACAATAGATTGACAGAAAATGCCAGAACATGATCAAACAACATGAGTTGCTTCAAGGGAGAAAAAAGGCAGGCAACTTGAACAAAATCTTAAGCATCATAATCATGTCTGTTTGCTGCTCTTGTAAGGTGCAAGATATATCATTCTCACAACATTTTACCCAAATGGCTAAATTTCAGGCGGGCAAATCCCTACACAATTTGGGTTGAAACTGGAAACGAAGACTAAAGGCTCCATGATTTGAGAATATGAGGCAAGTGAAGCAAGATCAGCTCATTGTGTGATTGCCTCATGGTTTCGTTGTGATATGTTATGATATTATGATGTTCAAAAAAACGACAGTGTTTTTTGATGGATTTGACCGCTTGATTAGAGTTTGGAACGATCAAGAAAGTAGCGGAATGCCAAACTGAGAGGTTTCTATTGGTGTCCGGTGGATGTCTTTGCCCGTTTTTATGACATCACAATGTGTGGCTTGTGTCCAAAAACTTTCAAAACAAAGTGCTGGTGAATGAAATTCTGCTTGATGTTTTGAACCTACCCTCTGGTAATTTAACATAGCTATTGATAATGACCATTTATAGTGGATTTACCCATTGAAAATGGTGATTTTCCATAGCTATGTTAAATTACTAGAGGGTATCCTAAGAAGACCAGCCCGTTGGTATCAGAAAAGTTTGACACCACATGGCCACAGGCGATTAGCGATTCCTGCACCATGGCATTCATCACAGTGGCCACAGGTGGCATTCGAGCACCTGCCATCGGATGGCTGTGGATTAAACCGGTGCTCTGCAGCTTAGAATAGCTGGGATATGTTGGATGTCCTCTCCAGAGATGCTTTTCGGCATCTAACATATTCTAACATCATCACTATCACCTTAAATGCTATAGCATGCTATAGCTGCCATTGATTCATTGACAATTGACCCATCCCCAATCGATGCCCCAATCGATGCTCCGGGGTTCCGGCCTTTGAGGCTCTCTTCCACGGTGACCAAATAGATGTGTCGTCCGCGGAGCCAGAACCAAGCTGCTGAGCCAATCCTCGGCATCGAAGATGCCATGGGCAACGTCAAAAAAGGGGCGGCCATCCACATGGAGGATATACCCTCTGGTTATGACTAACATAGCCATGGTTTGTTGATGGCCCATAGAAATAGATGGTTTACCTATTAATAGCATGGTGATTTTCCATGGTTATGTTAGTCATAACCAGATGGTATATATGGAGTGACACTGAGTGATACATATTTCCTCAAACGTCACTTCCAGACATTTAAGTCAAACTGTTGACTCCAATGAAGATCATGTATTAGGAGCCCTTAGGTTAGGTCAAGTGATGAATCAATGTGAATCATATGCGTCTGGGTAAATTATCATATTTCACTATAGCCTGAATGAAATAAGGGATGAGTATTCCCCTTACTAACTAACCGTTATATAATATATATATATATTTTTTTTTTTCAATGAAGTCGCAGTGATTCGTCTGTGCCCAGCGTCAATCCACCTCCGATGACGCAGGCCATCCGTCTCCAAGGGTTTGATTCCAGAGCAATCTCCAGAAAACCGCCGTGGTCATGACCAAACCTGCCAGGCTGTACCGGGGGATGATCCCAGTCGTCACCTGGAAATAGTAAAGCATCTGATAACTGGTTGGTGGTTTTAACATGTTTTAACCATATTGAAAAAGATGATGGAAAGGATTATCCCACATATTATGGAAAATAAAATTCATGTTCCAAACCACCAACCAGTAAACCATGATGAAGCCACAAACTGGGCTCTGGGGTTCTTAAAAAAGAAGTGGCTCTGTGAGCTCTCAAGTGGACTTCCAAGGTCGCGAAAAAAACTAATCTCGCCAAATTGCATGAAGTCAATGCGATGCAAGAGCATAAATCGTGATTAATTTTGCATCCCCAGCAGCCCCAGCAAAAAAAAACTGCGTAACCAACTACTGGTACTTCGTACATAGCTGTTATATTCCCCCTTTCTGCTCAGAAATGCTACCTACCCAAGGTATCCCAAGATTATCCAAGTTTTATACACCCAGAACTTTTGGAACCTATGTATTACTTGAAAGCCCAACTGCTTTTTTGAGCAGCACCGCACTGCTGTGCTGTTTGGATCTGTTTGGGCCGCCGCACCCTACGATTTGCACTGTTCGAATAAGATGCGCAATGAAGACACCAACCAGGCCGGAACCAACCTCAGCCGATAACAAGGACTTGATGCACCTGTCGACATGCCATTCCTCGCTGTTAAGCACAGTTGACAGGTTTAGAAATGTGAAGTTCTTCATGTGGGACAATTATGGACAATTGCATCCTCGCTCAGTTAAAGCAAATAGTCAAAACATGTGGTTCGCCCTAGATGAATGATGATTGATAAATGGTTAAATTACGTAGGTTAATTAAGGATATTGCACCATCAAATTGGGAGTTGGAGCTGAGTATCTTCTTCTAAAGCCGTTGAAAAATTCAAAATGAAAGCAACCGCTCGAGCAACCTAGACATTAGGGGAGGCTGTTTCCAGGAACTGGCATGAGTCAGCATGCAAGGAGGCGAAGGGGGAAGCCGGGGAAGCCAAAATATCCTTGACTTGGCTATATCTTTGTTTGTAATTATTTGTATAGATCCAATGATCCAAGCCAGGACTCTGCTCGAAATGGAAGCAACCCTCCAAGCTTTGGCGTCATGTTCGAAGCTTTGGGGACACCCAACTTACTGTATTTCATATTTTATATAATTTTTATATGCTGTCAAGTGCATGAATGTATTATAATGTACTGTAAAATCTAAGATGATCACCGTCGTCGTCAGCAGCATCTTGAACGTCGACCCCCAACCCCTCTGCTGGCCAAAAGGCTCCGTGCAGCATGGTGGCCAGGAACATACAGCCGAAGGAACATGCGCGGTCCCCAACGGGGAACTTGCCTGTCTCCTGGGGGTCGGGTGGGGTCAACGTTATAACCACTGAGGGAAGCCCAAGGTTCCACGAAAATCACGGACGAAATGTATTGAAATGTGAGATTCCCAGGTTGGGATGGATTAGGTATTCCCAGCATCACAATGGAAAACCATGAAAACCATGGTAAGTTCTTCAAGATCCTGGCCTGGCCAAAATGCCGATGGTAAACAGGATTAGTCATCCAGCAATCTACAATCCTACTGTGGATGGTTGGGAAATCCTGCACCGATAGATGGTTTATCCCATTATTTATAGCAATCATCCGTTTGGTGGTGCAGGATTTCCCAACCATCCACAGGAGTGTAGTGAAAATGGATCAACATTATCAAAAGACCACAAAATCAGCTTGCCGGGAGCCTGGGAACAATTTCCCATGTCCATGGGGTCTCCAATTGTTTGGGTCACTAGATCTTGATGTAGAATTATTTCCCAGGCCGAGCTTTCTACCAATCCACGCTTGTTTATGTTCAATACCAAAGCCCTGTGGGCAACCTGGATCCTGTTGGTGATATCAAGCTGTTTGGAGGAGATGCCAGGGTAATTATGCACCCGTCTTGCCTCATCGTCTGGTCCAATTATCCTCATGGCGTCTGGTGCGCTCACATCAACACTGCCGTGAGGGCTCTCCCCACAGGTGCCTTCACTCTCGAACAAGTTCGAGTTGCTTAATCTGTGTGACTGAGATCAAATAAGACGTCAGGAGCAACACTAAGTATGATGTGCAGTGAGTTGTCTTCTGCAGTCTTAATAACTGAAAAGAAGAACTCATGGCATGTTTCTCCTGAAAATGTTGATCATCCTATCTGCTGGCTGCACTCTGCGTTGCACCAATCTGTCTTCGGATTCATGTTCACGCGTGTCTGTCCAGGATCTTGTGCCATCACCCTGCACTTGGGCAGCAACGCTGCCACCATAGCAGTTCCCCCGAAAATCCTTGGCCTTAAGCCTAAAAGGGTTGTTGCGAAGGTTTGCGCGCTGTGGATTCACCATGCTACTGGTGGGGAGATTGGTAGCCTCTGGTTATGATCAACATAGCCATGGTTTGTTGATGGCCCTAATCGAAATAGATGGTTTACCGAACTTAATAGCATGGTGGATCTTTCCATGGCTATGTGAGTCATAACCAGATTGGTAGGAAACCAGGATCTATACCCCTTGTAGCATCAAAACACCAGGTGCTCCATGATTTTCCCAACCACATTCTGGGATGAACTGCAACTGGATATGGCTTGGTGGAACCACTCGTCCCCAGGACTGGCACCAAACACAAAGGACACCGACTGAAAGACGCTGACACCCACGAGACCATGAGCTCCCAACTTCAGTTGGCTCGAAATTTGGAACCGACTTTTCCATCCCATGATTTGTCACTATCCGATGATATAATCCCCTTTGCATGTTCACTGAAAATATCTCCAAGTTTTCCATCAAGTTTCTTCCCTGTCTCTTCGCAAAAAAAAAAATGGCGGCTTCGATCGAGATAGAAATTATCGATGTTGGAGGATGATCCTCCAACTTGACATGGACAGTCTGTGGACAGTCATAGACATGGCCTGAAGTTCGCTAATCTCCACCTCCTTAGGGACAAATGAGGAGATATGAAATGGAAACAAAGCAATGGGGGAATTCATGAGGTAAACAAACAAAAAGATGGGAAAACCCATGGCTTATGAAGAGAATTATCTTCAAATGCTACATTTTCACATCTGAGTAATTACACATGTTAGTTTATGTACCCTGGGATAATTGTATGAGTCAATCAGCAAAAATATGAACCCATGTACCATCAAACATTAGTGTAACAGGGGATAAATGAGGATTTCATCGGAATAGGTGGCAATCATCAGAAACAAAAGATATAGCAATTCAACACGGCAATGGAAAATTCTGATGATTTTTACTACCCTCTGGTAAACTAACATAGCAATGGAAAATCACCATTTTTTATTGGAAAATCCACTATAAATCACCATTTTCAATAGCTATGTTAGTTTACCAGAGGGTATCGCCCATGTTGATGATCCATATTGCCATGTTTACCTATATGGGTACAAGCCTGGGCATGGTATTGTTCAATATTGGGACAAAATCAGAGTTAGTACCTGTGAAAATCGGATGCTCTAGTGACTCTAGTATGAACAATGACCAGATATGACCAGCGCATAGTGCAGCCTTATTCAAAGCATTTCTATGCATGTATAAACAATATCCCGCAGAAAGATCGAAGAAATCACTCAATGAATCTCACATGATACGAGTATCATATTATATGAATTCATATGATATCAACATGTTCATCCATTCTCTTAGCTAAGTTGGTTAGTGCACTAGGTCAACTGTTCGGGCGGCAGAACATTAGCCAATCATAAACAAACATCACTGGGTGGCACTTCCTTGATCTACCTTGCCCCAGTTTTGATCACTGAGATCTGAACGTAAGTTCCTCTACCCATGGCCCTCATCAGGGGCTCTGCTGCACGTCGCTTCACCTATGGCGAATTGTGGCGATCCAACATGGGGTACCCGGATCGCCAGAGCCAGAAATGGCTGGTCCTTGCCATTGCCAGATTCGACCCCTTCGAAGCTATCTTTTGGGACAATTTGCTCTATGGCATATTTTACTACATTTCAATTCAATACATTTCAGTAGGTCATTGTTGGGGTTATTTTGCGCGTAACCAGTACAGCATGGGCTTTGATACTCACCGTGGGGGACATTGATTGAATACATTTGAATACATATTCTTGAGCCATACCAAGATACCATCCTGCCCAGCTTATCTGACCTGGATCTTTTGGCTGTGACCGTGACCCTTTTTTGAGCCTTCTCGACTGTAGGACCCTCCATGTTCCAAAGCAAATAGAGAACCTGCATCGGCCAGCAGCCACTGCTGCACTGCTTCAAGGGATTGTCAAAGGTTGTCACCCAACTGAGATGAATCATCAGGAAATCCACTCACTAGTCACTAGTCATGATTAACGTAACAAGCATCATAATTCCTTCATTGATAAATAACCATTATATAATTAAAAACGCAAATACAACTAATTCAATATACAATATGCATGTGTAAAGTGTAATATGTATAATTGTAATTAATTACAGGGGATTACAGGGGTCCCTAAAAAAGATAGAACGTGTTTCCAGGATGTTCTCGAACGGATGTTTTCCCCATCCATCGGTGCCCAGGTGGCCCGGCACTGTTGACCACCACGAACAACAGCAGCAGTCGGACGAGAAGTGCGAAGCTCTGGTCACCCTGGGCCTGTTTTTTGCCCAAGCCGCAACGGGCCATGGCTTTCATGGGGGTATCCCTATAATTCATGGTAAACCAACTTGGCTATCTATGGGATATCGCATAGTGTCACCATAATTCATGGGGTGTTGTAAAACCAACTTACTAGTATCTACCTAGGGGTCTCACCCTGTCTAGACAAAATTGGATGGTTTTCGGTATGTTCTTCAGCTGGAGTCGGAGTTATCTTTCCAGCTTGGCAAGTCACTTCAAAAACACATAGCTGTACTCATCTTCCAAAACAAGATTATGCTAGCTCCGTGATGCTTCCTAATCATCTGAGACTCTCCAAATGTGTTTGTGAGTTTGTGCTTGAAAAATCGAACATGGATAAATATGGTCTAAACATCCAAGCAAATCCATGGTTCATCATTTTGGCTGGCCATCACTTGTCCGCTCCAGTTTGGCCGGGATCATCATCACATGGCAGTGACTGGCAGCCATGAAAAAATACAACGTCCATCCCACGAAACTGCTGGCTGAGCACATATTCCTATTGTGTTTCTGATATTTCAATCATTCCCAATGAGAATTAACACAATATTATTAGCACATATTCCTATATTGTTATACTATCTGATATATTCCTATTGTGTTTCTGTTATTTCGGTGATAGTAACAGATAGTATAACCACCCCATTTCATCACCGATAAATTTCAATAAATATATGAATAAATCAAACATTATAACCGGATTATAACCCCCCAGAAGTTTCCCGTCACCAATCAAAAAACGAGAATTTCTGGGTCGCCACGACTCCCGTAGAGGTCAACAGACTCACCTGAGGATTTTGCTCGCCAACATGGGGGACGTTTTCCCAGATTTCATCAAGATCAACTAAGAAAAAAACATGAAAAATAGAAAAAATGTATATAAACCAGCCAAAGAATTGGGATTGAACATGATTTCACAAAACAAACAACCAGTTCAATTTCACCTGGAAAAAAAAAATGGGATTTCACTTCACCAAAAACGGGATTGATTTACAGCCTACATTGCTCAAATTAAAAAGGGAGTCAACATATGTCAACACGTGATGTCCAGAATGTGGGGTATTCAGAATGCCTCCAAATTAAATATCGACATCCGTTTGACCAACTAATCAGCAATTTTATCAATGGCCCTTTCAGGAAGCGATTTATTGGAGGTAACCACCATATATATATATATATATATCATAAATGAGGCCTATATAAGGCCTAAATTTCGGGGAATATCCCAACAAAATATGGCCTGAAAAATGCTACAGTTCTTCCATTTTAGGATCCTGAATTTCTTGACATATTATAAAAACATATTATAAAAACCATACCCATAGGATCCATGGTGCTGCTATATATGGTAACATGGATCCCCTCAATATACCCCCAATGTTAGCATATATACCAGCACCATGGATCCGTCATGGGATATCTAAACCACTATTAATCCCAGTTATCCACCATATTATATTATTAATGTAAACCACTATGGACTAGTCATAACCAATATTCAAGAACCACCATATGATATAAACCACTATGAATTTCCCATTGATCTTAGAGGAAAGTCGTCCAGGCCCGGGCTTCCCGGGGTTCCCCCCGTCCGAATGGGCCTCGGTCTTCGGACTACCTGGAGATTTACCACGAAAAACACATGGTTTTTCCACAAGAACCCACATATGTATACATAATATGTAATAATAGTTAATAGCTATAGAATGCTATATATATATGCTTACTAATGTAAATATATATTTGAAAATATGGTACCCCCAAATCCCAGGTTTTCTCGCAATGTTCCCACTAAAATTGCCATGTTGGCAGGTGATGTGCTAAACTTTGGGACTTGTCATTTGGGTCTACATTTTTTTGGGGAGATGGTATATCTGGTTGGTGGTTTCAATCCCTCCGAAAGATATTAGTCAATGGGAAGGATTATCCCATATGATGGAAAAGAAAATTCATGTTCCAAACCACCAACCAGATATATCCTTGGGTTTCCAGAATCCATCGTAATCCATCTAAATTATAATATTTCACTAACCTGAATCTTGCGGCCATTTGGGGATCATTTCCCTTACTAACCATGATTTCCAGGGTTCGGTCGCAGTGAGGTCGTGATGAAATTTACATAAATTTACCCATATTTACCCAGATATTTATGTAGCCACTAGTGACTTCCCAGTTCATCTGAGCGGCTGATCTCATAAGACCATAGGGGTTCCCTCCATTTGAGCCATTAAAAATACCCCTACCCCATCTCATTATACTAGTTGGTTGATAGGTTTCCCTACTATGGGTTATCATGATCCCCAGTAAACCAGCTAGTATAATCCACATTAATCCACAACCAGCAATCAATTCACCAGGCTACTTTTAATAGCTCCCATGGCTCCATGATCTCCATGGAGACAGCCCCCATCCTGGGCATCCGGGGCATCCTAAGCCCGGTGCGTTGCAACTGCTGCCGCAGCCGCTGGTTCTCCGTGCTGAGTCGAGCCTCTAGAGATCTCACCTGTGCCTCGCGGAGCAGCGCGGCATCGCACGTCATGCTTCGATTTAGTGGACATCGTTTGTTTTTTTCTTGGGCTATGTTGGGGTATACCATGGGTATACCCCAGGAATTAAGTACATTAGTAGATATAAGATTATATATAAGTATATTTTTATATGGAATTTATGTAATTATCATATGATTGGACAAACTGACAAACCCAGCTTGGTGGTTGAGCCAATCCCCTGATTGGCAAATGTTTCTGTAGTCAGTGGGGATCATTCCAAAAAAAATGCTTGAAAGTTGAAAATAGAAATTCGTTGAAACCGGCTAGTTTTCACAATTCACGCATGCCGCCACATAGCCAAATATCTTTCCAAGAGGGCAGGTTTGGAATGTGAAACATTGTCAAACTTATTGCACTGTATGGGTGGATAGAACTGTCAGGTCGGAATCTTTTTGCCCAGGTATGTCTATGTCTTTTGTGTGGCGAATTGTGGCCATTGTTTGGGGATGATAGGGGAATGATGGACGCCTACCACCAACAACTTCAGGCTTGATCTGTCGGAAGATGGGAAATCTGCGGAACCAACCAGTGTCTGAGAATTGTGCATACCCCCAAATAGCCATTTACATCTGGTTATTTAACATAGCCATGGAAAATCACCATTTTTAATAGGTAAACCATCTATAAATGGGCCATCTATACCATGGCTATGCTAAATAACCAGAGGGTACATAACATAGTGATAATGATGATTAACCAGAGGATTTAGAGATATTTAGAGATATTTAGAGGTACCATATGTTCAGACAAACCCATATGTTTACATCCTTTGTGATCAATGTCCAACAACTAAACCCAAAAAAATAGCTGGGGGCCCTGCGATGTTGCTCTCCGTTCCAGCCTGAAGGCGCTGGAAAGAGATTTATACAGATAAAAATGTAAGAATAAAATTGATCTTTAAATTTGTGTGGTACCATATGTATGTATGTATAAATATTAAATCATATGTTATATCATATGTTATATCATATACAGTATTGGTATCATATCAAATATCATATATATCATATGTCTTATACCATATATCATATATAATATATCATATCATATATATATATATATAATCATGTACATATATATATTATCATATGTTATATCATATATATATACATATTATACACTATATATATGTACATTTGTATCATAATATATTGTCATATTATATATACATATATAATATATATTCATACAGTACATATAAAGGTTTTCTGAACCCCCTTCTCTCGGTACCCCCCCAAAAAATATAACATCCATGGCTTTTTTTAATGAATTTCTTTGCATATATTTTGCACCAAAACCATCCCCAAAACCCCCGCAACGACACCCAGAGTCTGCCAGGGCCCTCGCGTTAACAGCACCTGGGTTGGTTGGTAGGAAGCCAGAGCTGGACAGTTGACAAAACATATTATAATATAATATTATAATGTTCTATATCTTTCATAATATTATGCCAAAAAATGAGAAAAAATGAACATGGTTGAACAAGACCTGTATTCACAAAGCTATAATTAGCTTATGTGTTTTTTTTGGGTTCTGAATCAAGGTGTCAAAAATCAAAACGCCGGAGCCGAATGGAGCGGAACCCTTCAGTGTTCCCACGCGGCACCTGGATTCGATGGTGACTTCAGAGGTTTCACCTGCTCGGACGAGATCGATCCATACTGATCGTATGGCAACAGCCATTTCCCTTCAGTGAATGCAACAGCGAATTTAGAGGTCACCAATGGCTAAAAAATCAGAGACAAACAGAGTCAACAGAGTCACGGCAGACTGCTTTTTTGTGATGACCGTCTTGTGGTGACTGCGAAACCACACTGACACCCGGCCTCGCAGATTGGGATTTTCCTAGATGAATCCCCAAAGTTTTGGATGAAGCCCCATATTTGATAGGAAAATCTATGGGTTCCTCTAATTTTTCCCTTAAACCAATCCAATCAATGCATGACACATGGGATTTCATGGGCTTTTTCATGGGATTTCATGGGATCTCATGGGATCCCATTCAAGATGAAAGGTCGATGAAAGGTGTCTGGCGCTTGTCTGGCAAGCGGCGCCTCTTTCAAACCGCTCCCGTGCTCATGAAGCTCGGCAGATTCCTGCTCATCAAATCTCAAGAGACCCATGAATTTCGTGGGTGCATCAAGTCCTATCATTGGAGAATTGGAGAATGGCGCGCTCCAAATACCGATATTTATCTGCTTTCAATGGTTGACCTACCCCTCTGAAAAATATGAGTTCGTCAGTTAGGATTATTATTCCCAATATATTTATGATTCATGCAGGGCTCTGAGTAGTGTGAGGGGGGCCCCTACGGGGCCCCTCCCCCCCAAACTAATTTGGTATACTGAATAACTCGCAGTTTTTTGCGCGCCCCCCTCAACAATTTTTAGGATAGTCAACTTAAGTAAGGATTTCAATTGAAATCAATTTACTTTCAATTCATTTGAATCTACGTTCAATTGATGTTCCTTTGAAACATCAAAAACATCTCTTGCTAAGAAAGGATTTCAATTGACATCAGTTTACTTTTAATTCATTTGAATCTGCGGGAATTAACTACATTCAAATATACGGGCTTTTAAATATACGAACATGTATTTTAGACTACCTCCGGGAAGGTTTTCCTTGGCCCGCCCGGCCATTTAAACCTATGGAATGCAATTCATTTAAACATACGGTAACTACATATAAATATACGAACTGGATCGAACTGGTATTTCATACTACCTCCGCGGCCTCGCGGTCTGGCCCGCCCTCCACATACCATTTATATAAATGTCGTTACCGTACGTTCAATTGATTGTCCTTTTAAACTTCAAAGAAATCTATTGATAAGAAAGGGATTTCAATTAAAATCAAATTAAATTACTTTCAATTCATTTGAATCTACTTTCAATTGATTTTCCTTTTAAACCTCAAAGAAATCTATTGATAAGAACGGATTTCAATTGAAATCAATTTACTTTTAATTCAAATTGAATCTACTTTCAAGTGATTTTCCTTTTAAACTTCCAAGAAATCTATTGACAAGAAAGGATTTCAATTGAAACCAATTTACTTTCAATTCATTTGAATCTACTTTCAATTGATTTTCCTTTCAAATCCCATAAACACGCCCAAAAAGTTGTTGTGCACAATAGAGTACCATCCAAACAATTATATATATTATTTAGTATCTGGGCCATTCATGGGGTACCCCCTTGAAAAATTGGTTGGGTGCTGTTTTTTAATAAGGATTTAATAAGGCATCTAATTTTTTGGGAATCCTTGCATTTTCAAAGCTTTAACATGGATATAGTTTTCTAAAGTAAATGGACCAGCTTTACCCAAAGAAAGGTGGATAAAAGGTTTGGTGTTTTTTCTTCACCCAGAAAGTTGTTGTGCACAATAGAGTACCATCCAAACAATTATATTATTTAGTATCTGGGCCATTCATGGGGTACCCCCTTGGAAAATTGTCTGGGTGCTGTTTTTTTAATAAGGATTTAATAAGGAATCTAATTTTGGAAAACCTTTCATTTCAAGGCTTTGACATGGATATGGTTTTTTAAAGTAAAGGGACCAGCTTTACCCCAAAAAACATTGGATCTGAGGGAAAAAAAACTCACACTAGAGGCCCACCCCCCACAAACACCAAGATACTCAATTAGGAAGCAACAATTTTCTCACAATAGGGTATCATGACACTAATCGAAGGCTAACATTATTATTGATTATTTATGTGCATACTTGTAGCTACAAGACCCAAGAATCAAGGCCAACAGGTCAAGTGGCCAACTTCCAAATCCCCCCATGCTGGCCTTTTTCAGTTTCACCAAGCTCGCCTGCGGGGGCATGGGAATCTGTGGATATCATCCTACCATGGCTAGTCCTAGATGCAAAACAGACTTTGTTTAGCTGCTTTGCATAAATCACCCATTTATGGCACGAGTTTGACGTATTCAAATCTGATTGGTAGTTTTAACCATCTTTGAAAAATATTGGTAGTTTTAACCATCTTAATAATCTGAAGGATTATCCCATATATTATGGACAATAAAAAATGTTTGAAACCACCATGTTTTCGGCCATGTTTTCGGATCTGCTACCTGCTCGGGGTTAAGAGCGAGGTATGGTCACCAGTGTGAAATCTCCTAGTCAACTTGCAGACGCGGATGTCGCGCAGCAAGAGGTAAACTGCACAGCGCACTTGCGTCTCGAACACAAGGCATCGCCAGTTTAGTTTCCATCCATCGCTCCACTTCAGCCAAAGAGTACTGGTCCCACGGCAGAGAAATTGCTGGAATAAAAGCTTGGACAACCCCCGATTGGGGTCTACATTGCGCCCATGCGGCAGTAGTGCCAGCTTCTTTGAGCATCCATTTGATCATCTGCCTGAACCATTTTGTACGCTGCTTAAAACTGAAAGCATCTGGCTCGATGTATGGTCTTTGGTCTGTGTTGACCCATTCATTGCGAACTCGCAGTGGTCCAGGGTGCCCTGTGGCCAATTGAAAGTCCACATACAACTGGGCAAAAGAAATCCAAATGGGTTGCACCGTGGAATCTTGCACCAGTCTTGCGAAGAACCACCGGATCACCTTCTGACATAATGAGGACCCGTAGAGCCTGGCAAGCTTTGGCAGCAGGGTACCGGTCCATCCCCCCAAAACAAAGTGAACCTCAAAGGCACGTGTTTCCTTTGGCTGAACAGTTGCGCTGGGGCCTTCTTCATCATGAGGTCGACAAAGAAATCTTCGTCCCACGGCAACATGGAGTTGGAACACCTGTTGAAAAATTCGTTCCGCTGCATCTGTGGCACGAACATGGGTTTCCCAAAATGCCCAAAATTCCGGTGGACGTGCTTGGTTTGCAAGGCGCGCTGCCCGGTCAGCATAGTCGTTATGGAAAAATTGCCACACCTCAAACTTAGAGGTCGCACTATGCAGAGTGCGATGAGCAGCAACTTTGCACATGCAAATGTTGTCACGACCCAGTGTCTCCACCGATTGCAAAACCCACCTCCACAAATCTGCATTACTGCGATTCGCCTTGAGGCGCACATTGCCCCAAACCAGCAGCTGAAACTTTGTAAGCACACCTAAGCAGTCGATCCATAAACGGACAGGAGCACGAAGTTGCGCTGCCCAGTGCAGGATGTAGGCCACTGCAAAAAGTTCCGCTCTGAATGCAGTTTGACATACCCCAGACAGATAGGACGCACACAAAACCTGAGCACCACCGGGAGTCCACCTGTCAGAGAAAGACGGGGCACGCGTAACAGACCAAGCAGCACAACGAGTCAACGGACATGACGAAGCCAAGCACGATCCATCAGTGAAAATTTGATTCCAACCATCGCGGGACAGAACACCACTCAAAGGAGGCAAGTCCGAAGGCAGGGATGCAAGCAAGGTCATCCAGGCAGGCCAAGTGGGAGGCAAGACAGCCCAACCGCGAAGTGAGAGTGCAGGTGGGAGAAGATCCAAAATGCCAGCAATATCGGGTGCAAGCTGGGTCCGCAGGTCATGATGTTGCGGACACTGCCAATACCGATGCTTCAGCGTGTCAACTTCACCGCACCAAGGACATGCATCAGTTTGAGTGGTCCATTTGGATTTGTACCGCTCCGTGAAAAGTCCACCGGAAAGTCCAAAACGGTACATCCCCTGTAAATCCAATCCAAGGGATTTGAAGGCTTTTCGGGTGGCCGCAAGGTTGGCCTGTTCAATGCCAGCAAAGTCGGCTCTGTGTGCAACCTTGTGAGCGACAACGTGAGGCCAAGCAAATGTCAGTCTCAAATCAACCTCAGCAGGATTGGTAGTGATAGGGCAAAAGGAGCCAAAACTGTCAACTAACATCCCCTGTCGGTCAACATGGAACCCAACGGACTGCACTCGATCCAAGGCAATGGAAGCAAGGGAGTTGGGAGGCAAGTCAAAATCCCCATGGGCCAGTGGTGAGATGACCGTGGACCAGAAATCAGCAGGACTTTGGGTACGCAAGGATCGGCAAGTCCACAGCACAGCAAGCAATTCAGGGTCCACCAATGGCTCAACCAAACCAAGCAAAATTGATGGGTTGACTCCGGGTCGTTGAAAACCAATGGCTTTAACAGCACTTCTTCTCAGGGAAACCCAGTGCTGATCACCTACTGGGGCACTAGCCACTGCATGAAGTCCACGTGGCCACGCAACAGCCCTGAGCATGTAGACTTTGGCATGGTATTGGGTCTTGCTCAAGCGTAGCTTTTCCCAAAAATCATCAAGGTCTTTCATGCGCTGAGTCAGGGTGCGGTTGGTGTACTGTCTGGAAATGCCAAAATGGCCACCAAGTTCACGGGCATGGTGCAAGACCTGAATGCCGCTGGAGCGCAAATTGCGACGGGTGTCAGGGCAAGTGGACCAACCGAAGGTCTTTTTGCGATCAACTGTCAAGTCCAACATGGATGCATACTGCTCGATCAAATCCAATTGTTTGACTGCAAGGTCAGGGTTGACCGAGAAGGTTTGCCAGTCATCCACATATGTCAAACACCTAATTGCCGGCAATTGAAACTTCAACCAAAGAGCAAACAGGTGGTCCACAAGGAGCATACCAAAAACTGACAGCCCACACCCCTCTGCCAAGCCTGTGGATGTAAGAAATCCATCTGAGTATGAGTCTCGAACCTTGAAATGTCTCCGCATCAGGCTCAGAGCCCCAGCCCAGGCAGTGGTCACTTCATTGGGGGTCCCAACCAACACAGCCAAGCACAAAGCAGGAAATCGGGGAATGCAGTTGAAGCATTTCTCCAAGTCAGCTGAAATGCCTGAAATGGGTTCGGTGGTGGCATATGCATTTTCGATTTGCTGCAGCATATAGGCCCACAAGTCAGAAGCCTGACGACCACGACGATTCCCATAAACACTGTCATCAACCCATGATTCAGCAAAGGTGAGCAGATGTCGGGATTGGATGCTGCTCCATGCCCTGTATGGTAAACCAAAAATTGTTATGGGTCTGTATTGGCTGGCAAGGGTTGCCCCTTCAAGTTTGGCCAGGGAGTGAACTTTGCCGGCAAGCAATTGGATGGGCCAAGCGCCATCACATTCGGCACGGGCAAAGAGATTAGCCAAACTCTGCAGCGTCATCTTATCTGCTTGGATGAGGTCTTGGCGGCTGACTCCATCGAGTCCAGTTGCGGCTCGTTTCTTTTTCCTGAAACTTTCATCTCTCAGCATGTCTCCATCCACAATCAGATGGCTCACAGGTGTCGGGTTAACAACCCTTTTGGCAAAAGCGATCAGCTCAGCCCAGTGAGTGAATGGGGTATTGTCATGTCGGCACCAACGGCGTTGCCACTGCTCATGGAAGGCTTCAAAAATGGTACGGAGGTCGCCAACTGGCTGGGTCTGCACTGCAATAGTCTCAGGTTGCACCTGACTCACATCATGGAGCCATACCTTGTCTGCCTCAGCATGGATAATTTCATGGGACTGGCCGGAAATCCAGAGAGGCAAGTCTTCAGCCAAGGTCACAGATCTATCCAATTCGATGGCACACTGATCAACATCAACATGAACTATGGTGGCATCAGCCCGATGGACCAAGGTCTCCACAGGAGCAGGTGGTGTTCTGGCCACATCACGGAACACCAAATTTTTGTCATGTTCATGCTGGGCACGGCGATAGGTGGCTTTGGCTTGGATAAGCCGCTGCTCAAGCAATCGAACTTCAGCAAGCACAGCATCATAAATCTGATGCGCAACTGCAGAGTTGGGGCAAAATTGAGGGATGCAATCAGGGTCAAGAGGGCAAACGTACTGGCGCTGGGGCCACCAGTAGAAAAAGTGGGGGCAAAACCAGGGGCATTCAGAATGGCACGCCACAAAGCAACACCATGAAGCATATCTTGGGCAGCATGAACTGTCCGGTTGTCAATCCATCGGCAGTAATTTTGGAGCCTACGTGCTTGCTTGAACTGTTTGGCATGCAAGGCTGAGAATCCAAAGAATGCAGGTTGAACATCGGAGTGTCTACCTTGCTTGATTGGGGCAAGGCGGCCGACACTTCTCTTGGGTTTGAGTTGCTGTCCCCTTCCCTTCATTTGGGGCATCCAAGCAGGACCAAGGCTCTGTTGAGCAAGGCTCTCTTTGGAAGACCACAGGAGGGCATATTGCTGGGTGGGGTCAGCTGGGGCATCAAAATCAACTGGAGAAACAAGGGCAGTCGTCTGTGTCCAGGGGATTGGTTTAGGGCAAGGCCAAGGGAATCGCTCCATGTGAGCGACCCCTCCCGCAAAGGAAGCGACCAAAACTGCATGATCAGCAAAAACAGTTTGGTCAATGACCAACGATTGGAAACCCATGGCAAGATCAGGTGACAGCCACAAGAAATCCTTACGTGTGGCCTGCTTGCAAGTCATTTGGATATCAGCCCCTGTTTTGGAACGGTAAAGGTCTTGAACTTCAATCCACCCCTCGGCTTGAAGCTTATGGGAGACCTCAAGGGCAGTGATGTCAAAATTCCAGTCTCCTGCAAGAAAGCGTGGACCAGGCTGCTGTAGCAAGCGATGTAAGGCAAAATCCAACAGGGCTTCAGTCCGGGTGAAGGCTTGGGCATGAGTTTTGCCTTCAGGATACCCGTAAACGACTGCACCTGAGACCCAAGAAGCAGGCGTACAGAATGACCCAAATTGCAACCTGCCAGTCTCATACAAGTCAGGGGGCCAATCAACAGCCAACGTGCGGCAAGGCAGTGAAGTGGTGAAGGCCACTCCAGACCAATGTCCAGCATCACTCGAAGTCGATCTCGGAGTCACTGGGGCTCCAGCAAGTACATGCTTGTACCTGGTTTTCATGGACCGAAAACTAAGCTCTAAGTTGCGGCGAGCTTGTTTGGAAAGGTGAGTCTCGCTGATGGCCAAGATGTCGGCATCTATGCTACTGAGAACATGGTGTTTCCCTTGCAGCCCGGAAGGGTTGCAAATCCCCATAGACCATGTGTCAGCTGCTGGGCCAGGCACTCGTGCTTCACCAACTCGACAAAGAGAAAACATCATCAAAAGTGCAAAAACTGCCCGAAAGGGGCGCCAAAGCCCCGGGGACACCCTGCAAGAGGGCAAATTGGCAGGGCCCTCACACCTTCACTCAGTTCTGGGTTTTTTGGCCAAAATGGCCTCCAGGCGTGTCATCTGGTCTGTCAGCATTGTCTGCATCTGCTGCGACTGCATGTCAAGTTGAACCTTCATCTGCTGTTGCAAGGTCTGAACTTGGGCTGTCTGCTGCTGGTGGTTGTCCTGCACGGTATGCTCAAGGACAGTCTGGCGAGATGCTAGCTGCTGCACCTGCTGCTCTAACGTCTGCAATCGAAGGTCTTGATCATCAACTTCCATCTTGTCCACCGTGGGAAGTTTCTCCAACAGTGTCTTTTCAAGTCTCTGTTCAATTTCTTGAAGCACATGAGGAGCAGGAGCTTGGGCAGGCAGTGCAGGAACCTGTTGAACTGCTTTCGACCAGGGGTCGTTGGCAAGCCATGGGTCTGGCATGGTGGCATCTCCTGGGCGGCACAACTCCACTGTTTTGACATGTCCTACCACTTGCGTTTCTTGGTCATTGGAGGTTCCTTTGTCATCTTGGCAAGTGATCACCACTTGGCCATGCTGCATAGGCAGTACATTGACCGGAGGCTCTGTAACAGCTTGGAGGGCCCACATAAGTCCACCTGGCACATGGTGTAAGGGCTGAAGTGGTCTGCAATCCCAACCGCTAGCTTTCAGTGCTCTGGCTATGCTCTTGCGATCACTGCCAAATGGCCATGGGCCGCTGTGAAAAGTAAGCCTTTCGCCAGGAGCAAGGTACACTGCATCGGGCTTGGTGCTTGTGAAAAGCCTTTGGAAATGGTTGACGTGAGTCCGCAGGCCAAATCTCTTGCCTGAACGAGCAACTCCCAGGCATTCAACTTCGCACTTGGCACGGTGTGCAACTGACTGGAAATCCATCTGAGGCAGCCAAACTACTTGGTAGTCACTGTGAGGTTTGAGGGCATCCTCAGTCTTGGGCTCAATGAACACACCATGTGTTCCGCTGGCACACAAAACCTGGGTTTCAAGGCTTTTGGCATACCGGATCATCACTGAGAAGTGGCTGGCTTGATCCCACTTCACAGGCCTCCCAGCATCGGTGAAGTATTGACGTCGGAACACATCCAACAGTGCATCATGTGGCTGTTCACTGGTCGGATGCCAGCCTGTGCATTGGCAGTCAGACTGAGACCTACAAGTATTCAAACAGGGCAACACACTGAGCACATGCTTGACAGGCCGATTGGAAAAGTCTTCCCAGCTACCCTCCCACATGTCTTTGTAGACGGCGATTCGGGCACAGGCAACTTCAACAGCCTGGATGGCTGGAATGTTTTTGGCTTTGTACTGATACACCGATGACTGGCCCAATTGAACCAAGATACCTGTCACCAGCATAGGCTCCTGGTTGACAGTGCACCGGGCAGCAAACCGGATGGACGACCAGACAAGTGACGTGGACACTTCAGCAGGCGGATGAAGGACCAACATTGCAAGACCATGGTTGGTGAGCAGCTTACCAGCTTGCAAAAACGGCAGCGCTTCAGCATACGTTGTCACAACAACACCTCTGGCTAAGGGACCTACTGTGGCAAAGGAGATTTGGTCAAGCGGCTCATCTTGTCCAACACAGAAGGCTCCTCTTTCCAACACCAACTTGGCAGGATCTAACTCAGCAGGGCGCTGAGGCAAGGCTCTGGTGGCCTTCGGCTTCTTGGTCTTTGTTGAGGGCTTGGCAGCATTGTGCTGAGTGAGTTCATCTGGCAAAACAAGCTGCAGTGGCGGTGACTGCTGATTGGCAAGTGCTTTCAGGGTCTTCCATGGAGCCCCTCCTGACACAGCTGACAGAACTTCCGTTTTGCCTAGGGCTTGAATCACAAGTTTCGTGCGCATTTGAACCTGTGCTACTGGGACACCATGGGCTTTGAGCAGTTCACTGGTAAGTCCAAAGACGTCGGCAATTCCAAGGCCCCAAAACCACGGTTTCGGCAAGGACGGCTTTGTTTGACAGGCAGCGGCAAAGCTCGCTTTCAGGTCTTGGTGGAAAGTCACCAATGCAGCTTCATTTTTGGGGAGGTCATGGCCTAGAAGCTTGTGTGACATGAAAGCAACTGCTGCAGCACCGCAATACCCTCGTGCAAATGATCGTCTTGTGCATGCAAGGCTGAACATAGGTCGGTTGGCAGCCTGGCTGATCAAACCATGAAGGGGGCTCAAACATTCAACTTCGGAGTCTGTATGTTCCCACATCGAAACCTGTACCTCACTGACACCAAACGTCCAAACAACCGGCATCCAGTGCTGCATGACATGAACTGCTGTGACGATGCTTTTCAAATCAGGGAATTGATCCAACCATTCTTTGACAATTGCGACATGTCCACCTTGTAGCCAACCTGTAGCCAATAAAGGGTCCAAAAATTGGACATCTGTTCTTCCTGACATCATGACACAGGCTCGGAGGTGCAAAGAAAGTTCATCATCTGCCATAGCACTTCCTTCTTTGGCAAGGACTTCCAACCTGGACGGACCATGAACAGTGACTTGACGAAAATTGGCACAACTGGCAATGCTGGTGGCAAGGGGCGGAAGCATATTGACAAGCTGGGTTTCATGTAAACGCTTGACATTGCTCAGGGTATCCATGACATGACCAGGCACGGCTGCACTTGGGACTTCGACATGGGACCGACTAGACCGACTTCCTGGGACATCAGGCATCACACTAGGCATCGGCAGACCAGTTGTGGCGGGACATGCGACCGACTCTGGCATGGTGCTGGGGAAGTCATCACCAATCGGATCATCAGCTTCAAAGTCCAAAGGGATCTGAGCAAGCATTTCCGGTGCAAGGGTCCCTACAACAGTGGACGTGTTGTTGGCATGTGCACTGGCAACACGGATGCATCTTCCGCCGACAGGTGCATGATATTCCAATGGTTGGCCTGTGGCATCATCAATCCACTCACACCCTTCGGCATCAGGGGTAAGTGCCAACTCAGCTTGAAACAGTTCGACCAAAGTTGTGTTGGGCAAAACCTGAACATGCACCTGAGTTCCATCGGCATACTTCAGGCAAGTCCAAGCAGGAGTAGCCAAAGCGGCTTGAACATTGGGGAACATCTCTTTGGCGATTTGAAAAAGCCTAGATCTGAATCCCTGCAACACTTCGGAGGGGTAAATGTCCGGGAGATCCCAAAGGTGATGTAAATGCTTCATGAGGCATGACCCAATCCAAACTGATTGCAGTGGGGATGCAAGTTGTCCAATTGCACAGAGTCCCAGTTTCAAAGGCGGCCGATTTTGATTCAACCATTCCATTGGAGGGGGCATACCATTGAGTAGGGCCAACTCACATGGGTGTAAGTGTCGAAAAAACACTTGGCCATCACTTTGTGCAACTTGGATCAACTGGGCATAAATGCCGCGTTGCTTGATGAGCTGCTCGCTGAAGCCTGCAGTCCTACATCCGCAGGGGCAATCTGAGGCCTGGCTGCCCCATGCATGAAGGCATGTTGGGAGTTTGCCATCCATCTGCATCACATACTTACGCATGCTGGAACCATCTAAGGTAAATTGGGTTGTCTCATGGTCAGTCACTCTGAGCTCATTCAAAACATCTTCAGGCCATTGTCGAACAAAAGGCATGACATCCCGGATTGTGAGGTGGGGGCTCTTTGGCCAGTCTTGCAACTGCAGGGGTCCTAAGGACGGATGCATGGCAATCAACCACCAACGAAACCTTCTGGCACACCATTGGTCTTCAAGCTTCAACGTCAGTTCAGTCAGGTGATATCCCAGTTGCGACTCAAGCTGTTGGAGACAAGACTTGACATACTGGTTTGTTCGAGCCTGGGTGACACATTCAATGATCAACAAGGGACTCTGAAAAAGATGGCATGCACGGACTGTGGCAGGGACAGTGTTGGATCTGTCATCGCTGGATCCAGCTTGGGCACCACCTGTGGAGTAAGGCTGGCAGGAAACTCCACTCATTAAGGTGAACGGTGGATCGACCCTCTTCGCAACTTCCTTCAGGCATGACATGTCATTGATATCACCATGAATCACTGGCACTCCTGGGTGACATGACTGATGTAGGTGAACCAAGGGCAGTCTCCATTCAACACTGCACGCATGTTTGAACCCTGCAGCTTCAAGTCCAACGGAGGAGCAAGCAATTCCAGCACACAGTTCAACGGTTCTAAGCAGATCGTCTGACTGGCGAAGTCCGTGGGCAATCAAAACGGACTGGTCAGTGATCAACAACTCAACAGTCGGACCAACGGAACCCACCACCACGTCAAAAACTGTCACACGGCGACAACCACGCACCTGAGAGTCCACCATGCCCACAAGCTTGAAAGGACGGCAATCAGGAACTATCACACCAGTGAGGACAGCATTCGTGTGAAGGAGACAGTCCAAGACCAGCGACACCTTCGATCCAACCGCAGTGGCACTCCAGTCAGGGCAGAACAGATGGGGACCAACGACAGGGACATCCCAAGACATGGCCAAGCAACCAGAACTGGCGAAAAACCAGAGGGGGCTGACCACTCAAACTCGGCCAGCGCCAGCCCACCTCTGGCAGGTGTTTGAGCCGAGGCTTGTGTTTGAAACCACCAACCAGAAATGTATTAAAGTACCCTTCACCAGTTGTTTTCCCAAAAAAAATCACCCTGCACCAGCCTCCAAGACGCTCAAAGATGAAGGACCCGCCTTTTTTTATGCGAGGCCGAGGACAGATTTCCGAGATTTCCGGGCACCAAAGGGCTTGTCCTAAAAATGGAGATACCCTCTGGTAATTTAACGTAGCTATTGAAAATGACCATTTATAGTGGATTTTCCCATTAAAAATGGTGATTTTCCATAGTTATGTTAGTTTACCAGAGGGTATGGTAGACCCAAATGGTAATTTTTTAATGGAACTGACTGATGATCAACCATGGGCCAAAAAACACAATGGAACACACCTTTTTGTCGGGGGGAAAAATATGGCAGGGGCCCCATCCGCCTGTAGCCACAGCTGTAAAGCAGCCCCTGTGATCATTCCCATCCACTACAAACTAGTGGTTTTCTTCACTGGATCGGTTTCTTAGGGAAACTCGTCCTGCCATTTCTTGCCCGGCTGGACTCAGCTTGTGAACTATAGGGACCTGTGAATTCTCCGATCCAATTCGGGGATCCAGCTGCTCCCGCCTCATATGCACTTGCTTGGGTTAGCAAAAAGGGCAGCGCTGCCCACACCAACCTGGACGGCAGGACCATCTCAGAGAGGATCAATGCCCTTTGGGCCAGGGTTTGACCATACAAATTGATGTTCCCCCCAAAAAATGAAGGCCATCCTGAGAAATGAACAGTTGAAACTGTTATAAACTGTTGAAACTTCCTAGTAATGGATTGATTTCAGGGAACATCTCCAAAAAACCCTGGGTTTGGCCTTCAAATACCGGCTTTACTATAAATTTTCGCTTTAACCATCCGACCTCTGCCCAATCCTATCACCGGTGCCTGGTTCGGTTCCGGACCTGAAGCGCCGGAGTCCCCATGTGACGCAACCCAAAGGCGCGCCCATTGGACATGCCGGTGCTCCTATTGAGCCCATGTTGCAGGTCGGGGGAATTGCGCAACGAAGGCACACACATTTGGCATACGCTACCCCCAAAATCAAATCTCATGGTTGATCAACATGTGTTCCATGAAAATTGCGTTGAATTGGTGTGTTTAATTTGTTGAGCAAATCCACACGTGAACTCGCTATTTTGCTACTTAGATGATCTTACATGGCTGTTTCTGTTGGTTAACGTCCCAATTCTGCGTAAGCTGTCCAATCTGCTAAGTGGTCAATGAACCTCACTGCACTGCAACTTCGCATCTTTTCGCCTAGCTTTGAGGCTTTCGCCATGTCCAGGCAACATGGACTTCGGAACGCATCGTCGTTTGACGAAGAAACCAATGCCCTTGGGAACACCTGTTCAGATAGGTTTGCCCAGGAGTTTGACCAATCAAAGTGAGGATGGCATCTGAATTTCTAGAACTGGGCTGTACCCCAAAATTCCAATTGCAATGGTGAAAATGGGGTCTTAAAATCCATGGGTTTTATGCACCCTATTTTCAGACACACCCAGGTGGAGAGCACGTCAATAAATACAACAGCCATGAAGGACCCCAATCACAAGTAAGCCAATGCTTGGTAAGAAACAGTTACCCCTTCGTCATTGAAGGTTTGAGGGGTCGGGATTGTTGCAGAAGGTACCAAATAACAAGTCATTGCAAGCTGGAGACATATAGATCACACTTGACTTGGGTACCCTAAAAATAGATGGAAGCGATATTGAACATGTACATCCGTAAGTCGCAGTACCGTTAGAAGCTACAAATCCCGGTCACGGTATCAACATGTTTTTTCGATTGCCGCACCAGTCTCTTGGGCGTTACCAGTGATCGTAGAGGAAATGGCATGGCGAAATAACATCCTTTATGCAATTCTGAGTGTATAGTCAATTACATTATGTAATGCATTCATATACACATCTGTGATCATGTTTGATTTGTCAATAGTTATAAGTAATACACTGTTTTAAATTACACAGTTCACATATATTGTACATACATGATATATATATATATATACAATACCATATATCACACCTATTGTATATAGTCTATAGACATTGTGATGCGATTTGCACATTTACATGCATGGAGCCTGTGTCCCGGCCTTGTCATCAAAGTTGTCAGAGACCTGACCAGTGGCGCCGTATTTGCACCTGTTCTTGCATCAAACAACGTTGGTTTAAAGTGGTTTAAACCTCGTAACTAGGTGAAATATGGTGAATTCTGGTAGTTAGCTTCAACAATCCCATGAATTCAGTATAATATAGTATAATATGCTAGTTAACTATGGTTCATTATGGTAAATTAGTGGTAGTTTACATTAATCTATACACTTTTCATGGGATTGTAGAAGTTATAACGGGCACCACCTTGAACCTGGCAACATTGCTTCTTTCTCCAGATCCAAAGCTGTGTTCCCTCCATGGCAAAATGACCAAACCTGGCCGTGGTCCCCAAAACTCAATGAGTTAGGCAACAAACCACATCCTTTTTTGCAGTATATGTGTTGCCCCAAATACACAAATAATATAACATAGTATAATATAACATAATAAAATATAATATAATATAATTATACTATAATAATTATAATATATGCATATATAGGTGAAGCCCATGTTTTCCCAGTGGTTCCACGCCCTTTCTCTGCAACTGAGCAACTCAAGTTTCGTGGAAGCACCACAGTGCGCGAGTTCAGTTTCTGCGTGCCTGGTCCGTGGCACCGTGGAGCAGTGGAGGTTTCCAAGGCATCCACAATGGATGGATAGGCCACACATAACTATGGAAAGATCCACCGTATTTTTCATGGGAAAAATCACAACAAAAATGGTGATTTTGCCCAAAAAGTTGTGAAAAAATACCAGAGGGTATTAGGTCATTAAATATTAATACATATTAGTAATACCTTTATTAATGAATAGGAGTTAAAGCCTGCAGAAATTGGTTGATGGAGAACACTCAAACATGCCAACTGAGGATTTCACTGAAGTACTTTACGGCATTTCACCAGCAAAGCCAAAACACTGGCTACTTGAGCCCAAGTTTGACTTTGGACCCTTCAAAAAGGGGAAACTCACCTCAGGTCACTTCAAACTTGGCCAGGAAAGTCATAGGAAAGCAGAGGAAACCAGGATTGGTTGATCAGGGGGAACTACACGAACTACACCCTTCCCTGCCTGAGTTCATCTCCTGGGCAGATCATTGGGGGCAAGATCTTGAAACTTCAAACCATGTTTTTTTGGGGGGGGTACTGGAAACTATGTCACCATGTTTTGTTGTTCTGTTCTAACCAGTACATATGGTGTGTGTGTGTGCTTCCCTTTATCCATTTCTGGGAAAGAAGAAAGTCCTTGAAAATTTGAACTAATCATTCAGTCATTGCTGCGAGTGCGGAGGAACGTTGAACGTAAACATCCAGAAAACCTTCCCATGCTATCAGTGATTCAACCCATCTTCAGTGTTTGAACGTAAACAAACAAAGTAATATCGTTTTAGGACGGTAGTGGTGCCCGTCCCTCGTCTACATCGGATAATGGTGGTATAGTTTTTCATCTCACCTTTCAACCTCGTGATAACAAACTGTCCGTCCTGTTGCTGAGGCAAAATCCACCCATTGATGTACTCAAAAAAAGAGGGATAAACCATGAGTTATTAATCATTAACCACTATTGATAGTCATTAATAGTGATTAACTAGTGACTACTAGTGATTAATAGTACTATTAATAGTACTATTAATAGTACTATTAATAGTACTATTAATAGTACTATTAATAGTACTATTAATAGTACTCAGAAGTCCATCCACCATTTAGGGATGAACGGATGAACTACCAGCTGTGGCTGGCTTAAGGTGTGGCTGATGATTTTGAAAAAATGTGCATGTTAGATTACTGGAGGATACGCAGAGTCTCAGGTGTCATCTCCAAGTCACGTGATTTCATCTTTGATCTGCGAGAGGCATATCACATGTATGTATATGTATGGTCATCATGGAGTAGATAGAATATGGGAATTTCAATCAATCCTCTGTTGAAATGATAATATGTTTGAACAACATGTTCTATGTCCAATAGTAAATGAATGATTTATTTTTACCCATCCCCATATCTAGTGTTATCATGTGTTATCCTCATCTTATATGATTTTATCATTGATCTCCCCATTTTCCTAGATTTTTTCGTCTTGGGGTTGGGTTCCCACGATTTCCCACGGATCTGCGAGATCAAATCCTCGATGTTTTCCGGCTCGTTTCGTTGGAAAGCATAGTAACCTAGGGATCTGGCTGTAAAGCTGGGACACCATGGAAGCCGAGAAATTGATGACACGACATGACCAACACAAAATAAAGGGGGGAATTACTGCAAAAAAAAAACGGCCTAAGACATCCAAAGACCATATGAAAAAAACCGGAATCATTTAGAGTAATGCATGAAAATTGGACATGTGTTTATACAGTATGTCTGCCAATGTGTGCTCTGCCGCGCAATTTTTCTCCCGGCTCGCACCTCGTCACAACAGAGCCGTGTACGCGTACGCCATACGGCGTCGCTCAGGCCAGATGCTTTGCATGGCTTCTTTAGAGGGCTTGCTGCCTGGAGGCATATGCAGTGGCATATCCATAAATTTTCGCAACTCCGTATGGAGGTGCGCCGTATCGGGCGGCTTCGCCGCACCAACAGATTCAAAAGTGCGTTTCCAACTCTTGCCGGCAAAGTAGCTGGGACACTGCATGAGTTCAAAAAGCCAGGCTAACGGGTCTATCAAACCCTCACAGGAACCTGCCCTCAGTTCCTGGTACTTCCTCTTCAAATGTGTTTTCAATGGGTGGAAACCTGCTATATCTAACGGTTGGATTTTGTCTGTACATCCGGCTGGTATGTACAGGAGCTGGACACCATTGCGCCGAGCGCACACCATGGTTTCCTTTGCGAGATGTGAGGACGCAACATCCAGCAACAAGATAGGTTGAAATGGATAAGGTTTTAAGACTTTGCCTAGATCGCGCACAATCTTGGTGATGTTCTTGCAGGATGTCCAAGCACTTTTCTGACGTACTATGTGCAGCGCCGTTTGTGGCAAGCGCCGCTGGCCCCTCAGCAACTTCTGTGTCAGCTTGGTCTCAGTCCCAAAAAGGTAGTGCGGCAACTTGCCTTGAATATGCGGCGCATCACAAATGATGCTCACATAGGTCAAAGCCCCTCGCACGTCTTGTTTCCGGACAGGCATGCGAAGACTGGCATGTCGTGGCAAAGCAACGCAGCCGGGCAATTGCAGCATGGTGTAGGGAATGCTAGTTTCGTCTAAATTCAAAAACAGCGGAGTCTTGTCCACAAACTTCGTGTTCACGTAGTAGGAGAGTAACTGCCAAAAGGTTCTCACCTGACAGGGCGAAGCCGAGCAGGGAGGCTAGGAAAACATGACCACATGTGGGAGGAGGTCCGAATTGCAATGAGCTTGCCCGGCCCCATTTTTGGAGCCGGAAAACGGTCGCAAAAACACGACCGTGCTTGGCGCCTTAGCCTGCACCGTGACTGGGTCCCTGTGCACTTGTGGACGTAGGACTCGGCGCCGCAGGTTCCACTTGGCTCGGAAGCGCTGCACCCATTGATTCACATGCCGGCGAGGCGGCAAACCCTCCAGGAGGCTGCCAAACCGCGCTTTCTCCCACGTGGCATAGACATCCAGCGATAGCGGTGCTACACCGACGTGGTTGCAAGCCAGAACCCAGTTGAAAGTGTTAGCCTCTGCCAGAAAAGCGGCTGCATGCCGCACTGGCCGTGCCCACGGAGTCGCGGAAGGTGAAAAAATGTGCTGCAAGTCTAAGTCTGTGGTGCTCAAAAACAAATCTTCCACCACAACCCGTGTTGTCCCTGAGGTCGGCTTGACTGCTGGCCACAGGGCAGCGAAGCGAAGCGCTAGCTCCATATTGCAGTCCGACAACACATAGACGGCAACGATCGCTTTGCAAGCAAGAGGGCTAAAACCTCCAGAGGCTGCTTCCTTCTTTGCTCGGTATCTGGCATGCTTGGCTTGCACTCCGGCCGCTCTGTTTCTGGCAAGGTCTGCTTGCAAAGTTGCAATGGTTTCTGCTAAAGCCACTGGAGTCGCCGCAGGTGCGTGAGCCATGGGGCAAGGCTGCGGCCACCTGGGTGCTGTCTTGGATGTCTTTGCATGGAAGCCTATACCCTTCTGTTGCTGGGCTGTGACTCTGTGGCATATGAATGCGAAAAATTGGTGCTGTTACAGCCATGTCCTGTGACTCATGTGGCGCTGGATCCACACCGAAGGCCCGACAGAGCTGCTGCATGCAATCTGTGAGTGATGGCTGAGCGGCGGCTGCAACAGATTCTCCATGCTGACCTAAACACAACCTCCTGGACTGCAACTCCTAGAAGGAACCCTTGCAACTCTGAGAAACAATGCACGTGCAGCATGCACCCACATGGCAGAAGCACAGTATGTCTGCCAATGTGTGCTCTGCCGCGCAATTTTTCTCCCGGCTCGCACCTCGTCACAACAGAGCCGTGTACGCGTACGCCATACGGCGTCGCTCAGGCCAGATGCTTTGCATGGCTTCTTTAGAGGGCTTGCTGCCTGGAGGCATATGCAGTGGCATATCCATAAATTTTCGCAACTCCGTATGGAGGTGCGCCGTATCGGGCGGCTTCGCCGCACCAACAGATTCAAAAGTGCGTTTCCAACTCTTGCCGGCAAAGTAGCTGGGACACTGCATGAGTTCAAAAAGCCAGGCTAACGGGTCTATCAAACCCTCACAGGAACCTGCCCTCAGTTCCTGGTACTTCCTCTTCAAATGTGTTTTCAATGGGTGGAAACCTGCTATATCTAACGGTTGGATTTTGTCTGTACATCCGGCTGGTATGTACAGGAGCTGGACACCATTGCGCCGAGCGCACACCATGGTTTCCTTTGCGAGATGTGAGGACGCAACATCCAGCAACAAGATAGGTTGAAATGGATAAGGTTTTAAGACTTTGCCTAGATCGCGCACAATCTTGGTGATGTTCTTGCAGGATGTCCAAGCACTTTTCTGACGTACTATGTGCAGCGCCGTTTGTGGCAAGCGCCGCTGGCCCCTCAGCAACTTCTGTGTCAGCTTGGTCTCAGTCCCAAAAAGGTAGTGCGGCAACTTGCCTTGAATATGCGGCGCATCACAAATGATGCTCACATAGGTCAAAGCCCCTCGCACGTCTTGTTTCCGGACAGGCATGCGAAGACTGGCATGTCGTGGCAAAGCAACGCAGCCGGGCAATTGCAGCATGGTGTAGGGAATGCTAGTTTCGTCTAAATTCAAAAACAGCGGAGTCTTGTCCACAAACTTCGTGTTCACGTAGTAGGAGAGTAACTGCCAAAAGGTTCTCACCTGACAGGGCGAAGCCGAGCAGGGAGGCTAGGAAAACATGACCACATGTGGGAGGAGGTCCGAATTGCAATGAGCTTGCCCGGCCCCATTTTTGGAGCCGGAAAACGGTCGCAAAAACACGACCGTGCTTGGCGCCTTAGCCTGCACCGTGACTGGGTCCCTGTGCACTTGTGGACGTAGGACTCGGCGCCGCAGGTTCCACTTGGCTCGGAAGCGCTGCACCCATTGATTCACATGCCGGCGAGGCGGCAAACCCTCCAGGAGGCTGCCAAACCGCGCTTTCTCCCACGTGGCATAGACATCCAGCGATAGCGGTGCTACACCGACGTGGTTGCAAGCCAGAACCCAGTTGAAAGTGTTAGCCTCTGCCAGAAAAGCGGCTGCATGCCGCACTGGCCGTGCCCACGGAGTCGCGGAAGGTGAAAAAATGTGCTGCAAGTCTAAGTCTGTGGTGCTCAAAAACAAATCTTCCACCACAACCCGTGTTGTCCCTGAGGTCGGCTTGACTGCTGGCCACAGGGCAGCGAAGCGAAGCGCTAGCTCCATATTGCAGTCCGACAACACATAGACGGCAACGATCGCTTTGCAAGCAAGAGGGCTAAAACCTCCAGAGGCTGCTTCCTTCTTTGCTCGGTATCTGGCATGCTTGGCTTGCACTCCGGCCGCTCTGTTTCTGGCAAGGTCTGCTTGCAAAGTTGCAATGGTTTCTGCTAAAGCCACTGGAGTCGCCGCAGGTGCGTGAGCCATGGGGCAAGGCTGCGGCCACCTGGGTGCTGTCTTGGATGTCTTTGCATGGAAGCCTATACCCTTCTGTTGCTGGGCTGTGACTCTGTGGCATATGAATGCGAAAAATTGGTGCTGTTACAGCCATGTCCTGTGACTCATGTGGCGCTGGATCCACACCGAAGGCCCGACAGAGCTGCTGCATGCAATCTGTGAGTGATGGCTGAGCGGCGGCTGCAACAGATTCTCCATGCTGACCTAAACACAACCTCCTGGACTGCAACTCCTAGAAGGAACCCTTGCAACTCTGAGAAACAATGCACGTGCAGCATGCACCCACATGGCAGAAGCACATTGAGGGTTCAAGCAGCTGTAGACCCAAATCTCCCCCGCAGGCGGTTTCACAAACCTAACCCAAGCCATGCCTTTCTCTACCCCATGCAGGCTGTTACTCCAAATGATAACACGGGCCGGTAAGCTGCACCAAATGCTGATTCTCGCGAATCCATGGTTCGTCATCATCCCAGTCAGTTGATTCATCTATGGTGATCACAATGGGGACCCTGAATAAATAAACCTGATATGAGAATATGTTCGTCTGTGACTGGCCTAAGCGATGAAAGTCTGGGTTTGCCTGAAATAAGGCCCGCTGAGATAGCACAAAGGACATAGAATTGCAATTGTCGAACAGGATAAAGCCGTGAGAATCTCTGTCGTAATGTTGTAACTCAGCGGCCGTGGCACCCTGGACAGTTTGAATGAAAGGAGGCTTCTGGATATACGTAGGCAAAACGAAATGGAGGCATTTTGCCAAGGTGCTTTTGCCAGCGCGCGAAGGCGCCCGGAGCACAAGAAATTTGTACCGAGAATCTAAAATGGAATACTGTTTGGCCCAGTCTTCGACTCGGGCAACCACTTCTGGCAAAAATGGCTTTTGCAATGGCTGGAGCTGAGCCACCACTTCGGCCTGCTCACGTCGGAGGCGACTTTCGCTCTCCTGCTGCATGACTGCTTCCACAGCGCGTTTGCGGGTGATATAGCCCAAGCGCACCTGCAACCTGCTGCACACGGTGTTGACACTTTTATAGTGATAATTCTGGAGACATTGGCCCTCTTTCTGAAAATGCATCTATAGAATCAGAGACCCCAAGGTATTTTCAAGTTGACAATCTCTTTAGAATCGCTGCCCCCAAGTCACTCTCGTAGAGCCGTTTTTTGGTTGGGGGGGTTAGTTGGCCTTCTATAAAATCAGGCTCCCCAAGTGTCATTCATTGACAGCTGACCTGAATGCTCCAGTTGCTCTTGCCTACCTTACCTTATGCATTCCCAATTTTATAGAGCTCAAAGGCTCCAAGTCTTCACTGTCAACCTCTTCGATTATATACAAGGATGATCAATGATGATGAACGAATTGTTGTGGGAAATTTGTTCTGCCAATACTTCTCTATAGAATTGAAGAACATGACATACACCCAAAGAGAACAGATCCAACTATAGAATCGCAGTGGCTAAGGCTTTCTGCTGACTAGGACTCAGTGCTGTATTCAACATGAAATCGCGACAGTACGCAATTACTATAGGCGGGACCGCAGCGGGACCGCGGCGGGACCGCAAAATGTGGGAATTCCCACGATTCCAGGTTGCAGGCGGGACCGGTCCCGCCGTCGGCGGGACCACTTTACCTGTGAATTTATAGGAGCGGGACCGCATACCCCGTTTGGGAATTATAATAATATACCAGGGGGGTCAGGTGATGTTTTGGAGGTGGGGTGTGGGAAGATTCTTGGGGAGGTGATGTTTTGGAGGTGGGGTGTGGGAAGATTCTTGGGGAGATATCTTGTCTATCTAGCGTTGTATCCCTGGATGTCTTCTAAATGGGGTCTCTGGACCGCGCATGTCTTCCAAGCGCTTTGTCTTCGACATGGCGCTTGCAAGTCTGCGGTTTCCAGCTTTCACTCCTGCCGCGCTATGCCTTTGGCATTGGGATTTTCAGCCTTGACATGGTCTCATTCCAAGCGCTCTATGTCTTGACCATGGCGCTTGCAAGTCTGCGGTTGCCAGCTTTCCCTCCTAGTGTCCATGCCTTTGGCATGGTGCTTTCGAACCTTCACATGGCCGCTCTCACTCCAAGCGCTCTATGTCTTTGGCATGGCGCTTTCCACATAGTGCACGGCTTGACTCTACTCATGCGGGCTTGCCATTGGATGCATGCGACGTGCCAGCAGCCACGTCAAATCACTCACATCCAGCTTTCCTGCTTGTCGTAGAAGACGTCTTCGTTTCCTTTCCTGCAGGCTATGGAGTACATGTCTTTCAACATGGGTTCAGCGTTCACATGTCCCACCTGCACTCACGAAAAGACACCGTATCCATGCATTTACATGCACTCTCCTGGTTCTGTAGTTCTTTGGTGGCTGCTGCTAACTGGCGTTTCAAATTTTTGCGCTCTTCCTTCAGCACAGCAACCCTATCAGCCGCGGCCGGTGGGGCTGCAGCTGCCGCGGCGTTTGCATCAGCAGCGGACATGGCACTCAAGGCGGGCGAACAACAGGCTTGCTCCACTCAAACTGCATGCAGTCCTCAAGATGATCCTGTGTTCTCTTTGTGCTTGCCTGGTACCTCCTTTTCACCCCTGTTCACGACCCCAGAAACATGGCTACGAGAATGTGACAAAATGGTCATGCACCGATGTACCCTGATAGTATGTCTGCCAATGTGTGCTCTGCCGCGCAATTTTTCTCCCGGCTCGCACCTCGTCACAACAGAGCCGTGTACGCGTACGCCATACGGCGTCGCTCAGGCCAGATGCTTTGCATGGCTTCTTTAGAGGGCTTGCTGCCTGGAGGCATATGCAGTGGCATATCCATAAATTTTCGCAACTCCGTATGGAGGTGCGCCGTATCGGGCGGCTTCGCCGCACCAACAGATTCAAAAGTGCGTTTCCAACTCTTGCCGGCAAAGTAGCTGGGACACTGCATGAGTTCAAAAAGCCAGGCTAACGGGTCTATCAAACCCTCACAGGAACCTGCCCTCAGTTCCTGGTACTTCCTCTTCAAATGTGTTTTCAATGGGTGGAAACCTGCTATATCTAACGGTTGGATTTTGTCTGTACATCCGGCTGGTATGTACAGGAGCTGGACACCATTGCGCCGAGCGCACACCATGGTTTCCTTTGCGAGATGTGAGGACGCAACATCCAGCAACAAGATAGGTTGAAATGGATAAGGTTTTAAGACTTTGCCTAGATCGCGCACAATCTTGGTGATGTTCTTGCAGGATGTCCAAGCACTTTTCTGACGTACTATGTGCAGCGCCGTTTGTGGCAAGCGCCGCTGGCCCCTCAGCAACTTCTGTGTCAGCTTGGTCTCAGTCCCAAAAAGGTAGTGCGGCAACTTGCCTTGAATATGCGGCGCATCACAAATGATGCTCACATAGGTCAAAGCCCCTCGCACGTCTTGTTTCCGGACAGGCATGCGAAGACTGGCATGTCGTGGCAAAGCAACGCAGCCGGGCAATTGCAGCATGGTGTAGGGAATGCTAGTTTCGTCTAAATTCAAAAACAGCGGAGTCTTGTCCACAAACTTCGTGTTCACGTAGTAGGAGAGTAACTGCCAAAAGGTTCTCACCTGACAGGGCGAAGCCGAGCAGGGAGGCTAGGAAAACATGACCACATGTGGGAGGAGGTCCGAATTGCAATGAGCTTGCCCGGCCCCATTTTTGGAGCCGGAAAACGGTCGCAAAAACACGACCGTGCTTGGCGCCTTAGCCTGCACCGTGACTGGGTCCCTGTGCACTTGTGGACGTAGGACTCGGCGCCGCAGGTTCCACTTGGCTCGGAAGCGCTGCACCCATTGATTCACATGCCGGCGAGGCGGCAAACCCTCCAGGAGGCTGCCAAACCGCGCTTTCTCCCACGTGGCATAGACATCCAGCGATAGCGGTGCTACACCGACGTGGTTGCAAGCCAGAACCCAGTTGAAAGTGTTAGCCTCTGCCAGAAAAGCGGCTGCATGCCGCACTGGCCGTGCCCACGGAGTCGCGGAAGGTGAAAAAATGTGCTGCAAGTCTAAGTCTGTGGTGCTCAAAAACAAATCTTCCACCACAACCCGTGTTGTCCCTGAGGTCGGCTTGACTGCTGGCCACAGGGCAGCGAAGCGAAGCGCTAGCTCCATATTGCAGTCCGACAACACATAGACGGCAACGATCGCTTTGCAAGCAAGAGGGCTAAAACCTCCAGAGGCTGCTTCCTTCTTTGCTCGGTATCTGGCATGCTTGGCTTGCACTCCGGCCGCTCTGTTTCTGGCAAGGTCTGCTTGCAAAGTTGCAATGGTTTCTGCTAAAGCCACTGGAGTCGCCGCAGGTGCGTGAGCCATGGGGCAAGGCTGCGGCCACCTGGGTGCTGTCTTGGATGTCTTTGCATGGAAGCCTATACCCTTCTGTTGCTGGGCTGTGACTCTGTGGCATATGAATGCGAAAAATTGGTGCTGTTACAGCCATGTCCTGTGACTCATGTGGCGCTGGATCCACACCGAAGGCCCGACAGAGCTGCTGCATGCAATCTGTGAGTGATGGCTGAGCGGCGGCTGCAACAGATTCTCCATGCTGACCTAAACACAACCTCCTGGACTGCAACTCCTAGAAGGAACCCTTGCAACTCTGAGAAACAATGCACGTGCAGCATGCACCCACATGGCAGAAGCACATTGAGGGTTCAAGCAGCTGTAGACCCAAATCTCCCCCGCAGGCGGTTTCACAAACCTAACCCAAGCCATGCCTTTCTCTACCCCATGCAGGCTGTTACTCCAAATGATAACACGGGCCGGTAAGCTGCACCAAATGCTGATTCTCGCGAATCCATGGTTCGTCATCATCCCAGTCAGTTGATTCATCTATGGTGATCACAATGGGGACCCTGAATAAATAAACCTGATATGAGAATATGTTCGTCTGTGACTGGCCTAAGCGATGAAAGTCTGGGTTTGCCTGAAATAAGGCCCGCTGAGATAGCACAAAGGACATAGAATTGCAATTGTCGAACAGGATAAAGCCGTGAGAATCTCTGTCGTAATGTTGTAACTCAGCGGCCGTGGCACCCTGGACAGTTTGAATGAAAGGAGGCTTCTGGATATACGTAGGCAAAACGAAATGGAGGCATTTTGCCAAGGTGCTTTTGCCAGCGCGCGAAGGCGCCCGGAGCACAAGAAATTTGTACCGAGAATCTAAAATGGAATACTGTTTGGCCCAGTCTTCGACTCGGGCAACCACTTCTGGCAAAAATGGCTTTTGCAATGGCTGGAGCTGAGCCACCACTTCGGCCTGCTCACGTCGGAGGCGACTTTCGCTCTCCTGCTGCATGACTGCTTCCACAGCGCGTTTGCGGGTGATATAGCCCAAGCGCACCTGCAACCTGCTGCACACGGTGTTGACACTTTTATAGTGATAATTCTGGAGACATTGGCCCTCTTTCTGAAAATGCATCTATAGAATCAGAGACCCCAAGGTATTTTCAAGTTGACAATCTCTTTAGAATCGCTGCCCCCAAGTCACTCTCGTAGAGCCGTTTTTTGGTTGGGGGGGTTAGTTGGCCTTCTATAAAATCAGGCTCCCCAAGTGTCATTCATTGACAGCTGACCTGAATGCTCCAGTTGCTCTTGCCTACCTTACCTTATGCATTCCCAATTTTATAGAGCTCAAAGGCTCCAAGTCTTCACTGTCAACCTCTTCGATTATATACAAGGATGATCAATGATGATGAACGAATTGTTGTGGGAAATTTGTTCTGCCAATACTTCTCTATAGAATTGAAGAACATGACATACACCCAAAGAGAACAGATCCAACTATAGAATCGCAGTGGCTAAGGCTTTCTGCTGACTAGGACTCAGTGCTGTATTCAACATGAAATCGCGACAGTACGCAATTACTATAGGCGGGACCGCAGCGGGACCGCGGCGGGACCGCAAAATGTGGGAATTCCCACGATTCCAGGTTGCAGGCGGGACCGGTCCCGCCGTCGGCGGGACCACTTTACCTGTGAATTTATAGGAGCGGGACCGCATACCCCGTTTGGGAATTATAATAATATACCAGGGGGGGTCAGGTGATGTTTTGGAGGTGGGGTGTGGGAAGATTCTTGGGGAGGTGATGTTTTGGAGGTGGGGTGTGGGAAGATTCTTGGGGAGATATCTTGTCTATCTAGCGTTGTATCCCTGGATGTCTTCTAAATGGGGTCTCTGGACCGCGCATGTCTTCCAAGCGCTTTGTCTTCGACATGGCGCTTGCAAGTCTGCGGTTTCCAGCTTTCACTCCTGCCGCGCTATGCCTTTGGCATTGGGATTTTCAGCCTTGACATGGTCTCATTCCAAGCGCTCTATGTCTTGACCATGGCGCTTGCAAGTCTGCGGTTGCCAGCTTTCCCTCCTAGTGTCCATGCCTTTGGCATGGTGCTTTCGAACCTTCACATGGCCGCTCTCACTCCAAGCGCTCTATGTCTTTGGCATGGCGCTTTCCACATAGTGCACGGCTTGACTCTACTCATGCGGGCTTGCCATTGGATGCATGCGACGTGCCAGCAGCCACGTCAAATCACTCACATCCAGCTTTCCTGCTTGTCGTAGAAGACGTCTTCGTTTCCTTTCCTGCAGGCTATGGAGTACATGTCTTTCAACATGGGTTCAGCGTTCACATGTCCCACCTGCACTCACGAAAAGACACCGTATCCATGCATTTACATGCACTCTCCTGGTTCTGTAGTTCTTTGGTGGCTGCTGCTAACTGGCGTTTCAAATTTTTGCGCTCTTCCTTCAGCACAGCAACCCTATCAGCCGCGGCCGGTGGGGCTGCAGCTGCCGCGGCGTTTGCATCAGCAGCGGACATGGCACTCAAGGCGGGCGAACAACAGGCTTGCTCCACTCAAACTGCATGCAGTCCTCAAGATGATCCTGTGTTCTCTTTGTGCTTGCCTGGTACCTCCTTTTCACCCCTGTTCACGACCCCAGAAACATGGCTACGAGAATGTGACAAAATGGTCATGCACCGATGTACCCTGATAGTATGTCTGCCAATGTGTGCTCTGCCGCGCAATTTTTCTCCCGGCTCGCACCTCGTCACAACAGAGCCGTGTACGCGTACGCCATACGGCGTCGCTCAGGCCAGATGCTTTGCATGGCTTCTTTAGAGGGCTTGCTGCCTGGAGGCATATGCAGTGGCATATCCATAAATTTTCGCAACTCCGTATGGAGGTGCGCCGTATCGGGCGGCTTCGCCGCACCAACAGATTCAAAAGTGCGTTTCCAACTCTTGCCGGCAAAGTAGCTGGGACACTGCATGAGTTCAAAAAGCCAGGCTAACGGGTCTATCAAACCCTCACAGGAACCTGCCCTCAGTTCCTGGTACTTCCTCTTCAAATGTGTTTTCAATGGGTGGAAACCTGCTATATCTAACGGTTGGATTTTGTCTGTACATCCGGCTGGTATGTACAGGAGCTGGACACCATTGCGCCGAGCGCACACCATGGTTTCCTTTGCGAGATGTGAGGACGCAACATCCAGCAACAAGATAGGTTGAAATGGATAAGGTTTTAAGACTTTGCCTAGATCGCGCACAATCTTGGTGATGTTCTTGCAGGATGTCCAAGCACTTTTCTGACGTACTATGTGCAGCGCCGTTTGTGGCAAGCGCCGCTGGCCCCTCAGCAACTTCTGTGTCAGCTTGGTCTCAGTCCCAAAAAGGTAGTGCGGCAACTTGCCTTGAATATGCGGCGCATCACAAATGATGCTCACATAGGTCAAAGCCCCTCGCACGTCTTGTTTCCGGACAGGCATGCGAAGACTGGCATGTCGTGGCAAAGCAACGCAGCCGGGCAATTGCAGCATGGTGTAGGGAATGCTAGTTTCGTCTAAATTCAAAAACAGCGGAGTCTTGTCCACAAACTTCGTGTTCACGTAGTAGGAGAGTAACTGCCAAAAGGTTCTCACCTGACAGGGCGAAGCCGAGCAGGGAGGCTAGGAAAACATGACCACATGTGGGAGGAGGTCCGAATTGCAATGAGCTTGCCCGGCCCCATTTTTGGAGCCGGAAAACGGTCGCAAAAACACGACCGTGCTTGGCGCCTTAGCCTGCACCGTGACTGGGTCCCTGTGCACTTGTGGACGTAGGACTCGGCGCCGCAGGTTCCACTTGGCTCGGAAGCGCTGCACCCATTGATTCACATGCCGGCGAGGCGGCAAACCCTCCAGGAGGCTGCCAAACCGCGCTTTCTCCCACGTGGCATAGACATCCAGCGATAGCGGTGCTACACCGACGTGGTTGCAAGCCAGAACCCAGTTGAAAGTGTTAGCCTCTGCCAGAAAAGCGGCTGCATGCCGCACTGGCCGTGCCCACGGAGTCGCGGAAGGTGAAAAAATGTGCTGCAAGTCTAAGTCTGTGGTGCTCAAAAACAAATCTTCCACCACAACCCGTGTTGTCCCTGAGGTCGGCTTGACTGCTGGCCACAGGGCAGCGAAGCGAAGCGCTAGCTCCATATTGCAGTCCGACAACACATAGACGGCAACGATCGCTTTGCAAGCAAGAGGGCTAAAACCTCCAGAGGCTGCTTCCTTCTTTGCTCGGTATCTGGCATGCTTGGCTTGCACTCCGGCCGCTCTGTTTCTGGCAAGGTCTGCTTGCAAAGTTGCAATGGTTTCTGCTAAAGCCACTGGAGTCGCCGCAGGTGCGTGAGCCATGGGGCAAGGCTGCGGCCACCTGGGTGCTGTCTTGGATGTCTTTGCATGGAAGCCTATACCCTTCTGTTGCTGGGCTGTGACTCTGTGGCATATGAATGCGAAAAATTGGTGCTGTTACAGCCATGTCCTGTGACTCATGTGGCGCTGGATCCACACCGAAGGCCCGACAGAGCTGCTGCATGCAATCTGTGAGTGATGGCTGAGCGGCGGCTGCAACAGATTCTCCATGCTGACCTAAACACAACCTCCTGGACTGCAACTCCTAGAAGGAACCCTTGCAACTCTGAGAAACAATGCACGTGCAGCATGCACCCACATGGCAGAAGCACATTGAGGGTTCAAGCAGCTGTAGACCCAAATCTCCCCCGCAGGCGGTTTCACAAACCTAACCCAAGCCATGCCTTTCTCTACCCCATGCAGGCTGTTACTCCAAATGATAACACGGGCCGGTAAGCTGCACCAAATGCTGATTCTCGCGAATCCATGGTTCGTCATCATCCCAGTCAGTTGATTCATCTATGGTGATCACAATGGGGACCCTGAATAAATAAACCTGATATGAGAATATGTTCGTCTGTGACTGGCCTAAGCGATGAAAGTCTGGGTTTGCCTGAAATAAGGCCCGCTGAGATAGCACAAAGGACATAGAATTGCAATTGTCGAACAGGATAAAGCCGTGAGAATCTCTGTCGTAATGTTGTAACTCAGCGGCCGTGGCACCCTGGACAGTTTGAATGAAAGGAGGCTTCTGGATATACGTAGGCAAAACGAAATGGAGGCATTTTGCCAAGGTGCTTTTGCCAGCGCGCGAAGGCGCCCGGAGCACAAGAAATTTGTACCGAGAATCTAAAATGGAATACTGTTTGGCCCAGTCTTCGACTCGGGCAACCACTTCTGGCAAAAATGGCTTTTGCAATGGCTGGAGCTGGGCCACCACTTCGGCCTGCTCACGTCGGAGGCGACTTTCGCTCTCCTGCTGCATGACTGCTTCCACAGCGCGTTTGCGGGTGATATAGCCCAAGCGCACCTGCAACCTGCTGCACACGGTGTTGACACTTTTATAGTGATAATTCTGGAGACATTGGCCCTCTTTCTGAAAATGCATCTATAGAATCAGAGACCCCAAGGTATTTTCAAGTTGACAATCTCTTTAGAATCGCTGCCCCCAAGTCACTCTCGTAGAGCCGTTTTTTGGTTGGGGGGGTTAGTTGGCCTTCTATAAAATCAGGCTCCCCAAGTGTCATTCATTGACAGCTGACCTGAATGCTCCAGTTGCTCTTGCCTACCTTACCTTATGCATTCCCAATTTTATAGAGCTCAAAGGCTCCAAGTGTTCACTGTCAACCTCTTCGATTATATACAAGGATGATCAATGATGATGAACGAATTGTTGTGGGAAATTTGTTCTGCCAATACTTCTCTATAGAATTGAAGAACATGACATACACCCAAAGAGAACAGATCCAACTATAGAATCGCAGTGGCTAAGGCTTTCTGCTGACTAGGACTCAGTGCTGTATTCAACATGAAATCGCGACAGTACGCAATTACTATAGGCGGGACCGCAGCGGGACCGCGGCGGGACCGCAAAATGTGGGAATTCCCACGATTCCAGGTTGCAGGCGGGACCGGTCCCGCCGTCGGCGGGACCACTTTACCTGTGAATTTATAGGAGCGGGACCGCATACCCCGTTTGGGAATTATAATAATATACCAGGGGGGGTCAGGTGATGTTTTGGAGGTGGGGTGTGGGAAGATTCTTGGGGAGGTGATGTTTTGGAGGTGGGGTGTGGGAAGATTCTTGGGGAGATATCTTGTCTATCTAGCGTTGTATCCCTGGATGTCTTCTAAATGGGGTCTCTGGACCGCGCATGTCTTCCAAGCGCTTTGTCTTCGACATGGCGCTTGCAAGTCTGCGGTTTCCAGCTTTCACTCCTGCCGCGCTATGCCTTTGGCATTGGGATTTTCAGCCTTGACATGGTCTCATTCCAAGCGCTCTATGTCTTGACCATGGCGCTTGCAAGTCTGCGGTTGCCAGCTTTCCCTCCTAGTGTCCATGCCTTTGGCATGGTGCTTTCGAACCTTCACATGGCCGCTCTCACTCCAAGCGCTCTATGTCTTTGGCATGGCGCTTTCCACATAGTGCACGGCTTGACTCTACTCATGCGGGCTTGCCATTGGATGCATGCGACGTGCCAGCAGCCACGTCAAATCACTCACATCCAGCTTTCCTGCTTGTCGTAGAAGACGTCTTCGTTTCCTTTCCTTCAGGCTATGGAGTACATGTCTTTCAACATGGGTTCAGCGTTCACATGTCCCACCTGCACTCACGAAAAGACACCGTATCCATGCATTTACATGCACTCTCCTGGTTCTGTAGTTCTTTGGTGGCTGCTGCTAACTGGCGTTTCAAATTTTTGCGCTCTTCCTTCAGCACAGCAACCCTATCAGCCGCGGCCGGTGGGGCTGCAGCTGCCGCGGCGTTTGCATCAGCAGCGGACATGGCACTCAAGGCGGGCGAACAACAGGCTTGCTCCACTCAAACTGCATGCAGTCCTCAAGATGATCCTGTGTTCTCTTTGTGCTTGCCTGGTACCTCCTTTTCACCCCTGTTCACGACCCCAGAAACATGGCTACGAGAATGTGACAAAATGGTCATGCACCGATGTACCCTGATAGTATATATATATACACATAATTACTCTCTGGTAATCCAACATGTCTGGAAAATCCCATTCATAGGATGTACATAGTATTCCCTGAAAGAAACATATATATATGGGGTGTTTCACATTGCCTGAGTTTGTAGGCTGTCTGGAAATATTAACAAAGATCCCAAGGAACATGATGATAAGATGACTGAATCAGGGCTACTAGCGGCTACCCCATTTTCAGACAAATCCATATTCTTCTGTTTCTAGGTAAATCTAATGGAAATCCATGACAGGGAGAAGGGGATTCCCAAACATATCTCCGCCCTCAGGACCTTTACGATGATCTCTGTTCCTTGCAAACAATTCATCGCCGGAAGGGACGATGCGGCGATATTGCCAGATGGACACTGCACACTCCAAAGCATGACATGTGAAGTGGATCAAGTCACGTGTTTGGCTTTTGAACGCGTCTCATTTTTGGATGCACAGAGACTTGATTTCATCAAATTTCTTCACTTCGGTTTGTCCCATCTGTCACATCACCTTATTTATGCCCCTTAATTTATTGGGCTCTTAAAGTCCCAGTGAACTGTTTGTGAACATATGTGAACATCAGTTGCTTGAAAGTTAAATCATCCATAATCATCCATAATCATCCATAATCATCCATAATCATCCATAATCATCCATAATCATCCACTGACTATACCATTTTGGTTGGTTAATGTTGATTTAAGGGCTTTCGACATGGCCATCTTTCGCAATTTCCAGGTGCTGACTCGATGGCCGTGGAGATTTGGAATGTGGACTATGCGGAGGCGCAATGACTTGTAGCTTAGACGCCCTGTATTCATCTGTATTCTATGTATATATATATATATTATACATGTATATATATATATACTCTACATACATATACACATATTGTGTATAGTATTGTGTATAGTATTGTGTATAATACAAATATATGAACGGGTATCGATCGCACAAGCACATTTTGAAAGCATGACTGGGATATATGTATATATAGTATGATAATATGTTAATATGTGAAACAAATATTGTCTTTGCAAAGATACGAGACAAGAGACGAAGTAGGCCTTTTGGGGCTTAGGGGATGGCTACCATATGTATGTATCATATTTTCTAATGTTATGTAGTACATGGTATGATATTACATTCTATTTCTAAATATGTCATATTTGAATATTACATATATTTAAACATGACATATTTGAATATTATATATATATATACAATATAATATATAATATATAATACATAACTAATATATATATAATATAGATGTATATAATAATATGTTTAATTTATTTGTATTTATAGTGTGTAACTTACGTTTCCCCTCCATTTTGGGACCCCAACGAGTCCGAAAAAGGCCGCCATCACGCGCGCCCGTGCCACGGCGGGACGGCGCAAGCTGCGGCACGTGGTGGCGGATCTACGTGCGTTGCCGGAAGAGGACCCGGGACCCCGGACCGTGGTGCGGCAACAGGGACCAGGCACCTAAATAAGCCCTTTACCAGTCTTTTGCTGTAAATGGGTTGAAGTTGGATACTCCCAATATCATCCAATATCCAATGGTTTATGGAGATATTTCCATTAATCAATTATAAATATCATTTTGGAGGCCATTTTAAGACAAAGCCAAATGGTTACAAGATGTTACAAGTGGTTATGAATGGGATTATCATTTCATTTTAATGGGGTTCGAACCGACTTATACAGTAACTGGTAAAGGGCAATAACTGTAAGGAAACCTCGACCATCGACCCTGCCATTTGAAGTTTGTTGGAAGATGACTTTTCCAGGGTGGAACTGTAAATTTGTGGGGTATAGGTTGATTCTGAAACCCAGCTAACTGTATATCTACCAGAAACCCACCAGTTAAGACCCTGTTATAACCCAAGTTCCTTGACTGCGGGGCACCACCTTATCGGTGTTTTTTTGTCTGAAAATGTGGGGGTAGCCCCCATTCCATCCACTGATTAATCATGAACATCGTTTTCCACATTCAAATGGGCCGTTTGGGGGGGACATCCCAGTTTAAAACAAAGCCCATAAACAATATGTGATATGTGGATCCTTCATGGGTTGCAGTGACCGTTCCATCATTTTGGGAGTATTCCCCATTTTCAGACAGGTCGTGGCTTGAACATAACAAACGAAGTTGAAAGACAGGGTGGTTTAAGCTTCAAACAAAAAGAAACTAAGCAACAAGACATATCCAAAATTTGGATATAGTCATATACTTGGTAGAACTGTCCTTTTTTGAATCACTGAGAAAGATCAAAGAATCACGATAGGTGTTTACGTAGTGGAATCTATATACATGGAAATTATAGGAATATATGAGTGAAACATGTACACATGTGTGAAAAGAAAACATCAAACATATTGATATTGATATGTTCATACACCTTGACCCTCAAAGTCCCAAACAAAATATGAGAAAACGTACCGACATGTTGGTGACTTTAGGATCTCTTTGTATCGTTTTGTCGATGCAAAAAAAAACAACCATAGAGAGATGTCAACACTTGGCAAGTCCAAGTGTTGATGTTTTTTTCGATTCTATTTGTTCAGAGTACTATGGAAAAATCTATGAAATGAATACCGTTGATATATATATATATAACACCGAAATGAATAGACCCGGTACGAAAGCAGAGTTTCTAGGCGGGTATGAAAAATATTGAAAAATATTAGAGGAAGGGATTACTCTTCCACTGGGGATCTTAAACATTACTTCGTGGCCGGGAACACCATAACTCTCAATTACACCCCGATGGGAAGTGCCCTTTTTAAATGTGGACATACAGATCATACAGTAACCTGTAGAATCATTTTCTTCTCCAGTTAATGGACATAGCCAAATAGCCAAATAGGAGCTTGGATTTGGTTTAGACATTGGCGATTTTCAAATGTCAATCCGGGCTGGTCAACGGTGGTTCGAAAGCTGCCAGACCTTCCGAGAAAAGAGCTTCGATGTAGTCGTGGATAAAGGGACCATGGATGCCTTGTTCTGTGCAGGCGGGGGATGTTTGGGTTGTTTGGGTAGGAGAAACTCACCCATTGGCTCCTAGAGGAAATATAAGGTTAAATACAGCCAAAGTCCCTGTAGTGATCAATCGTCAAGAAATGAGGAGGCATATAACCAATGGGGTTGCCCAAGGTGTCAATGACCATGAAGCGATTTGCGCGTGTAGAAATACAATGGGTACCCAATGAAGTTACCACTTGGGATCACTTGGGACCTGGATCACGTGCCGATCACGTGAGCCTGTTGGGGGTGGCTTTGCTAGAGCCGCATCCCTGTGATAAATGGGATAATCCCGCTTGTGGATTGTTATGGGACACTTATGGATAGCTAATGGGACTTCAAAACCAGGTGAATTACTTTCTGAGTGGATCTAAAAGTGTGCTGCACAAGGTAGGTGATTTGGGTGTGATTCGAGGGTCTTAAATGAATGAGGCTTGTCTAATCCCTTCACAAGACATATCTCCAGCAATTTCTGTTTGTTTTCAATCCATTTGGCTATGGATCAATACCTATACATACCATTTTTAGGGGGTTATTCACATCCATAAATCCCAGCTATTTTGATGTGAACTACAGGGGGATAGGGTTTTGACCCATCCCCATTTGAGAAATTTCATAGATCCAACACATTGCGCCGGAACCCGGGGGAGTCTCCTCTTCCCACTAAGTCACGAAAAACCCCCCATTTTCCCAAGAAGCATAGTTGGAAATCAAACATAGCAATGATTTTTTGATGTTTATGTCAAGCATAGCAAATCAAACAAAATGCATGTTCTAAGCCCCATTAATGTTTATGTCACTGATTTTCCCAGCGAACTAAAGCTCCTAGCGGTCCTAGCGGCTAGTTCTCGGATTTCCCAGCTTGCAATGCTTGATGACCAGAGGGTAAATGAGATTTTCGTGCTACATGTTGCGTTTACCCTCTGGTAATTTAACATAGCTATTGAAAATGACCATTTATAGTGGATTTTCCCATTAAAAATGTTGATTTTCCATAGTTATGTTAGTTTACCAGAGGGTACCGGGTACCCAATCTTTTTTCGTGGATCTTCAGCCCTAAAAAAGAAGACGATTCGCCAAATGGTTCCTGATTTTTTAGTTTGATTGCAACGTGGATGTTTATGAAATGATGGTAAAGCTGCATGGTGAACATTGGTATATAAATTATCATAAACTCATGATGACTCATGGTAGGTAATTCCATCCCCCCCCATTGATATTAAACAACGCCATTCTATGGTCCCAAATGTGTGTTTTTCATCCCCTACCAAAGGATGGTTTCTGATACATAAGGGATTAAACTGAAACTCAATAATTGTATTAGATCAGGTTACTGTAGTGCTTATTGAATTAATATGAATTAATACTCATTAATTGCTAGTAATACTCAGTATTGTTTATTTTGCTTTTGATCCAAGAGACAGCTCAAATTAAGCCACGAGACCGCTAGCCTGTGTAAGGCTTCTTATTCATTAGTATCTAATAGTAGTAGATCATCCTTTTGTCATCTAATCGTAGTTGATCTAATGGTTATTTTCTATCCAATAGTAGTAGGTCAAATGGTATTTATTCCTTATCTAATGGTATTTCTTCCTATCTATTGCTAGCATCATTACTTTACTGGTACTGTGTTGTCTATTTAGATTCATCATTGTTGCTCTAGTACTACTCAATATTGTGACTATCTACACGTATCTATATGGCAGTGCGTCAAAACCTTGTACTCCTGGTGAACATCAAAATAGCTGGTAAATGGATGTTCATTCCCCTAAAAATGGTATTAATAGGTATTGATCCATCCCCACATCATCTAATTGCATCTTTTTTGGTCTGATTCTGATGATGCGTCCCAAAAATACTGACCCAAGGTTCCCACTTGTCTATCTAATCTTTCGGTATGGGTCAATGACTGACCCCGTAATATCAATGGATGGTTAATATGAAAAATAAACCACAATCAGTGGTAGTGGACCCCGTAATATATATCTTGAAATTTCACCTATCACCATCACTGTACTGAGTTACCTATGTAGGTCATGTGATCTGCGTAAATTATAACAAACTCATTGTTCTCCCAAAGCCTGGAATCTGGAATGATGGTTAGTGTGGTGAACTCTTCCAAACATCAACTAACCCATCATCTCAGGTCAGTGACTATACCCAGATGGGTATGGGTCAAAATCAGATACCCCTAAAACTAGATGGTTAATACTAAACTTACTAAACTATCCACTACAATCTGCGGTTTTCTGGCTGAAAATGTCGGTTTCCATAGCCAGATGGAGGTTTCCATAGCTTTCCATTCAATGGTAATTGCGGGATCCTAAAATGGAGGTACGTTAGTACCATATAAGGCTATATTTTGTGGGGATATTCCCTTACATAGGCCTTACATAGGCCTTATATATGGTAGGTACCTCCAATTTAGGTTCCTGAAAATTCCATAGCTTTCCATAGCCATACCATGCGCCACCTGATGGCCCCATGGCTCCCCTGGAGGTCCCAGCTCGGTGCAGCGCTTCACGGCGGAACTGCGCCGTGTGCTGCGGCCCGGTGGCATGGTGCTGCTGATGTCGGGCGTGGCCACTGGTGAGGCCAGGCTGCCGATGTGGAAATGGAAACAGGTTGCTCCAAAGATTGGGAGCTTATTATACATGATATATATATATATACACGTATATATAATTATATATATATATATAATTTTATCTAATTATATATAACTATATAATTATATATACATATATATATATATATTTATAATTATATATGATATATGTACGATTGGGTGTATACATATATATATATATATATCTGTCAAGATAGGATTGTTAGGCCTCCGCCCCAACAATCTGTAAAGCGGGAAAATGGGATGTAAAAAATATTTCTTATTTGGCCAGTTTATCCACGAAACTGTGTCTGGGGTGTTGGGAGCAACCCTGCTTCATATGGGAAATTCCCGGTGTTTCTTTCCAGGATAATGATGAGAAACGACCATGATCAATGGGGCTTTTGCGGAGCTTTACTGGTTTGTTTATTCATAAAGGGTTCCCCCATTCAACAACCAACAGGTAGATGATCATATATAATGTACCAAACTGGCCGGGTCTGGCTTCATCTATTTTCTCAAAAAGGCAGTCTTGATGAGTGGATGAGTTTGTTGTGGGGATCTCATGGACATTTAAGCATCAACATTGGGGTTTTTATTAAGCATCAACATTGGGATTTTTATTGGGGATATTATGGCATAAGGATCCTTGGACCTGGGAAAATGGGGAAATTCGATTCAGAGCTTTCACCAACTTAAGCATCGTTGTGACCTTGCGCCTTTGGACGTGAGGAGATCCTGGAGATCTTCCGGAACTGGACCACGGTGCTGGATGGCTCGCCATATATTACCGAGGAGGGTGAGGTGAAGTCTGGCGAAGGGATGGGCGGATGAACGCTAGCGGATGGGGATGGGGATGTTTGGTTGAAAACTCTTAAAATCTACCCTCTGGTAAACTAACATAGCTATCATTAAAAATGGTGATTTTCTATAGCTATGTTAGATTACCAGAGGGTACTAATTATGGTTCATGGATTAGTTCTACTGACTAGTTGATGTTGATGTTGTTGGTTATACTGCTGCTATATACTGCTTTATACTGGTCAATCGAAAGTGTTGAGAGCGAGGGTTGCTTTGATCGTTGTACTCTGCTAATTACTGTTCTATACTAGGACAAATTTGACTCGGATGTCTCAATCTTGAAAACGTATATGCAATATCATATAGCTAGATAGTATTGTTTGAACATGTTTGAACCGTGCGAGAGCCCTAAACCCCATTCTGACCCCATTTAGCTCTGCCTACGGAGCCAAACTTTGATGGTCAGGCAAGCATCAATCTTCGTTCACGGCTCTTTGTTTTCCTTCGACCACGAGATGACGACGATACAGGGTAGCCGAAGGGACACGGATGTAGACTGCCAAAGGGGCAAAGAACTCCAGGCAGACAGCGATGGAAAACAAAAAAACACATCAGACATTTCCTGTAGCGTTGGTGGCTTAAACTTCCACATATTTTTCAGTTGAAGGAGTTCAAGGTTCAAGACAAGTGTCCAAAATGTAGCATCAGTAGTGTATCCTTGGGCTATGATTGACGAATCATACTGCCTGTTTATGCTTAATGATAAATCCGCATGGCTCCTTCTAGCCCATCATTCTCATGATTTGATGTTATCATTATCGTTTTTTTTTAATGCAATTTTGTTGATCTCCGTGTCTTGGGTAAAAAAAAACGTCATATGGGTTTGGACCTGAAAATGGAGCTGTCGGATTGCTAGAAAAAAATGTATGGGTTCATTGGTGCGCCAATTTTGACTAAAACCGATATTTCTAAAAGTCCTAATCTCCTGAATACATCTGAATACTGAATACTCTCCAAGAAACCTTGATTGTGTTATTCATGAATGACCCCAACAAATTCCAAGAATTGGTTGTTGGGGGGTATGCATCCAATGATCCGGGGAATAGATTATCCAAACATATAAATCCAATCACTTTCCAGAGTTGATCACCCGTGAATATTAGTGCATCGTACTGCATAGTATTGTCATGTATCTTCATTCTTTGCGGTGTCGCCCCCCAATGTGTTTGTTGGACAGACGGGGTCACAAGATGTTGCCGCCCAGCTATGTGTTACTGTGTTTTGAGCCATGAACTCGTTCTACCATAGACCCAATTGTTAGCCTACTTATAATTCAACTTAGCTAAGCAAAAATCTTAACTTAAATCCCATAGAAAACCCATTAAATCACCGTGAGCACATATTAAATCCATTTAAATCCCATAAAATCCCACTAAATCACCATTTTTGGACTACGAACCCTCAGTTTTTTTTTCTGGATACTTCTCCAGGCGACAGAGGCACCCAGCATCGGAGCCATAGGGTGGCCGAGGAGTTGTGAGAGGTTGGGATGCTGGGGAGGTAAGTCATGCTGGCCCATCAAACCCCAGATGCGAACCATGGTGCTGGAATATTTAGCTACAAATCTGGGTCATTTTGGGGTTTTTTATGTAGGTACATCTTCCAGCACCATGGAGTATCGGGGAACAGAAATCCATGTGTGATTCTGGGTGCCATCGTTAAACTGCCAGCTGGCAATTTTATGCAAATGTGTCATACCCAACCCGTTCAGAACATATGATTTCTTTGGTAGAATCCACCTGATGCAAAGACGTGTTCATCAAACATCATCCATGGAATGGCCCTCTGTCACTAAAGCGGACCCATGTCGACCTGTCTCAGGCTGTCTCTATATCCTGGTGACTGTACCACTGCTGAATAGCAATGATATAGCATGATTCCTTGCATGATTACGCTTTACAATGTTCCTGATTCTTTTTGATGGGAGAACTTACAGGAACATGTCTACAGCATGGACGGTGAACACCTATACGTTTTTACGTATTTCCTGTTGATTTGTCTGTTCATTGGTCGAATTCCATGTGTGAATATGTGTTCAATGCTATCCTCCATTTAGATAAAATAGTCTTAAAATGTCTTACACAATGCTGAACATGGCTCCATTGTCATGCTAATTTACTTGGGGAAAACCAACCGATGACCGACTGCCCATCCAGGTCACAGTGACCAGCGCCTGAGAAAAAGTCGCCCATGAAGCGAAAGTGGTACTCATATGCTGTGGGTCAAAATGGAAGACCTAGGGGACCACAGATGTTAGTCCAGTTTAGTATTAACCATGCAATAATTGAGGTACCTAATTTTGACCCATACTCATATATTCCCAGAAGCGAACCATTGTGCTGGAATATTTACCTACAAAACTGAGTCATTTTGGGGTTTTTTATGTAGGTAAATATTCCATACATGCCATACATGGAGCATCTGGGATTGACAGTGACGGACATTCAGACCCCCAGATATGGAACTTGAGTGACAAATGAGGGATTTTTGCTGTGAATTTTAAGCAAAGCCAGATGGACACATCAGCAACAGAGTTTATGCTGAAAGGACCAGTTGAAATGATCTGGAAAGGCCGACTGTCTTTTGCAGACAATTCTCCTAAATTCAGCATATGGAGGAGAAAACTCCTTCCATGATTGGGTAAAAACAAGAAATTGGATTGGGTTCATGCGGTGATTCATTGCTTCTTGTTGGGAGAAGTTCAATTTCAAGGCAACTGCTGGGGGTGGACCGTATGAACCTAAGCGAACAAGCCAGCTATGCTGCTTTGATGTCAACCTGGATCTTCAAACACTCAAAAAAACTGAAAAACAACTGTTTGTTTAGGTTGTTTCCTATTTTTTGCAGGGTAACTCAAAAGTGCTTCACGTGTTTTTACGCCTTACGACCACTGCGAGTGAGTTTAAACAAGATATATATATACTGTATATATATATATACTGTATATATATACTGTATATATATATATATGTCGTATTCATTCGTTATCCCCACTCGCCGTAAGCATCAGAGACAAATCAAAAACACTGCAACCGGACTCAAAACGATGAGACAGATCCAGATCCAAAAATGTGTCTGTTTGCAGCCTGGTGATTATCTTGCAAAACCGTTGATGTTTAGACACGGATTCTCAACTCCTGATGAAAGCAGTTTTCCTTCTGTTTAGGCACAGTTCCCTCTACCTGAGATAAAGTAAACTTACCTCGGCATCTGGTGTCTAGCCCTGTTATCTCTTCAAACGCTCAAATCGCTCGGCTTCGATCAACACGCACAAAAGAACTAGGGCAAACCCAAATGCTTAGAATAAAACAGGAGGGTGCAGCTTCAGGAATGGACTACTGTTTGATGTCACAGGACATCTGAAGTCTAAAGTGGAGTTCCTTTCTGCAAAACAAGATGATACATCTTGGGTACCGGGAGACTGGCAGTGTCAGTTGCTACAACATTCTTGAAGACGTGCTTCATTGAAGTCAAAGATTAGAAGCATGTCATGGGGGGCTTCTTTTTTCAAGGGGGTTCCTCAAAATTCAAAACCATCATTTATTACTATTTATTATGTGTGTATCATTTTAGGATACCCCCCCCATTTAATTTACGGATTTTTTCCATGTGGACTTTCCAAAATTCGCCTTTTCAGGGACGCTTTTTGCCGCAAGATCAGCATGGTTCATGAGAGGTCAACAGTGGAGAATCCCGAAATTGGGCTACCTCTAAATCCATCTAAATCCATTGATTTTGGGCGTTAACACATAGTTATCAAATGATTTATGATCAACATTAGTAACAAGATGTGATGTTTACCAGTTTACCACATCAAATATTGATTACACACCCATTCGAATTACCATACCTTCTGGGCGATTTTCCCTTTTCAGTCCCCATCTGAGACACAGCCGACCTGAAAGCTTGACGAAGAAAGATAATCGGGATGGTCATGCCCTGGTTTTGCAATATTTTGCCATGGTCTTAAGATGATTCCAAATGGTGTCCAGCTATATAAGCAGGGTATAGCTTACATCATATTTTCCAAAGATGACTATAGCTCTGCAAAATGACGTTCATATTAATCATATTGGGTTTTTGGATGAAACCATCAGCTACAGTCACCAATAAACAAACACAGAAACAGCAGCACAAGCTCTGCAAAAGACCTGAAGATGGGTGGCAAAGTGTCTGGGGACCCTGGTGGAAAGGAAGACAACTTGATGATTTTCAGAATGTACCATTGTTGGTGCAGTAGGTGTTCCCTCCAGTTTTGGTAGTGTTGGTTTATAAGCCCCATTAACATTCACTAACTATATAGTTCTACCATAAACCATGGTTAAACTGGTGATAAGAACCAACTAAGCTATCGTTTGAATGCCCCAGGGAGAGGTCACTTGCAATTTTTCGGCACTGTTGGGAAATCATCAGCAACACATTGGGCAATTCAGTTTTTTTTGCCGTCCAATTTGGGGATGTAGGCGGCAGTCATGGGCATACTAAGTGACTAAGTGAAATAGCAAGGAAAGATCTGGCACTCCCAAGACATACACCAAAGCCAAAGCATATCTCCGGACGGTATTTTGGAAGTCTATTCTATGCAAACAGCCGCCAGTTGGGAGTTTTTATTCTTGAGCATGAATTGGGTTTGTTTGGAAATAGGATACAGTAGAACAGTTGGATACGAATTGCATCAGATTCTTGGCTTACAGTGCGTGTTTTTATGCACTGTTGCGGTGTACTTGGCCGAAATTCCGGAAGCACGGGTAGGTTCTTCTTCCGGTTCTGAAAAACAGTGGTCCTGGTTGATCCATGTTGATCCTATTTTTCCCCATGAAAATTGCCATCTTATGCCTCATGTCTTGACGAGCGTTACATTTTTCCATGATATTCCCGGTATATCATATTGTATTCCCAATCCATCCCCAATATGGTGTTGTTTAACATGCTGTCTAACCAACTTAATTACAGTGTATATATATATGTATATATACACATACAATTATTATTATTACTATTATTATTGTTATTATATATATACACGATACTTGAGTCGTAGCGATTTGCTCGTTCCTAAGTCAAATAATGGGAAACAGTGCATCAGGAGGGTCGGTGCGCAATTCTGGGTGTGCCGTGGTGTTTCGCCATGTTTTGGACATGGGTTCTTCCGTTGTGTCTTGGTAGTCTGGGACATGTATATGTGGCTTGTAATGATGAATTCTTCCAACAGCTAATTAACGTGCCGTGTTTGTTTCTCTTCTTCTGTATTTTGAGCATTGAACAATTAAATACAATCCCATAGGATCCATGTATGGTATATATGCTAACATTGGGGGTATATTGATGGTAAATGTTACCATATATAGCTTACATGGATCCTATGGGAATTAAAATGAGACTTTAGATGTGTGGTGAGTCTTAAAACTCGCTCCCCCCGGATCCCAGGTTTTATCATACCTTCCACCTCTGAGCTATCCATGGTGAATTTTCGGCATGGGCAGGTCACCGGAATGCATGGATTTTTCCTCCTCTTTGTGGGATCATGAATCGACCAACCAGATCCAACCGTTGTATATTGCTGTGTATGATTGATGATTCTGTATGTATTAATTTATACACACCAATATACAACGCTTGGATATGAATTCTGTATGATTGATGATTAATCTACCTTAATTATACACAGCCTGGCACTGATCTATAAATTACTTTACTTCGTGTGATCCCCACCATGACATTTATACATGTTCTTACTGGCACATCTTCTGGCATTCTATCTGACATATCTTCTGACATTCTATTTGGCATTCTATCTGGCATATCTTCTGGCATTCTATTTGGCATTCTATCTGGCATATCTTCTGGCATATATTCTGACATATCTTCTGGCATTCTATCTGGCATATCTTCTGGCATATCTTCTGGCATTCTATCTGACATATCTTCTGACATTCTATTTGGCATTCCATCTGACATATCTTCTGACATTCTATTTGGCATTCTATCTGGCATATCTTCTGGCATTCTATCTGACATATCTTCTGATATTCTATTTGGCATTCTATCTGGCATATCTTCTGGCATATCTTCTGGCATTCTATCTGACATATCTTCTGATATTCTATTTGGCATTCTATCTGGCATATCTTCTGGCATATCTTCTGGCATTCTATCTGACATATCTTCTGACATTCTATTTGGCATTCTATCTGGCATATCTTCTGATCATTCTATCTGGCATGGCATTCTATCTGGCATATCTTCTGGCATTCTATCTGACATATCTTCTGGCATTCTATCTGGCATATCTTCTGGCATATCTGGCATCTTCTGGCATATCTATCTGGCATATCTTCTGGCATATTTTCTGGCATTCTACCTGGCAAATCTTCTGGCACTCTATCTGACATTTTATCTTCCTACATGAGGTCCGGCAGGGAACACTGGGCGTGGATGGTCGTGGTTGAGGTCCGGCAGGGAACACTGGGCGGGATGGTCGTGGTTGAGGTCCGGCAGGGAACACTGGGCGTGGATGGTCGTGGTTGAGGTCCGGCAGGGAACACTGGGCGTGGATGGTCGTGGTTGAGGTCCGGCAGGGAACACTGGGCGTGGATGGTCGTGGTTGAGGTCCGGCAGGGAACACTGGGCGTGGGTGGTCGTGGTTGAGGTCCGGCAGAGAACACTGTGGATCGCGGGTCGCAGTTGAGCAAGGACGACGAGGACGACGAGGACGACGAGGACGACGAGGACGACGAGGACGAGGACGACAAGGAGGAGGAGGAGGAGGAGGAGAGGAGGAGGAGGAGAGGAGGACGAGGCAGGAGGAGGCGGAGGAGGCAACTGACATAAAATCTAACAACCCTCACCTGGCAGGTGGGGAAAAACACGGAAAAACATGGGGGACCCATCGGCCCATCGGCCCATTCCCCCATGTTGCGCCAAGGTCGAATTTGCAGTCCACGTGCGGCCCATCTGCATGCTGCGTCCCGCCAGATCAGGACGACCGTCGGATGGTGGGGCCGGCTGCATCTGACGTTCGGAGACTCCGCGAATCAAACATGGGATACAACGGTTGGTGGTGACTGGAACATGACTGGATTATGATTTTCCAAATATGTTGGGAATGTCATATATAATCGCAACTGACGAACTCCATCATTTCAAAGGGGTTGGTACACCACCAACCAGGATATAAAATTGGAATATAATGAACATATATCAGATATATGGCTCAAGTACCAAGAAAAATATTTCTAAACCTACAAACATGGGATCTAAGCAACAAAAATGGGCGGGGTATAGTGAGGATATAAAATGGCGGATGGGATTACATGCTAAGTTGGTTTAGTTCAGGACAATTAACTGGAGTTTACTAGTTGGATGAGGTCTCTTCAGCCAAGTTATAACTAGGGGGCCCCACTATGTATCTACTGGTTCCTGTCCCGAAATCGTTGACAAAGAGACATGTGTTACAGGAAACCAAACTTAAGTTTTTTATTTGCAACTCTGACCAGTTTTCGCATTTTTTTTGGTTCTATATATCGTTCATTCTCAGAGGGTTCAAGCTGGTTTACTTGGCCAATTAGTTTTTGATCCTTTGGCTCCAGTGTGATACTGGCTTGGAAGAAACCAAAAATGAAACTGCCACAACCAGCACAAATGACTGGCGCATTGTGAAACTTGCAGACTATAGGCATTTTCCTGTCATTTTCCAAACACCACTTCCGGGAAAAGATCCGATTTTGCAGGTTGGGAACGTGGTGGTGAACACGTCCGGGTGCCCGGAGTCGGAGTCAGTGGGTTGATAAGTACGGATTTCTAGTGGATTTCTGAGAGGTAAATTGGTTCATAAGGACTATCACTGGTTGGTGGTTTGGAACATGGCTTTTATGACTTTCCATAATATATGGGAATTTCATCATCCCAATTGACGAACTCCATCATTTTTCAGAGGGATAGGTCAACCACCAACCAGATAACTGTTGGATTTATGGTGGAGATTAGAGATTGATCTGCAGTTTGATTGGTGAAACATGAACGAGACACCATCTTTGGAGGGCCTGGAGGTGGTGGTTGCCAAGCTGTTTGGAAAGACAATAAGCTGGAGGATGAACATGAGCGTGCTGGAAAAGACTTAACCGGTTGAGTCTTCACACATGGGTGAGCTTTTTCGGAATTCAGGAATAAGCTGTTCAGGAAATTCAGGAATAATTGTCAAACAAAATAGGACAAAGAAAATGGTCCAAAGCCTCTAATTGGTCGCAAGTATGTTTTTATATCATTGCAACAAGCTCCCAAGGCTTTGCAAATACCTGGCAGATCATCCCATGGATCATGACTGATACTTGTTCCTGGAAGCTCCGTAGCGGACCTATTAAAGATCGAGCGTGATTTCTGACCAGTTACTAGATGCAAAAATGCGGAGCCGTATACTCCTGTTCAAAGAATTCGAATCAATTCGATACATATCCTATTCCCCAAACATACATTGGGTGAAGATGTTTTTTCTTGCACACTATCTAAGATTCGCCATGGGTCAATCCCCCCTAGTAACCCAACAGACCATGGGGCCCACAATATGAACAGACCAGATCCAATACATTGGTTAGATAAGGTTAGCTAACTGGTCTGGAACGATGTGGAAGAACATAGACCCCAGTTCCACTGTTTATACCTCAAGGTGCATGGTCATTAATTAAGCCCTCAGTACTGCTCAATACTTCGTTGCAGTAGTTCCCCCACTACTAACAAGTCCATGGTCCTGGTCAAGAAGTAGGTCATTATATTGTCCAACTTTGTTGAATGTTTCTGAACTTTCGCTAATTTTCCCTAATTTTATGGAATGTTTAACAGCCTGGCAGCCTCCAATAAGGGTCCCTCTGAAGAGGATCCCAGGGGTGATGAATGATTCATTCAGACAAACCCGAAGGGGCATGGTTGGTGAACGGACTTTCCCTGATATATCCCCATCAAAGCCCATGAAACATCACGAAATTCGTGTTGATAGGTAATATTAGGGTAATTACACCTGATATGATATATATATATAATTATATATATATATATATTCATATATTTAGTGTTGATAGGTTTAATTTCTTCATGAAGAATTCCCATAGGAATGGCTTGTTTCTTTTTGGTGTTCCCAGAAGACGGTCATCTCAGTCATCTCACATCGATCGTTGGGTGGCGGATTCCAAGTGTCGTCTCTGACACTTGGGTGACTACAAGGGAAAATTCTTGGCGGACCTCCTACCTTTGGCATCCTTTGGGTTAATCATCTAGGAATTTAGCTTGTGTTAAATCCCATAGGATCCATGTATGGTATATACGCTAACATTTGGGGTATATTGATGGTAAATGTCACCATATATAGCATACATGGATCCTATGTTAAATGAAAATTCATTCTCAACGATTTCCAATCTGGGACATCTATGGACATCTAGAAATTCCCGATCTCTGCGTGCTGGTTTCACCAGGCTTTACTATAGATTCGTCCTGAAACAAAGCCAACACAGGTTGGTACAACCCCTAGTGATGTTTGTTAAAATTTTGTTGCCACCCATGAACAAGTTCGATATATCTACAATGTGAGGCCCCCCAGTTATAAGTTGGTTTATAAGCCCCAGTAACTATAGTTATAAGTACCATAAACCATAATAGGTATTGGAGTTATAAACCAACTTAGCTATCTTGGGGGCCTCACATTGTACAATAAACCCAACACTGGAGTTATAAAATTTATAAACAAATTTCGCGATTCTGAACCGGGGCACCATGTCTTTCCCACTAAATCCAAAAAACATATCCGTTTTTTTCTGGTTTAACAGCCCCATTTTGGTTGGTTAATCCCTTAACAAACTGGGGCACCACCGTAGTTTCCAGGTCCCAACTGGGTCGCCGCAGAGCGGGGCACACCCAAAATAGTACTTTCAATGTTTATTTGAATCATAGATAGTGATGAGTTCAATGTTAGACTAAATATCATTAAATTGTGTGTATATACGTATATAATATAAATAAACATAATATATATATATTATGTAGCTATTCACTGAGGGGTTCAATGATCCCCGATATGAATATCAACTGAGGGGTTCTTTATGTGGCTTCACCCTTTATGGCCGAGGCCCATCAAGACCTTCACAAAACCCGAGTTTTTGGGGTCCTCGGACGAAGGGCTGAGGACCCTCGTGGGACACGCCGGAGAGATCATCATTCAGAATCCAGGTGTTTTGATATTAGGGATGGGATGAATGCACCCTTGGATATGATTTTTCCGTAGGAAAATCATCGAATTTAGGAACTGTAGATTCTGTAGATGAACAATTTCTGCAGATCCCCAACTATCTGAGCCAATCGGAGACCAATAAAGACCGCATGATTGTCCATTGTCGTCATTTTCCATTGATGTACCTCTGTGATAGGTCACCAAACCCAAAATTTATAAGGTAAATCCCATTACTGTAAATCCCCGTGATTTCTGATATAACTATCTGTACTTGGAAGGCTAGGGTTTACTGGAGGGTACCTTCTATGCAAAAAAATGTTTAGGCAACCGACGACCCCAGCATTGCTTGACACCGCAGTACCTTGGAAATCGTGAAGGAGAAGGAGGCAGAGCAGTGATTCGGAGCCTGACACGGGCCCTCCGAAGACATGGATTGAAATGTGATCTTTGTTTGTAATGTTCAATGTAATTGGGCTCAAATACATCCAAATGCAATGAATGTCAGATTGTTGTTATCTACTTGCCAATGTTTGTCACTATCAAGGGGATTGGAAAAGAAATTATGACAAAAAACGCTTTCCTGCCAGCATCATAATCCATAAACTTCATTAAAGTTCTATGTTTCCATCAAAACCCAAGATTCAGAGAGTTACAGATGCAGATCAATCAAATGTGGCCGGCCTATGGAGTCTTCTGCCATCGCATTCTCGAAAACACAAAGTCACGGGGAATTACGTGCCCAGGCGCTCACCCCACGAAGCTGATTTCGTTCAATACAAAAACAGGGGTTGATTACAGGGGTACCCTCTGGTAAACGTTTACGTAGCGAAAATCACCATAGTATTACTGGGTAATCATCAACTATTTCGACTGGGCCATGTTCAATTGTTCCAGCAATAGCTATGTAAGAAATGACCAGAGGGTGAATCCCATTATCATCCTATTATCCTCCCATTATTCACCATTGTTAACCATTAAATCACCATTAACAATTTTGATGTTTTATTTTAAACCAAATTACCAGGGGACATTACCAGGTGACCAAACCGCTTGGGAAAATCCACTGATCAACAGGATATCACATATGATCACGTGTACAGTATTATTGTATATATACATACTGAACATTGACATGTGTATATGTTCTATATGTACATATTTGTATACTTGTAATACTATGTAATAGTATGTAATACTACTATATATATATATATACATGATTATATGATGATGCTTCCGGAATTTCATCCCTGCGCTTTGCGCAGGCCGATTCCCCTGAGACCACTCATCCTGTTGCCGTGAATTCCTTCGACAAGCTTGGGCGCCCAGTTTTCCCATTCCCCCAGATCTGGAACTCAATGCCTAAAAGCCGGTGGTGCCGCTGAACGGTGGCGAAGTTGAGGCAACTTATCACTGGGGCACCACCTTGTAGAATTCTATGGGGGATAGCCCATGATAGCCGATTGGGATTTTTCCCAGAGTATCGGGGACAAGTCACGTCGGATTTTGCTTCATACGACTCGTCGGCAAAAGACCATGGTTTGCTGTAGATGTTCCCCTAAGTCAGTAAGATTCAGTAAAATGTGTTAAAGCTGTGTGCCCCTTTTTATTGTTGGTTGCTGAAAAATGCTTGTTTTGGAGTGTTTTTTCCTGATAAAATGAATGGTCAAGGGATGCCAACAAATGGAGGTTGATGCTCGTAGCATGAAGGCTGTGCCGAGGCTCCAATTCCAATTCCTGTGTCAATCTTGGATGGCTCCTGTAGAACTTCAATCTGCTATGAATGGAGATGTTCACTAACCAACTTTAGAAAGATGCAGGGTATCTAAGAATGGCCATGTAAACAAGTTGCCAATTTTTCACATGGCCCTTGAATGGTGATGTCCGATCGCTTTTTTGTATACTGTATTTGAATGTATCGGCATTAACAGTAAAACATGTTAAGGCTCAAATCAAACTGTGATAATGAGCTATCATTTACGAAGTAGTGCTACCCAGTTATAAGTTCATTTGTATTGTCGCGTTTAAAACTATATAATGGATATATCTCCCATAAACCCAAGTTATTGGAGTTCTAATGCAATTTAATATTTAGGTAACTGCACATGCAATTAGTGGTTCATTGTTGTCATGCGAGAAGGCCCTTCTAGCTGGATATTTATGACTCCATCGAAGTGTAGATATATCATGATATATCCAACATAATGAAGTCAAACCCAATGATGAACCATCTCCAATAGAGGAGGTTTATAAAATTGGGCATACCTCTATGGCTGGGATAATGTACAAAGACAGCTATGGTCAGTTCATGGCATGGTTAGGCTTTGTTTTCAAGCAACTTATCTAAGATTCCCTTCCTGTCGTGTATTTTTGGACAAACCCTGAAATAGATTTTTATCGTTTGGCCCTGCCACAGGCTCACCAGAATCCACACGCAGATTCACAAGCAGCTGGAAAAGCAGGAATCGTCAGGGCCAGGCATTGATGCAGTTTTTTTCTGCACATGATTAGTTTGGCTCAAATCCTAGACACAGGCTATTTACCCTCTGGTTATTTAACATAGCCATGGAAAATGGCCCATTTATAGTGGATTTTCCCATTAAAAATTGTGATTTTCCATAGTTATGTTAGTTGGTACCCGGCGCATAGACGGCCGTGGACCGAAATACATATTTTAGCAAAAGGGGGTTGGGTGGGGTGGGGGGGGATATTAACGTTCATGTACCTTGCCTACATACGTGGATGCTACGCTGCTGCTACGTCACTGGGCATGGGTGGGGTGGGGGGGATATTAACGTTCATGTACCTTGCCTACATACGTGGATGCTACGCTGCTGCTACGTCACTGGGCATGGGTGGGGTGGGGGGGATATTAACGTTCATGTACCTTGCCTACATACGTGGATGCTACGCTGTTGCTACGTCACTGGGCATGGGTGGGGTGGGGGGGGTTATTAACCTTGCCTACATACGTGGATGCTACGCTGCTGCTACGTCACTGGGCATGGGTGGGGTTGGGGGGGATATTAACGTTCATGTACCTTGCCTACATACGTGGATGCTACGCTGCTGCTACGTCACTGGGCATGGGTGGGGTGGGGGGGATATTAACGTTCATGTACCTTGCCTACATACGTGGATGCTACGCTGCTGCTACGTCACTGGGCATGGGTGGGGTGGGGGGGATATTAACGTTCATGTACCTTGCCTACATACGTGGATGCTACGCTGCTGCTACGTCACTGGGCATGGGTGGGGTGGGGGGGATATTAACGTTCATGTACCTTGCCTACATACGTGGATGCTACGCTGCTGCTACGTCACTGGGCATGGGTGGGGTGGGGGGGATATTAACGTTCATGTACCTTGCCTACATACGTGGATGCTACGCTGCTGCGAATTTTTGGAACACTTGGAAGACCTCCTGCCGCAGGATTGATGCTGTCAGATGAGGAAAAAAAGAAGCAAATCCTGGCATAGACAAAGTAGTTACGTCATTTCAAAAAAGCATTAAAATTATCGTTTCGCTGAGGCGAAAACGCCATTTTGCTAACTTTCCAATGGAATTCAGCCACAAAAAGTGTATACACCTGAAACTTGAGAAAACCCCTTACAAACGCACAGAAAATCAATGCTGGATGATACTCAATCTTCATTTTGAGCCACGGCCGTCTATGCGCCGGGTTCCTGTTAGTTTACCAGAGGGTAAATAAACTCGAAACAAGGAGTGCAAACATCCTTGGTTTGCTAAGAAGGATACTTCGTTTTACGCGGAGGCATCTTCATAGTTTTTTTTCATGGCTGGATTGTTGGTTGATGTTGATTCTACAGTCTTACCAGCCCCATAATTTTGGTAGAAGGGTACACGCACTCATAAAACCGACCTGGAACAAAATTATTCTTCTCAGAATTGGTATGAATTGGTATACTTCTGCTAAATTCACAGCAATTTCCGGCATTTCCCCTAAGAATCTGAATGAAATGCTTGCTTTATGGTTGCTGCAGTATCTTTGCAGTCATTTCTGAAATGGGCCTCCTTCAGATCATCCCATTGAACTTGGAATGGTGCCCTATTTTCAGATAAAACCCATTTGTTGGGACTTGTACTTGCTATAATTTATTGGGGATTGTGATAAGCAGTAGGGAAACCGATGAAAAAACATCAAAAACAACTAGCAATGGCTTCCATTGATGGTTTTTTGCTGCTCTAAAGATAATTTGAGAGAGCTCGAAATGATCTTAAACTGAATCGAAGACACCGATGTAGTATTTTTCCATGTCAGCGTTCTGACTGGGTGGCTAAAGCACCGGATCCTTTGGACCATCTTGGACCCATGTTTGGGGAAATCTTAGAATCTTCATGTTCATCTGAACAAACTTTAGATATCTATTTCCCATAGGATCCATGTATGCTATATATGGTAACATTTACCATCAATATACCTCAAATGTTAGCATATATACCATACATGGATCCTATGAGTTTAGGGAATACCATGGAATACCGATATCAAACGAATATTTCAACGAAGAGTAACGATTTCAATCCGCTGTGTTTGGGTACAATGTGTGTCCAGAGATGTTGAAATCTTGCGAGTTCACCTTTAAAAAAACGGGGTAAACCCATGGCCCATGGTGCTATGGCGAACTGGGGGCAAAGGCAAGGATGATGTGGTCCCCCAGGTTTAGTGTTGCTTGGCAGAATGAATGTTGGGTTATCTTCCTTCCATTAATTATATGACTAGTTCAGTAGTTCGAAATCTATCTACAGCTCCTCCCATTAACTAGTTCAGTAGTTCGAAATAGATCGTCCGACAGCTCGAGGAGCTGCTAATCGCTCAGCTGCTTCAAGATGATGAGGGCGTGAACGAGGTGGCTTTGCGGTGCTGTGGATTGAGAGGATTGTGAAACAATGGTCATTTCAGCCATGAAAATTGGGATTCAACTTGACTCAACTATATTTGATCATGAAACAGTAGGGATTGAACAAGGAAAACTTAGGATCCAACATGATTTAACCATTGGACAATTGACATTCAGAATTCATTTAGGAGGGGTGAATGGTGTGTAAGTACAGTAGAATGTGTGGTGGAGACTAATGTACAGTTAAATGGATGAACATAAACTAACATTAGTAACACACTTTTCACTGGGGAGATCTCACATTGTGATTGATGTGTCAAGCACAACGTTTGGCATAATCTTACAGCAAGACCTGGTTTGGACTCCCAATGAGCGTGAGGATGATGATGATGATGATGACGACTAGTTATATAATTGTTCTATGGCGGTGGGATATTTTATATGTTATGTAAACCCTTGAAACCTCATTGCGGTTTTGTTAATTGTTCCTCACGGGTGGGAGATGTTATAATATCTTGTGTAAACTTTAGAAGAAAAGCTATTTACGGTTGATTTACCAAAATCTGATGTTCCATAGCTATGGTGTCACCATCATTTAGTTATGGGAAACTTTTATATATAGCCATCCATTTGTGCCATAGCTATTACGGTTTTCCATTACCAGAGGGTAGGTGACCTCATCATCCCCTGGACGCAGATGCTGAAATTTCGCCCTGTGGCGCGGCCAAGACGTGAGTAGTGAAACGACCGGCTCCATCCGGCGGTTGAGTATCGCGTTTTTCAGGCCGTTTCAAGAGGATATGGGATTAGGGGAGCCATGGCTATGTTATGGTTATGGCAGTTGATATTTTATGATGTTTTTAAAGTGGTTTATGATGGTTTAGTTTAGTGCGGTTGAGTTCTGAGTGAATGATGATGAAAAAGCCCAGGAGCATCCATTGCCCAGCGTGGTTGGAGACTGCATGATTTGAAAATGGGCTACTGCATGATAGTTGATCCAAGTTTCATTCAGACATCCAGGATTTGGATCAACCGGATATCAATCGTTCTTGGACCAGTAAATTGATAAATTGGATGGTTTGCAACTGATGATGTCAGTATGTCCTATGAACCGGAGAATCTATCGGAGCATCTAAGCCATACATCATTGTGGGTAGATTTACCAACGCACCAAGGGGGATAAGAACCAAAACGCAGATTGAAATCGCAATGAACTAACATACAAAATAAGGATCGCAAACCCCGGAAGCGTCGGCTCTCCCATGGAAGATCTAATGTGGAACCCCAAAATGGACACATCTTTAGTGAATATTTGAGATGATCATCACATGATCATCACATGACCACCATTATTTCAAAGCTGATGGGGGGAGTCCATTAGCCACTTCCAAAAAGATGTGGATGGCTCACATAGCACCCTGAGAGCCAAGATGGAACCCCAAAAATGGCCATGTGCAATGTTAAATTCAATGGGACACATCGGCAAATTATGTCTAAAGAAAAAACACATTTCTTGCAAGAATATAATATGTTACAATTCAGGCATTGCATCTTGACGCGAACAGCAATTCACTGTGAGGATCTAAGGGAAATGTCAACAGGAAACCGTGGACATGATGTCTTTTGCAATCCATCACTACGCGTCTCCTGTAATTTGTGGCAATTCTGTGGTGATTTTTTATGGGTTCATTGGATTTCCAGTGGCAATCGTTCAGTTTCATTCCGTTCAGTTTCAGTTTCGTTCTGGTTTTGGCTGGTTGGCATTGGGTTTTCGTTGCAGGACGCAATTTACGACCATAGTTTTGGATAAGTTTATGGATACCTCAATGGATAACCAGTCGTTTGGCGAAAAAACCACTCTCCAGTCGCACCATCCCAGAGGGCGGTAGTCGTTCGTCTCAAATTTGGGGCCCAAGCTGGGGAGGTGGGGGTGGTTGATTTCAGTGGCGGAAAAAGAATCCAGATTACTCGGTCATCCATAAGCAAAAGCTGTTGCGTTATTCTTTTGCCATTAAAAGATTTCATGGGGGTTCCATAAATGGTGGTACCCCAAATTGGATGGTTTATGAGGGAAAATCCTATTAACATGGATTATTTGGAGGTACCTCCATTTATGGAAACCCCATATGGAATGATATACACATTTAATGTGGTTCCCCTTTTTCGCATGGTCTTCAAGGCTCAACTCAAGCTAAGGGAACCAAAAAAGCATGTCACGAAGCAACTCATGGAGCTTTGAATCATTGAAAAACCTTCATGTACCGGGGATGATTCCCTTGCAGCTGGTTAAGTGGATTATATATTTACATACACATATTTATATATATATGCATATATATATGTATATATATATTTGCATATATAATCATATATACATTAATATATATATATATAACTATATAACTATATAACTATATATATATATATATACTGTATATACTAATAATATATATATATACATACTGATACATATGTATACATATCTAGATAGTATATGATAGTATCACTCACAATATTCCTTTTTCAGTTGCAAGCAGATAGGACTGTAACTCACTTACTTGCCATTGACTCACTTCACGGATTATCCCTTTGTGGTTTCATCAATGGGACAGCTTCCAACTGCTCCCGCCAAATCTCTACAGTACCGAAGAAGGCCCTACCTGTCATTTCGCCTCCTGACTTTAGTTCCAAAAATCGCAGCGCAGCTGAGGGGAAAGATGGGAAAGTGTTGCGACGTTTGTGGACAATTTTGTAGCGTTTCCCATCGACTTCATGAGAAGTGATGCTCACTGGGGTGATCCCTTGAAACTATCCCAGGATGGGATTGGCTGAAAAAAGATGGTAAACCCAGCAATGAACGGGCACCAATATTCACCAATAAAGGGATGGCAAAAATCATTCGAAAATGGTATAATATGGTATATGGGTTTATCAAGTTTCGGATATATGTTTAACGATCCAAACCTCTGGGGTGGAGTCCATGTCGAATCTATCCATGCTGTAAATACATCAAGTGGAATGGTTCATTTGGACATTGCCATCTCATAGTTATCCATTCGCTTCGAATTCCTGCACTTATCAACAAACCAGTAGAAACACTGCTCAAGTGGGAAAACAAAAACAGCGACGACATTTATTTTACCCTCTGGTAAACAGCCACATAACTATGGAAAATCACCATTTTCAATGGGTAAATCCACTATAAATGGTCATTTTCAATAGCTACGTGAAATTACCAGAGGGTAACTGTATATTTCACCCAGGAGTTGAAGGAGTCCAGGTGTCCAAAGCTAGAGGAAACCATGGGATGATCAGGTGCCGCAGGTGCCTTTGAGGTTTTTTGCCCCCGACTTCGAGTCGCGTTGCCCTGGGACCTTTTCGCTTCAAGCCATGGTTCCGCATTTGTACATGACATATCTGGACCGGTCCCAAGAACCATGGAATGTTGATGGCATTTGTGATTCATTATGATATAAATACACATTGAACAAACGAAAATGTCAAGAAATATATCCAAATATTGATAAAGATGTGCCGATATGCTTTTTTTTGGTTGCGGTACTTGAGTGACCCGAAATACATCACTTTTTTCGTATTAGGTTCTCAGAGGGCCATCTCTTACAAGCAGCATCTTTTAGGGGTGAAACTCTCCGTTGAAGCACTGGCCTTTAGGCAAGTAAGTCTTGTCTAGACTGACTAGCTGGTTGGTGGTTTGGAACATGAATTTTATGACTTTCCATTCAGTTGGGAATGTCATAATCCCAACTGACGAACTCATATTTTTCAGAGGGGTAGGTATACCACCAACCAGCTAGCTTCTAAGCTTCTAATTTCTGGATACCCTGACTTGGATGTGGCAACCCCTTCAACAGTATGGGTCAAATCTTACAGCAAGACGCATAAGACCACGGATTCTTGGCTGATTTAAAATTTTCAGTACAGGATGGCCCCCCCCAGTTATAAGTGGGTCTATAAACCATAATAAGCCCCATTAACTATAGTTATATCCATAAACCATAGAATTCAGCCACTTTTTTCAGGCAACGGTTCACGCTATCGACTGGGGTCCCCATCCTGTATTTCTGACCCATACCCCAGACCCGGATGACCTGATGACGTCACAAAAGGACGTCGCAACATGATGGGAATTGGATTAGGGTAACTATCCCAAAATCGTCAGGTTAGTGGATTATTGACATCGCTATATACAGATGTAAATCCAGTTGTATTCAGATTGTTTCAAATGAATAAATGATATAATTATATATATATATATACACATTATATTATGATTATATATAGTATATATATATATTCCACTTATATTCCATTAAGTCCAGCCAAATTATCCAGCCACTGCTGATCTCCCTGAAGTTGCGGACATGGCAGGCGCCCTGGCCGCTGGCATTCCGCTGGTTTGAACTTTGAATGTATGAAATGCAGGGACATTTATCCCACACCATCATCCAGAATTTGATTTCCTCAGATGAGGAACTTGACCAACAAACATGGGATGTTGCTCGACCCATGGTTGGGAGAATGTTCTACAATGTTCGATATGTCTTTAGTTTTTTTTAGGAATACTGAACATGATTTGGTATTTGGAAATACAGATTTGAATCCAACCGGATTAGGGTTGAACATGGACCCAGCCAAAATGAGAGACTTGACCGACAAAATGGGATATCATATATGCCATGGTCAAGTGGTTTGGTTAAATTGCCGGGTGACTTGTGGGAATGCAAAACTCAATCCATCGTCGGACCATGTTGGACCATGGCACATGGGATATCACATGGGATATCACATGGGATATCATGATACACAAGCAACGTAAGATGACGGATGTATTTGAAGATAAGGTCTTCCCCTAAATGACCATGTTGAAGGGAACAGGACTGCGATGGACTGCGATCTGGGGGTATCCTATTGTCATACAACCCTTTGTATCATGGATAACCATCCAACAGTGGATGACTAGATATTGAAAATACCCTCTGGTTATTTAACATAGCCATGGAACATGGCCCATTTGTAGATGGCTCACCTATTCAAAATGGTGATTTTCCATGGCTATGTTAGTCATAACCAGATGGTATTTGAACATTTGACCATTTTGTGAGCACATTGGTACCCCATGTATCTCCATGTGCCCTTTCTCGGAGTGGTTCAACATGGTTCAAGCAGGGCTCAGCTCAGTGGCTGGGATCATGGCTGAGACACCCAGCATTGGTCGACGATTTTCCCATCGGGCATTTCGCAGCCATGTTTGATGACACGGGGCCCGGTATATCCCAATGATTCTTTCAGCGATTTTCTCGATTCTCCCATTATATATTATTAATATTTATTAATTCTCTTTAACTATTATCCCGGATTGATATTAATCCAATTATTATCCCATTCGTCAACCCCTATGAGTTTAGCAACGCATCGTCATCGCTTCAGGTGCGCCATCCAAAATTCAGGTGGGACGCTGAGATCCACCAAAAATGTTGGCTGAATCAATGGCTGTTGATGTGGAAAAAAAGGGGCACATGATTCAGGTGATGTGATCTGGTTGGTGGTTAATCCCAACTGACTAAAGGGCTAGGTATACCACTAAGCAGCAGCTGATGTGATGATGTTCCGCATGGGATTTATGTGATGATTTGAGGGAGCCGAACATCTCGAACAAAAAACGGACGGCAATGAAGCCATGGGTAACCGAAACCGTGGAATGGCAACTTGTCCCATGAAGTCTTGTCATTGGATTTTCCAATCCATACCATGTCTTGGGACAAAACTAGGTGTTGTATGGTTTTGTATCACTTAGGATGGCTAAGACTCAAAAAATCTCGAAACATCTCCAAACATCGCCCAAATCTGCAACTTGGTCTCAAAAACTTGACCAGTTGACTCAGTTGACCCCCAGCTTCCCTGTAAAACCTCGGCCATATCGCCCCATCTCAGCCATTTAGAGAGCTTCCTACGGCGGCCAAAAAAACGATCAGCACCAATCATGGCCGAGGACAATAAGGAAATGACTGCGATCGCCTACCAGGCTGCCCGGGAGAACTTCGAAGCCTTGATGGAGGGCTTGGGGCAGAGCGATGTAGAGATGATGCCGTTCGAGTTCACGGATGCTGAGAGGCGCTGGGGTGGCCCTAGAAACATCGCGATTTTTGATGGTTTTAGATGGGCTTAGAGAATCTAGAAACCAATATTGATTTTTTTTTTTTTAACATGTTTGTTTAGATGTGATCATTCCATTTTTATGGGGTTATGTCACTGACTTATAACTGGTAAAGGGCCACAACTGTGAGGGGACTGGTGGAGATAGGGAAGAAATTAGGGGTATACACAAAAATTGACGTGTGAATGGAAATAAAAGGACCGGATAACCCCACATGTCAAGCCTTTACGTATGTAAGATTTTAATGTGAACTTCGGGGAGGTGTGAGAAGTGAGGTGTGAGAAGTGGACTTGTGATGTCAGGTGTGAGAAGTGGAGCTGTGATGAGTTCTGATGTGATAAGTGAGGTGTGAGAAGGGGTGTGAGAAGTGGAGCTGTGATGGGATAAGTTGTGATAAGGTGTGATGAGAAGTTGCGATGTGATAAGGGAGCTGTGAGAAGTGAGGTGTGAGAAGTGGAACTGTGATGAGTTGGGATGTGATAAGTTGTGATGAGTTGTGATGAGAAGTGGACCTGTCAGAAGTGGAGCTGTGAGGATTTGTGATGAGCAGTGGAGCTCTCTGTATTGCGCCTGCCACGCCAGGGTGCCTGTGTACGGCTGGCTGCCAGGCAAAAGGCAGCCGCGGGCCAGCGGCGGCCACCGCGCCACAGCTCCGCCAGAAAGCTTTGTGTACTGCGCATGCCACGCAAAAGGTCTGTGCGGAGGCTGAAGTGCGGACGCTCTGTGTACTGTGCGTGCCAGGCAAAAGGCAGCCGCGGGCCAGCGGCGGCCACCGCGCCGCAGCTCCGCCAGAAAGCTCTACTGCGCCTGCCACGCAAAAGGTCTGTGCGGAGGCTCTGTGTACTGCGCCTGCCAGGCAAAAGGCAGCCGCGGGCCAGCGGCGGCCACCGCGCCACAGCCCCGCCAGGAAGCTCTGTGTACTGCGCCTGCCAGGCAAAAGGCAGCCGCGGGCCAGCGGCGGCCACCGCGCCGCAGCTCCTCCAGGAGGCACCTGCCAGGCAAAAGGCAGCCGCGGGCCAGCGGCGGCCACCGCGCCGCAGCTCCGCCAGGAAGCTCTGGGTACTGCGCCTGCCAGGCAAAAGGCAGCCGCGGGCCAGCGGCGGCCACCGCGCCGCAGCTCCTCCAGAAAGCTTTACTGCGCCTGCCACGCAAAAGGTCTGTGCGGAGGCTCTGCATGTGTACTGCGCCTGCCAGGCAAAAGGCAGCCGCGGGCCAGTGGCGGCCACCGCGCCGCAGCTCCTCCAGGAGGCTCTGTGTACTGCGCCTGCCAGGCAAAAGGCAGCCGCAGTGAGTGAGTGAGTGAGTGAGTCAGTCAGTCAGTCAGTCAGTCAGTGAGTGAGTGAGTGAGTTGGTGAGTGAGTGAGTGAGTGAGTGAGTGAGTGAGTGAGTGAGTGAGTGAGAGTAAGTGAGTGAGTGAGTGAGAAGTGTGAGTGAGTCAGTGAATGAGTGAGTGAACAGGAGGCGGCGGAGGGCGAGGCGGCGGCGGAGGCGGCGGAAGCCCCGGCGGGATGCAAGCGAAAAACAAGAACCCCACACAGTGATGTGGGGAACAAATGATAAGAAACCAATGGGATTTGTGGTCGCCGATATTCAGACAAACCCAAATTTTGCATTAGTGGACACATCTGGCTGGCACAACTGTGAGCAATAGCAATACGATGAGATATGTTGAAGGGTGGATGGGGGCGCGGGGATTCGTCCATGTCATTTGCCCATCCCGGTGTCATGATTTAAAGATAGAGTACCCGCTGACCACGTTGCCTTGGTGATTCATTCAAGATGTTGTTCCCTATCCATGTTCCCACAAGTATCTTAAGTGATCTTAAGTGACTATAAAAAAGGCGTTTCAGGGGAATGGACCGAGATGAAGCCACCAAGCGGATCCATTGTTGGATGGTTTTGAACACCCTCTGGTAATCTGAAATCTCCTTTCGGAGCATGGGATTTCACAAAACGCTAGCCACGTTTGGATGACACGTTTGGGGGTAGTTTGACTTGAGCTGCAGGTTGGAAGCGGCGGTCAACGGCTCTGGGACCTGTGTGTTCCTGGTCCTCATTGGTGGTACGGATGTGGATTTGACCAAATTGGAGACTTGGTCGCAAAAATGGTGGATGTATCTAAAAATGCTGATTTAACCATGAAACTATATAATGCCAACACCGGATTAATAACCCCCCCCCAAGAAGGTAGGATGTACCTAGAAAATCACCCCTTAATAATAAGCAACTCTGAACCATAAAACTTTGGATATGGCTTACGTCAATTAGATCTTAATAGAATTCCATTGGATTTGTTAAAATTTCATGGATCAGAAAGGTGGTTGATTAATCAGGGGCAAACCATGGTTATTATTACTGGGGGACATGGGCTCATGGGGGGTACCCTTTGGGAGCTATCCAAACTGATGTTTTTTATAAATATTTTAATTAGAAATCGATCATTTGGGGAATAGTTGTTTTTTGAAATTTTCAATGATCAACTTAAACCTGAAGTATAACAATGATGATTAAAAAAAAGTAAAAAACAAATGGAAATAAATAGAATTGGAAATAAAAAATGTTGGATAAAAAATGGATTTCCGAAGTGGTGGTTGATTAATCGGGGGTAGGCCCACCGGTTTATTAATCTGTGGGGACCACCCGTTTTTAAATTACATTTTTTTTTTGGGCAATGGTGGTTGATTAATCCGGGGGGGATTATTAATCCTCACTTGACATTATTAAACTTATGGTTCGTTAGTGGTGATGATATGTTTTTGTGTGATCACCAGATGATTGATCATCAGATTGCTTAATGATAAACCCAACATAATAAACCATCCCCAAAAGATTATGTCAGGTTTATGACTGGGTAAACACCACATTAGGCCCTTATTTCAAGTCGTCGCCACGGTAATAGGAAGACTCATGATTCACCCATGGATTTACCATCTGGTTATTTAACATAGCCATGGAAAGATCCACCATGTTTAATAGGTAAACCATCTATTTCTATGGGCCATCTATACCATGGCTATGTTAGTCATAACCAGAGGGTAGGCATTTGTTATCATTTTTTGGGGTACCCCATTTTCAGACGACCACGACCACATTAGTCGACTGACCAAACTGGCCCTTAAGGAGAACAAGTTGGTCGTCCAAGAACCGCGTTCGGAGGAGGAAAACTACGAATACACTCACAGCTTCGTGATTATCAAGACCGAAGAAGAAGGAGCGGCTGTGAAAAATCTCATTGGGATTTCACCATTTTCACCCGCCAACTGTGCCAAGAACATGGGAATTTCACCAAACATATATATATATATATATTAGCTTTTTTTAAAGCCTCGTAAACAATGCTTTTAAAGCTCCAAGAGACGCGGTGAACGTAGGGGGTACGAGTGGCTAACGGACGTGGTGACGAACGTAAGGCGAACGAGTGAATGGACGAGTGCACGTGTGAGCGAACGAGTGAACGGACGTGTGCGTACAAGTGGACGGACGTGTGTGCGTACGTGCGTGCGTTTGCACGTTCACTGGCCGCGTGCTCGCGTACGTACGAAAATAAGGTCGACTGGAGTCGACCTTATTTCTGTACGTGCAAAGCGCTACAATACTAAATCAATACTAAAGAGGCAGGGTCGTGCAAAAATACTTCGATACTTGGGACTCTGGAACATATTGGGATAGAATGGAAGAACCAATTCGTTTTGTTCGTCGAGCGATAGCTGGTTTTTCACCTCTCAAGGTGGATGGACGGAGGAATCCACTATATGATTCATTGATTCGACGAAGTGAATGTCAGACATGTCACGCGACATGTATGTCAGACGACATGTTTGATCCTTTGGCAAGAAAATCCAGAGATGCATGACTTAATTATGTAGACTCATATATATATATATATATATATATATGTAAGTGTTTCATAGTTTTTCAACATTTGAGGCATGAGTGATCGCTTGATGGACCTGATTTGTGTCTTGGGTCCCGGGTCAAATTGAGATCCGCTGGGATGATCACCATCAAACATCAAAGGTCAGGGGGATGATCACGCTTGAATGTATACTATATATATATATAGAGGTACTGTACCTTTTAAAACCATCTTTTTGGGAAAAAAAACCTACAAGCCCTTACATGTGCCTTATATTACTTATATGTGGTAGGTACCTCCAATTTTTATCGGTACCTGAAATTTTCGCGCTAGGAGCGCAGTGCTTTCAACAATACCCCGGAGGGATGGATAGCGACAAGGAATGCTTTTCCATCGATTGTGACTTCTTTGATGCTCGATGGATTCGGGGTTAGACGGTTAGCCCCCGACCTGTTGGGCTGTTGGGATGGGTAGGGCCGCTAGGGCCTAAGAGCTTCCCGGGAACTGCTTTGGCTTGAGGGGATCCTTTGCTGTGTGTGTTTAAACCTGTTGTGTACACTTTCGTTTTATTTGTTTGCTTGGTTTTTGTTGGCAAACGATTGGTTTGTTAAATTCCACATACACACACTCCTGAACATCGCTAAAACATATGGGTGTGTCTGAATAAAAAAATGGTACCCCATGATACAGTCGTCAATCATCATTATCCCTATTAGATCCTACAGGGTCACGGTGGTAACTTGTGCCGCGGTTGTCTTCTTGTGCTGCAAACGGTGTGCCGTTGGGAAGTCCATGATATACATGTCATTCTTACTGGATGAATCAATTGTTTGTGGCATTGTGATTTTTCAAACACCTTGCAGGAGCACACATGTTTTTGACGCATATTCTTTTTGAGAGAGAAATTCATGGGGATGGCTTCTCAATAGCTTGGCTCACACAGAAGAGAGACCAGTAGAAGAGAAGAGTAGAGAAGAGAATTGAATTGAAGAGTAGAAGTGAGTAGAGAGGCGTACAGCAGAGAAGGGAAGAGCAGAAGAGATCCCTGCTGCCTTGCCCTTGATCTCGTACAGATCTCGTAAAGACCTCGTAAGGATCTCGTAAAAATCACGCTGTCAAGCGGTACCTTGAATATCTCAGTGCCATTGTGCTGTGTTGTTCAGTGCTGGAATGTTCCTGGTGTGCCAATGGGAAAAGCGTTTTGTGAGTATATTTTTCCCAGGGTAGGAATGAGAGTCCGCCAATGAGAATGACATGTAGAACTCCTGGTCTTCTAAAGGTCAAGTTGATGGTGTGCCATGCGGTTTACAACGCTTTGTGTCAGGTTTAAGTCAGATAAAAGCGGTACAAAGCGTTGCAAGTCCGCATAGGATTTTCATGAAAACAATGTGCACATATATGGATAGGTGTCGGTGTGCCGTGGTGATTTGGCTATGGCACAAGTTCTTTAGTTGTGGGGTAAGCTGTGTGCCATGTGGTGGAGTAAGATTATAGGTTGTGGTGTAAGTTACCACCCGTACTCGTATTAGCCATTTGGAGGTATGCCCCCTTTTCAGACACACCCAAATAGTTGAGGTTGGTTATATATCCCATTATATCATATTATATCCCCATGAAATCCATATAAAACAATTTAACTATTATTCATTCATGATTATATACATAATATATATATATATATATATGTGTGTGCATAGTATAGATTATTATAGTACTGTATATGAAAAATATATGTACATGCACATATTATGGATTGTTACAGTATACTAAATAAATAAATAGATAATATATATATATGCAGATATTTTAGATTATTATAGTATATTAAATATGTACATGCACAAAGCATAGATTATTTTAGTATATACATTCATATATATATATATGTATATATATACACGGTAGAATTCATATGCCGACTTTGGCGCTGAAGGGATCTTTCCAAGCCATGACTTTTCTCCAAGGACGGCTTGCAACGTCTGGTGGCCCATGGCTGCGTCGTCCCTAAAACCTTCCAGCGTCTCTTCTGTGGATCGTTGGAGCCAAACCCATACGTATTACCCGCCTATGATCGAATGATCATGAAAGGCGTCGGCTTTTGATCTGGGTTTGCAACATGAACTGGAAGCGAAAATGGGGGACCCACGAAAAGTTATCCTGATTACCCTGATGCCAAAGTGCCACGGCAATTTCATGTACTTTGTGGTGGAATTAGGGCACATGGATGCAGAGGGGTGATTCCTTCCCCCTGGATTTAGGGGCACCCTACTTTCAGACAAACCCATATCTTTCGATCATTGGCTTGGTCCAAAAATGCAGGAGCCCCAGCAGAAATCCTAAGATGTTGCCGAAAAAACATTGAAGGTACTCGTACATTGTTACATGTACCCCATGTAGGTCCATGTAGTGTAGGGCCTTTTTTGGGGGTCCCAAGCCTTCTGCCTGGGGTTTTTTCTTCATTTTTGGACGGATCCAAATTGATCCTTTGAGTCGCCACTGCCACCTGGCGGCAAAAGAATCGTTTTAGACGGTTTTGCCCGTCTCGCACATCCCCTGGAGGCATTCAAAAGCTGTGCGCGTTTGCAGGTGAATCTTTGAATTTCGTTGATAGCATCTCTCTTTTCAAGAATATCAGATATATCATGATGTATAATGATATATCATGATATATCATGATATATATATATATATATATATATATTTACGTACATACATACATACATACGTACGTACATACATACGTACATACATACATACATACATACATACATACACACACATATATATATATATATTCATACATATATTGAGCCTGATATATCATATATCTAGCTGGCAAAAACATGTCAGTTTATTTCATTCTAAGATATGTTTAGCGATGAGGAACCCATGGGGATTAGCTCGCCATGACCAGATGTGACGGCGCTGCTTGTGGCGGGTCATGGTGAACCTTAAGGCGGCGGCAGGAGGTGAAGAAATGTGTCAAAATTCGGAATGGGTCCTTCACTTTCATCCCATAACTCGAGTTTATATATTTGTATTTATATATATATGTATATATGTGTACTTTATATATATAAATGTACATGTATTAGGCATTGGTTTATAATTGCATGATATATTCCAATTGCTTTATAAGCGAACCATGGCGTATTAGCAATCAAAAATGTAAAAACGGATGATATTATTGGGATATTATCCTTAAATCAACCATGCGATGCTTGTGTATGTTCATGTGAAAAATGATAAAACATGGTGATTGAAGCAAGCTGATTTGCCCAGAGTAGATTAACACAGATGTGAGCAAAAACAACGGTTTCCTTTTGAAACTGATCTACTTTCATGGTGGGATTTCAACATCTATGTTTGGTTTTCAGACCAACCAAATTGGTTGGTGATTGAACTAATGTGGGTAAAACAATAGTAAGCCATCCCCCAAGTCACCATAAACAAGTGGTGCAAACCATTCCCAGTCATGGGTGGTTTATGGCATTGTTTTACCGTTTTACCCACATTATATTGAAACATCGACTTTTTGGGTGAATAGTATTGAACTATACCAATACATGCTTCGTATCTCTTTGACTTGTTGTTTCCATCTCAACAGTCTAGCAACGTTAGAAACCTGTTGGAAAATCCCAACATACTGTAACCCTCTGTCATTCTCCTTTAATTATCAACCAATCGTCATTTATTTATCAATTATATCCCCATCATCTTGCATGGTTTAAACCCCGATAATCACAAAAAATGATGATGAGATCCCGGTCAAAACACTAGTTTCTATTGTTGAAGGTAGATCGCGTTCTATTCCAATGATATCCCCATATGTTTGATGGTAGATAAACATGTACCCTTCCATTTTCGAACCATACCTACAGAATCTCAGGGACTGACCATATCATAGAGTCTACTCGTTGTTGAGGAAAGTGTCATGAATCCGGTTCCCCCAATGAAAAACAAACGTATTGGTAATAAAAACGTTTCAGTATTGGACATAATATATACATATATAATAATATATACATATATAATAATATATATATATATATACACATATAATTATATATATATATACACATATAATTATATATATATGTATATGTATCTCTTGGGGCCCCAAAAATGGGGAAGCTTCTTCTGCTTGGCGGTGACGAACATGACTTTTGCATCCCTGAGGAATTTTGAATCTCCTTCAGCCCCACTAAATAATATCGACCTAGTTTTGGGAGGATGTCAATCAGAAACCCGGCTTCAAAAGCACTGGTTTTTTCCGACGTAGATGCTTTTGGGCCCATGGATATTTTCTTACAATGTGAGGCCCCCAAGATAGCTAAGTTGGTTTCTAACTCCAATAACTATGGTTTATGGTACTTATAACTATAGTTACTGGGGCTTATAAACCAACTTATAACTGGGGGACCTCACATTGTACATTCCTTTTTCATTGATTCAAAGTGACAGTTTTCCGCAAGCAAAACTGAGCGCTGAATTGCATTGCAGTTTCTCTGACATCACCCCGATGCATCCCCTTTTCCTTCTTCCAGGCGCTGCAGGGAAACATGGCCATTGAAAAAGCCTGCGCGATGTCGAGTTTCGGAGCTGATTTCAAAGGATTCATGAAAAGATGGGCCATTTGGGGCTGGCGTGGCAAACTTGAAGCTGTAAGATATCACGTAACTATCTGCAATGAATGTTGAAAAAACATAAATCATAAAGCTATAGTTAAAACTAAGACAAAACGCATCTGTGGCAACTTTATCATTGGCAACATTTGCTACTATTCCGAGATAGCCAGTGATACACTGCAGGGACTTAGAATCTGCTACCAACCACTTGGTCAGCATATCCTGGTGATGACTACCACACACCCTTTCTGGATCTATGTTTGAGACAACATCATATATCCATATACAATGTCATATATATATATATACATATAAATATATGTATATTTAAAGACAACAGTTATATCAGAGATAAATTATACTGTATCTTTGTTTCACAGCAACAACCTATTGAAATCGAGACTTCGAGATTTCGTGTTGGCATAAGATGGTAAGTAGGTACACACTCTTTCTGGTGGCACCCAGAAATCTGGATGCTTCATGGGGGCGATAGGGATTTCACAGCCAATTTCACAGCAAGATTAGATTGCTGAATTCTTCAACTGTTGGATATTTCCTGGCTCAGGCCTGATAATGGACCATGACACATAGAACTACAGCAATGGGGCGCCACCGGACGATGCGGCTGTGGCCAAGATCTCTTGTGGGTCATCACTTGGCCCATTGGCCCATCATTTCCAAGCTGCAACCACTGATTCGGCGAAAATTATCCGAAAAGGACTTCAAAAACCATTGGATCTTCATTGATTTCAGGTCTATTTACCCAGTCTGATTGGTGGTGACTGGAACCATGGAATTTTATGACTTTCCATTCACTTGGGAATAATCATCATACCAACTGACGAAGTCCATCATTTTTCAAGATGGGCAAATTGCACCACCAACCAGCAGTAAATTCCAACTTTGAAAAATTGGATCGAATGATTTCAGGTGTATTTTCCCATTAAAAAACCATCGGGTAGATCCCCCTCCCTTTTTTCGGAACATCTGGGCGAAGCGTGACTGCTGCCGCTGCCGCTGCCATGGAGACATCGCCGAAGGCTGATCCGCCCCGCACGCCCAGGTGAGGATTCCCCTGTGTTCCCCCAGCATGGTGAGGATTACCCTGGGAAAACATAGGAAAACCCCATAAATAGTGGGATATATACTCATTGGTGGTTTGGAACATGTTTATTTTTTCCATTCAGTTGGGAATGTCATCATCCCAACTGACTTTCATCTTTTTCAGAGGGGTAGGTATACCACCAGCCAGTATACTTGGTTGATTTTGGGGACGATTTCGGACACCACGATATTGAGATTTTGCGAGTTCGTTTATTTTAAATCAACCATCGCATTTAAGGAGGTAGCCATCATTTTCAGACAAGCTGCCAGATAAGTTGGTTAATGACCGGGTTGAAAATCCCATGACATTAGCGCTTGGGCTGGTTTTGTAAGCCAAATAGGCCATGTCATGATAAAGTTACAGGATGTGTCATATTATCCATGTGCTGGTAACTTGCTAAGACATGGTTGGGCAAACTGATTTAGTGGGTGAATTATGTTGGTGTTAAATTTAATGAGGGAGTGTATGACAGACAATTATGGACATGTTCACTGATTTTTGTTTAAATCCTAGTATAATCTATGAAATCCCTGATATCACTATTGGTTTCTTAAATCCCGTCAACCCCCTAAAATCACGATCTGAATGAATTATAATGACCTCACGTCGTGACGTCACTGGAATAATGGTATATTTTTGGGGAAACCACGATAATGACCCACAATTGATATCACATGATATCAAATTGTATCTCTATTATATCCCATCACATTTTTGTTCACGATGTAATCACTGGATATACATGTAAGTACCCACCTCTAGGAAGTCACTATGTTTATTGGTCACTTCTTACATTTATTGTGTCACTGTATCTCTATTTTTTCCCACTACATCTATTGGCTCACTATATTATAATCCATTATTATGATTATGATATCTAATCTCTATTAAAATGATGCCATATCATACATCACTGGTTGGTGGTTTCAAACATTTTTTATTTGAGAGCGGGTAGTCATGGGGGGCGAGGTTGTGAAAGTCCTGATTTTGTTATATTAGTCACTAAATTCAGAATTATATCAGTCATTACATTAATCATAATATTAATCATTGTAATGTTCAGTATATAAGTCATGAAATGAATCATTAGATTAATCATGATATATATCATGATAGGACTCATGATATTAATCATTATATTAAGCATTAAATGTATGTAAAAACATTATAATAGTCACTTTATAAACCATTTAAAGGATCTCTGAACCAATTATATCATTCTATTTATCATTCATTAATCATGATATTATTCGTTATATTAGTCAGTAAATGAAAAAAAAATATCAGCCATTACATAAATCATTATATTAATCATTTTATTAGTCATTAAATGAATCATGAAATGAATCATTATATTTATCATGAAATGAATCATTATTTAAGTCATTGTACAGAAAATTATACTACCCATTAAATTAACCATGAAATGAATCATCATATGTATAATCATTATTTTAGTCATATTAAAAATCATTATATTAGTCATTTTATTAACCATTATATTAGTCATTCAGATTAATCATTATACTATTCATTATACTAGTCATTGAATTAATCTTTTTACTAGTCATGGTATTCATCATTTTATTCATCATGATATGAATCATATTAGTCATTATATTAGTCATTGTACTAATCAGTTTAATATTCATTATACTAGTCATTGTATTTGTCATTAAATTAATCATTATATTAATCATGTTATTAATCATGAAAAATACATATATAATCATTATATTAGTCATTATAATAGCCATTTTATTTATTGTTACATTAATCATTAAATTAATCATGATAATAACAATGAAATTAACCATTATATCAGTCATTGAAATCACCATTATATTACACTAATCACCATATTAATCATTTCATTTTTCATTCAATCAATTATTATATAAATATTATCATGATATTAGTCATTTTTTAAGTCATTAAATTAATCATAATATAAAGTATTATGTTCATCATTATAATAGTCATTATTTTAATCATTTCATTAATCACTATATATTCAACATTATATTAATCATAAAATTAATCATTACATTACGCATTGTTTTCATTTATATATTCAGTAAATTAATCATTATATAAATCATTATATAAACCATTAATTTAATCATTACATCAATCATCAAAATCACAACTATTTTAATCATGAAATTAATCATTTTATTAATCATCACATTAATCATTATAGTAATCATTATATTAGTCATTATATAAGTCATTAAATGACTCATTAGATAAATCATTATATTGATCATTATATGAATCATGATATTAATCATGATATTAATCAGTATATTCATCATTATATTAGTCATTATGTATGTCAGTAAAAGAATCATTAAAAATATTCATCATTCTATGAATCATGTTATTTATCATTATATTAGTCAATAAATTCAAAATTATATCAGCCATTACATAAATCATTATATTTATCATTATATGAATCATTATAATAATCATTTTATTAATAACAATGATATTACATTGATCATTATATTAGTCATTTTATGAACCATGATATTATTTTTAAAATAAATCATTATATATATAATCATTGTATTAGTCATGATATAAGTCATTAAATAAAGTTTGGTTTTCCATGTTTTTTTTGCAGTTTGGCCTGGGGAGCGCAAGTGTGCAAATTGTAGAGACGCGCATTTTTTTGAGAGGTACTGTGATGAAAGCATCTTCACATGAAAAACAAAAAAAAATGGAAAAACCAAAAAAAACAAAAAGTTCAGACCCATGGGCAAGGTCTGGGGAGAGGCCTGGCAGGGGACATGGGTCTGAACTTTTTGTTTTTTTTGTTTTTTTAGGTTTTTCCATGGTTTTTTGCAGTTTGGCCAAAACCTCGAGAAAACCAAAAAAAACAAAAAAACAAAAAGTTCAGACCCATGGGCAAGGTCTGGGGAGAGGCCTGGCAGGGGACATGGGTCTGAACTTTTTTTGTTTTTTTTTTTGTTTTTCCATGTTTTTTTGCAGTTTGGCCAAAACCTCGAGAAAACCAAAAAAAACAAAAAAAACCAAAAAGTTCAGACCCATGGGCAAGGTCTGGGGAGAGGCCTGGCAGGGGACATGGGTCTGAACTTTTTGTTTTTTTTGTTTTTTTTGGTTTTTCCATGGTTTTTTGCAGTTTGGCCAAAACCTCGAGAAAACCAAAAAAAAACAAAAAAAACAAAAAGTTCAGACCCATGGGCAAGGTCTGGGGAGAGGCCTGGCAGGGGACATGGGTCTGAACTTTTTGTTTTTTTTGTTTTTTTTGGTTTTTCCATGGTTTTTTGCAGTTTGGCCAAAACCTCGAGAAAACCAAAAAAAAACAAAAAGTTCAGACCCATGGGCAAGGTCTGGGGAGAGGCCTGGCAGGGGACATGGGTCTGAACTTTTTGGTTTTTTTGGTTTTTTTGGTTTCTCCATGGTTTTTTGCAGTTTGGCCAAAACCTCGAGAAAACCAAAAAAAACAAAAAGTTCAGACCCATGGGCAAGGTCTGGGGAGAGGCCTGGCAGGGGACATGGGTCTGAACTTTTTGTTTTTTTTGTTTTTTTTGGTTTTTCCATGGTTTTTTGCAGTTTGGCCAAAACCTCGAGAAAACCAAAAAAAACAAAAAAACAAAAAAGTTCAGACCCATGGGCAAGGTCTGGGGAGAGGCCTGGCAGGGGACATGGGTCTGAACTTTTTGGTTTTTTTGGTTTTTTTGGTTTTTCCATGGTTTTTTTGTATGTTTTTCATGTGAAGATGCTTTCATCACAGTACCTCTCAAAAAATGCGCGTTTCTACAATTTGCACACCTGCGCCCCCCATGGGTACCCCTTCTGTTTTATTTACCATAATATATGGGATAATACTTCCCATTGACTAATATTTCTCTAGATGGTTAAAACCACCAACCAGATCAAGAATGATATCCCATTATCAGTACCAGGCCTTCACCTCACAACGGATTCATCCCAGGCTCAAGAACCGTCGTCGCAGCATGGAGTTCCCCCGCGCGCCACGTATGACGCGGGAACCGCCCAGTGGCCCGGGGCATCCTGCGCCGGCCACGGAGGACGAAGTGAGCGATTGGCCGCTGCAACGCAGATCGGAACGGCTGGTGGGATAAAACATGCTGCAGGGTGAGGATTCTATGGGATCTTACCAGCAAAATAATGCGCAATTTCGTGGGATTTGAATGGAAAAAATAGTTTGCTGAGTTGGTAATAACTCCAACAACTGTTGGGTTTATTGTAGATATACCGAAGTAGGGATTGGGGTGACACCACCTTGTGGCTGGTTTCTATATTAACCCATGTCATCCTGGGGTTGGTAGGTCCCCGTGAACCAGATGGAGATATCCAAATTGTACCCCTTGTATTCCTTATTGTACTAATTGAACTGTGTAATTGAAACCGACTAAATGTATCTAAATGTACTAAGTGAAGACATTGGTTGGTATTTCCAATTAGTTGATATTCTCAAGTGGTTGATATGTCCAATTAGTTGATATTCTCAATTAGTTTAAATGGATAATAAATGGATCATATCCCAGTTCTTCCCGTTGACTTCACCTTCGTCATCAAACCTGGCAAGCTGGGAACTGTCCGGTCAGACAGACTTATGGGCCAACTAACAGCTACAAATGGGGCATATCATGATATAAATATGATATATACATATGTGTATATATTATTATATTGTATTAAATTAAATTATATTATATTATTTTTTTTATTTGTTATATATTATATAACCTTAGTCATAACAGATATCATTCTGTTGGCAACTATTGACCTTTATATAAACCTCATGAAACTATAGTTATATGATATATCTATATATACTACTGCAGTTAGTTATATAACAACATTTATCATTATAGTTAGCTACCCCCTGGTTATTTAACATAGCTATGGACAATGGCCCATGTATGGATGATTCATGATGATTTACTAATTAAAAAATGGTGATGGCTACGTTTAATAACCAAAGGGTATATATAACAAATCTTATTACTATGTTACCCTCTGGTATTTTTCACATAACTATGGTAAATCACCATTTATCGTGATTTTTCCCATGAACAAGGGTGGATCTTTCCATAGTTATGTTAACAACTGTTAGTTATATATATAATAAATATAACAATACTAACTGTTAGTTATATAACAACATTCTGTTGTTGTTAGTTATATAACAAATCTCATTACTGTTTTTTGGGTCTCCCAGGTCTGACTGCTGTACCCTCTCCGCACCGTCCTCCTGGAGCCCCGCCGCCTCGCGCGCTTCGCGCGCTTCGCGCCCGGCCCGGCGCCGGCGTTCACGGCCCCGGGGCGGCGTCGCCGCGCCGCGCCCCAAGCGGCGGTCGATTTCGGAGCTGTCGCCATCGGCGCGAATGATGCCTGGAGAATGTACTTCAGGAGATTTACCCAGTGGTTCAATATATATATATATATAGTCTCATAATATCTTATATTCCCTATATACCATATCACACCATATTTTATAATGTCAACCCCAGATTAATAAACCCTGGTTGACAAAAATTGCGGTGATTCCCCCAAATGGTATGTAATCAATGGCTACTGAATGGTACCCTCCCAATTAAACAGCCTAGGGTTTATTAATCCGGGGTTGACATTTTATCATATGGTATGATATGGTATATAGGGAATATAAGATGATATAAGATGATATGTATATATATATGGTATATTAAGGGACTATTTAATATATGAATCTATGAATATCTGAAGTAAATGCGGTGAATAGCAGTTGGTACATGGTTCAACTCAGGCTCAAGGTACATCTTTAATTGTACATGGTGTTGTTGGTGTTGTTGTTGTTGTTGTTGTCGTCGTTGTTTTCGTTTTTTGTTGTTGTTGTGATTATTATTACAAGGTGGTACACCCTAGATAGCTAAGTTGGTGATCATAACTTCAATAACAATGGTTTACAGGGGACATCTAAATGCTTAATCGGCCTTGTAAACCAACTTAGACCCGGGGGGCACCACTTTGTAGGAACATGTTGGAAAATGATTGAATTGGATTCAAAAATAATGGTGTAGATTCTACGCAGTTACAGGTTGCAACTACTATAGTTATGTCTTATGATTACTTAAAGGGATATTATTATGTTTTCTTGCAGTTTTGTTCCATCTATGGATGGTGATCCGCTACACCAGACGGAGATGTTCACCAATAAACGCTGAGATTTGTCTAGCCAAAATGGTGACTGATGAAAACATACGGATATAGTTACAGTATCCATCTATCCAGCTGAAATGGTGAAAAAAACAAAAATCAGTTACTTTGTGTCCAACATATGGTAAGTTCATTTGCTGACTATGGAGACAAAACTCACAAATTTGGTGACTTAATCAGCAACATTGGGATTGACGCAAACGGCTTTGAAGTCAAAAGTGGATTTCAAATATCCATCAAACATAGGTAGAGTGCAGACATGATACAAACAAAAATAAAATATCCGATTGTCCACGAGAGTTTTGGGACATAATGATATGGAGATCATCATGATATTTAGATATTTGGATCACATCATCAATATAAAACCATTTCATCAATATGTTGGCAAAAAACCTCATATTGCCAAACTTCAAAAGCGGTATATCTTGATATTCGTCCCCATAATTTATTGTATAATGGGTCTTTAACGAACAGACCATTGAGATCCCCCCACCCTCGGTCAGACGTCTGTTCGCTGCTCGGCGCATGGAACTGTTCCGGGCATCAATCCAGAAGTTCCCGTTGCAATTAAAAACGTAGGGAATGGATGGGAATGGGGGAATGGGATTATTCTTACTAGTGATTATGGATCATTCCCTCATTCCCTGCTAAGCACCAGTAAGTTTATCGTTTTTGAAAAATCAACTATAAAATACAAAGGCGATAAATAGGTTTAATACTATAAGCAATCATCTATTAGAATTAGATGTACATTAATTAACTATCAAAAACTCAGTTAGGGATGGGATTTGATCACAGTAGCTGCAAAAAAGATAGAATATGATAAAATGACATATCTGCTTGGTGGTTTTGGAACATCTTTTATTTGTCCATATATTGGGAAGAACCATTGCAACTGACGAACTCATATTTTTCAGAGGGGTAGGTATACCACCAACCAGAAGACTATGAATTAAATATACACTATCAAAAACCATTTTGTTTCCACTGTTTGATGGTTACATTCTCATGATCGTTTGCATTTTTTACAGGCTGAAATCCCCCATCGTTTCGGCGTGTTGTAAAAACCACCTGTCCAAGGACGCCCGAGAATCTGAAAATGCGTGGCTTGGGACTCCCTTGGGATGCCGAGCGCGTCTCCTTGTGTCGCACCGAAGTTTCATCGGACCAGGAGAAGGGGAGACAACTCTGAGTCTTGGCGATGAAAGTTCCAACCATGGATTCGATTTAAAGAAATTTAAACATAACATCATAACATGATATTTTCTGATATTTGTTATAAATAATATATTCTAATATATTAGAAAATCAGGGAGTCGATAAAAAAGGATCGAACGAGGGATTCGAACGGGACTATATAGGAAAAAACGTGGTATGTATGCATACAATGAATCATAGCTATGTTTGTCGAATAAGAAATAGACCCTGGTAACTTAACATAGCTATTGAAAATTGCCATTTATAGTTGATTTTCCAATAAAAAATGGTGGATCTTTCCATGGTTTTTTGTATGTTTACCAGAGGGTAGACCCAACATGGCACTTTCGAGGCCATTTGCTCAGGTCTGATCGCCACCCCCGAGCTCCACCGCAGCCCTGCGGGCCCTGCGGGCCCTGCGGCGCCGAGGGCGGAGGAGTTGCAGAAATCCTTCACGCGACGGGTGCGGGAGGTACCTCGAAATGGTGCAGCATTGCAATGGGACAATGGGGGAACTCCCTAGGTTTCTGTTGGTGGGTTAAGTATCGTCACTAGGATAAATGGTGGACATATCATGATCAACAGTTGACATCAATTGAATGGATTTCGAATCCAACTTGGAACTCGGGGCAGGACTTTTGGTCAATAGGAGATTAGGATTTCAATCATAAGGCGAGGCTGATAAATAAGTTTGTTTATATACCCATGTTGGAAGATTCCAAGCAAGCATGTGGATGTACTGTAGCTGACAACCCGCTTCCCTAGTTTTTGTTCTCACGGTATGGGTTAGGGGGCGCATTGTTGTTTAAACCCTTGAAGGATAGGAAAAGACATCTTGATATGATCCAACAAGTGGGGATGTTCACCAACAGCCATGAGGAATGTCAATCGTAGCCCATAGACATCATTATACTCAGCGGCAAAGACGAGGAAGTCACAGAACAAATGCTGTGATAATGACCGTAGTGCTCGTATCAACCATCAGAATTTTGTAATCATGCTTCTATGAACTAACAACTAGGCAGAATCGAGGTATCAAGACAGACTGGGATATCAACCATCAATATTCGGACCATATTCGGACAGTCACCAACAAACCGAGTCGTCTCCCAAGTCTCAGAATCAGCACCTATGGTGAGGATTGCAAAGGTCAACTGAGTCAACTCCGACAAGTTATGAATGTTCGCTGGAGGTTTCAGCCATGTTCCTGAGTTTGCCCAAACCATAGAACCAGGATTCTTCAAATGTGGATGACATGTCATGAACATCCCTCTGGTAAACTGATACAGCTTTAGAAAATCTCCATTTTTGGTAAATCAACTATTTCTATGGCCATACTCCATAGCATCATTTTCTATGTTTTCGCATAACAACGTCCATGAAGCTTCACCCCGCCCAAGTTCGTTACACGAGGCATCGCTTTGCTTATCTCCAGACTCAGATGATGATTTGCTCCATTCTCCTCTGCTTCTTGGACTCCACCAAGATCTTGGTTGTTCCAACGCGCGATCTAGGTGTAAATTATAGCTACTTTTGGGGTGAACACGGGTAATTAATTTGACCATGATTTTACGCATATAACATATGTATATATATTTATATATTTCATCTAGAACAGTTTTCTTCTCGAAGCTATCTGGGGTGTTGTGAGCAACCCTAAGCTTTTCGAGGCTTTTTTTTGGTTGAAGGGTATCTGGCCATGATGCTACAAACAGGGTCATGGCAGATACCCGGTCAGATACCCTTGAACTAAGACCCTCGGTAACTGGTAACCCCCCAACAAAAGGACCAAATAATTATCAGATCCAATGATAAAAAACAGATAAACTAGTAATGATAATAAAACTATTATTATTGCCCTTCCATATCATATGCAGGTTGAATCATGATGGTTTCAAAGAGAATCAGTCTTCAATCATGTTCATCCATGACTTTCATGTGATTTCAAGGGATTGAAACATCTTGAAATGCTTGGACACCCATCAGATATCGATTCTGGCTCAAGTAATCCCCTGCTTACCCTCCGGTGATTGAACACTTTGCTATGGCAAAAACTGCCCGTAGAAATCGATGACCTATGATGATCTATGATGATCTATGATGACCTATGATGACCTATGATGATCTATGATGACCTATGATGATCTATGTTGATCTATGGTGATCTATGATGATCTATGATGATCTATGTTGATCTATGGTGATTTAGCTATTACCCAGATGCTCCATGGTGCTGGAATATGTACCTACATTTACCCCAAACATGACCTAGTTTTGTAGGTGAATATTCCAGCACCATGGAGCATTTAGCTATTTAAAATTATGATTTTCCAGTTCGCAAAGCGTTAATTCACCAGAGGGTACAGGATGGGTCCCCCCAGTTATAAGTTGGTTTATAAACCATTATAACCCCCATTAAATTATAGTCATATCTACCATAAACCATTGTTAAGCCACTTATAAACCAACTTAGCTATCTTGGTGGCCCCATCCTGTAGCCACTCGTCGAATGCCATCACCCCGGATCGATAATCCAGCTGCAGGTTCTCACCCACGCGACGCTTAAAAGGCCCAATGTGGGACATTGGGGAAGCTCAAATCGCAAGAGATCTAGATATTTAACCAACAAGAGTGGGGGACATAATGGATATGGTATACACATGACATATATATAATATAATATACATATTATATGTATATATAAATACATATATATATATATGTACATATGTATATATATATATATGTATTTAGATAAATATGTATATATATATATAAATATGTATTTATATAAATATATATATATATATAAATATATACGCATATATACTATTTATTATCGTTGATAATCATATCCAACTAGTTGCCAGATGGGGTTATAAAGCAACTTACAACTAGAGGGTCCAACCATTGATAATAATATATATATACATGTGTATACATACATATATAGCGGGGGATAGAATGGAAGTACAGGTACTGGACGAGGAGGTCTGAGTAGGTAGATGGTTGATTCGAGAAAGTTGGTGTGTCTGAAAGTTGAGAATTTCACCAACGGGGATTCAACGGGATGTAGAATCAATAGATGATATATGTCATCTATAGGTGTGGCTTATATTCAATATATTATTATATGAATTTAACAAACTTTTTATTAAATATATGGGTGTGGCTGATATTTAACGCGTTTCTTTGTGCAGGGAAATCGGGAAAGTGACAAACCAAACTGGTTTCCTGGGTTTCCTGCTGCTGAAGGTGAAGAGATGTGGAAACCATAGCTCTTCCAGATCTATGATGATCTATGTTCGTTTATCGCAGGGTATATATGTATATACATATATATATATATCAACAAGACTATGATAATCTTAGTTTGTCCCATATTATGAATAGGCCGGTATTTAATTGTGATTGGGTCCATCATATTACAACTTTACACTATTATCCCTTCTAATTGTCATAGTCATAGTGATGTAATTATATCCTCCGGTAATGACTAACATAGCTATTGGCTATTGGATACGATTTTATCCATGTTGGCCGACCGGGCCTTTCCGTTTTAAAACGCTACAATGTGAGGCCCCCGTTCGATAGCGTTCAGTTGGTGAACATAACTCCAATTTCACTATGGTTTATGGTACTTATAACGAACTAGTTACTGGGGCTTATAAACCAACTGAGCTATCTTACTGGGGCTTGTAAACCAACGAACATCACTGGGGGGCCTCACAAAACGCTAGCCATTGTACAAGACTGAAACTGGGACACTTTATCTCGCCTGCCGAGATCTATGTGACGAAGCCAGATCGTCGGAGAGGTGCCGATGTTTTTTTGTGGATCTGGCAGAGTTGGTACCACCTACCCTCTGGGTTGAAACCGCCAACCAGCTATAGTATTATATTATATATAGTATTGATTGCCAATATCATATAATATTAATTATAGATATATCATATGAGATACCCTCTGGTAATGACGAACATAGCTATTGAAAATGGCCATTGAAATAGTGGATTTACCCACTGAAAATGGTGATTTTCCATAGTTATGTGGCTGTTTACCAGAGGGTAAATTCATCCAATTTGTTTTTCGGGATCAGATCCAACTGTTGGGTTTCCTGTAGGGGATCTATAAACCTTTTTTTCACATCCGTGAAATCCAGGATTAGCTTGGGAATTTGAGGCAGAAATCAAACATGGCTGCGAAATCCCCGAACTCAAGGGCCTAAAGGGGACATCACCGAACTAAAGGTGGAATGCTATGGAATTGTCTACTGGAGGGTTACACGTACTGTACGAGTTGTACTACAGTGACAGTGCCATGGAAATTCTCCTGAAACACCACAAATACATTTTTTTTAAACCACGATGTAATGTGCCTCTGGGACTCATTGAGCTTGTGATCACAATTCAACAGATCATCAGTGAGATGTTATCGTAGCTCTTTTTAAGCGTATAGCGCATTATAAAACCGCGACAACCATGGCCAGTGGCTAATAATGACAACCATGGCCAGTGGCTACTACTCCGACTACTCCCTTGTTTTTTGGCCAGGAGCCATGGGTTAAACAGGTTTCTATTTTCATTGGCTGGGCAGAAGCTCCCCGCCCCCAGATTTTTCTAGGATGGTTCAACGCAAACACATTCCATTTGGCTATTGGAAGAATGATATGAGGGATAACATCCTGCAACTCGAATCCTTTGGATGCAAAAAGTTTCCCGCGGCGCCTCAAAACCACGTTGGGAAGCAAACACAATTGCCTTGGCGTGGATCAGGTTTTGAAATTTGCGATAGATTGGAGGATTCTTGGCTCATTACCCTCGAAGCTAACATAGAAGCAGGACCCCTCGATCAGCCATTGCCAGCTTGGATGTCGAGTGAATGGAGGGAGCGGATACCCAGGGAGCTATGTATCCGCATGAAATCAGGAGCCAAGGAGATACTAAGAGTTTTTCAACAACATAGATTTTCTATGAGTTTTTTGATCTCCTATAGCCAAGCATTAGATACCCTACTATAGTTGAATCATGTTGAATCCCCACTTGACATATTTGAAACCATGAAGCCACTCCATTCCTCGCATCGCAGCTCATCTTTCCGCAGGTGCGACAGCACGGAGAGAAGGTGCTTTGTGCGGCAGCGTGCTGAAGGGGCCGACATTTTGGGGGCTTGCTGAAACGGTTCTTCTCAGGTATAGAGTAACCCCCAAAAAGATAGAAAACAATGTACCATCTGCTTATGACTAACATAGCCATGGAAAATCACCATTTTTAATAGGTAAACCATCTATTTCTATGGGCCATTTTCCATATGTTAAATAACCAGAGGGTAATTCATCTTTTCTAAGTGGACATGACTGGATCCGTGACCAACATCAAATATTCGGATTATATATATATATAAATACTGTATATATCTTGCAGCCCAACTTCCGGAACAACTTCCGCGTTGGACTCTAAGTTGATCTCAAGGACGCCCAAAATCACGGGCTGGTGATCGAATGGAACGATCATCCTCGGTGGATATCCAGGAGTGCAGCAGGTGGTTGAGAACCCAAGGCGAGAACCCAAGGCGGCAAGCGGCTGGTGCAGGGTTCTTGGGGATGATCCACAGATTTTTTTCATGAAAAAAACATGTTCTCAAAGCTTCAATTGTAAATGTTCATTGGGACGGCCTCGAAAAAACTTATTGATCTTATCCCATGCTCGTTATGAATCGTTTTTTTCCATGAAACATGCGAATCAACTGACTGCACAGTCAGCTTTAGCTGTTTGGAACATGTTTTGCTTGCCCGCAATTTGAGGAAGCAGAACAAAACAAGTCTAGACAATCGTAAACTGTGGTGCATTTCTCTAAAACGGGTTTGTTCTGCGATTCAGAGCTATCTTGATGGATAGAAACATGCTTCAACAAAGAGTTTAATGCTTATTGTTTTGTTTACTAGTTGATACACTTGTATTTCAGCAATAATCACCTATTTTTGCAGAGATATTTACTGTCCTGCCTTCTGCTGATATCACTTCAAGATGTGAATAGGAATTGCTGATTTCTGCGACCTATTCCTTTCCACTGGTTTGTACCTGTAGACAATGATAAAAAAACATACGCACAAAAATGTGATTAGCTACCAAGGTACGGGCTAGTTGACGTGGGTTTCTATCTTGGAATTCCTTGCAGTGGCTATCAAGTCGGGGGACTGCTATCCATCTGTTGGATTCCCACTTTTCAGTTCATACCCCTGATTTCAATATCTACCTCAGATTGAAAACCCATCATTCTTTGATTATATATATATATATATTTGGGGCTGCCCCCGCCCACTAACAGTTCAAAACTGCCCCCCCTTCATAAACCACATACCAAAAAAGCACAATCATATTGGTGGTAACTCAGGCCATTTTAGGGGATCCTTAGGGTCTGCTTAGGAGAAAATGTGATCTAGGTGGGCCGTACAAGTAACAAAGGGTGGAGTAATGCAACAACATCACTACCTTTGAGGTGGCATTGTTTGTGGTTAAACCATTTAAATCATTTTAACGAACATCCGTTTGTATTGCGCCATATTGTTGGAGCCATCAGGACATGTTTGCTGAACTTGTCATCAACTAGCCAAAATCAAAGTATTGATGTTGCTGTTGATATCCTTTGATGGTTGGAACGTTGGAATGGTTCTGGGAAGTCTGACAGCTGACATCACTTAGTTTATCTGAATATTTGTGTGTCAAATAGCAATGGCAATGATATGGTATGATGATACAAGGTGTTGCATCGACTTTTGATACGATATTATGACGACGTTCTTTACAATATTGAATGCAGCATACCTGAGATACCGAGATACTGCAATCAAACGGTCCAACCATTGTAAGTTATAAGTGAAAAGCGTTACAAAGGCGTGCCTCCAACAATAGTTGTTGAGGTTCTCAATAAACATCAATATGATCATTACATTTTTTTCACATTCCCGCTCCTGGCATGGGCTCACTCCTGAGAGTTTTTTTGGGAAAGGAGGTTGGAAAAAGGAAATGGTGTGAGACATTTGCTGGGCCGCTGGTCCGAAAGCTGTCGAGGGCAGGAGGCCTGAGATTCATTTTTTCCAAAGAAATGCTGGTGTTTTTGTGCTTTTTTTTTGTGCTTTTTTTTGTGCTTTTCCGGCGCTCCCGAGCACAAAAAAAAAGCACAAAAAAAAGCACGAAAAAAAAAACACAATTCATACCACAAAAAAAAGCACAAAAAAAACAACAATTCATACCACAAAAAAAAGCACAAAAAAAAAACACAATTCATACCACAAATAAAAGCACAAAAAAAACAATTCATACCACAAAAAAAAGCCAAAAAAACAATTCATACCACAAATAAAAGCAAAAAAACACAATTCATACCACAAAAAAAAGCACAGAAAAAACCACAATTCATACCACAAAAAAAAGCACAAAAAAAAAACACAATTCATACCACAAAAAAACACAATTCATACCACAAAAAAAGCATACCACAAAAGCACAAAAAAAACACAATTCATACCACAAAAAAACACAAAAACACAATTCATACCACAAAAAAACACAAAAAAAACACAATTCATACCACAAAAAAAAGCACAAAAAAAAACACAATTCATACCACAAAAAAAAGCACAAAAAAAACACAATTCATACCACAAAAAAAAGCACAATTCATACCACAAAAAAAAGCACAAAAAAAACAAAGTCATTTTCCTTTTTTTTCTGTTTTTTTTGTTTTTTCTGCTTTTTTTTTTCCTGCTTTTTTTTGTGTTTTTTCTGCTTTTGGAAAGTCGCTGCTTTTAAAGCATTTTCAATTAGCCAGCCCGGCACAGCCCCAGCCCCCCTCCTCAGCCAGCCAGCCCGCCAGGCCTCTAGTCCCCCAGCCCCCAGGCTCAGCCCCCAGGCCTTGCCCAGGGTCAGTCCAGCAGCCCCTGCCTTTATTGTTTTGCTATCGGCGCTGCGATGTGCAACATCCTAAACCCTAACAGCATTACTTTGCCATCGGCACTGTGGTGTGCAGCATCCTAAACCCTAAACAGTATTGCTCTGCCATCAGCGCTGCAATGGGCAGCATCCGAAACCCTAAACAGTATTGCTTTGCCATCATCGCTGCAATGGGCAGCATCCAAGACCCTAAACAGTATTGCTTTGCAATCAGCAGCATCACTACCCACAAGGTGCTGACAAGCGGGATGCATGAGGCATCCCGTTGGAAATGCCAATGTCGAATTTTGACAGCAAGGACTTCTGGGCATGGCAAGAAAATGTGCCGTCCGTGGAGCCAACTTGCAGGGAATATGACTGGTCATCTAGCCTTAATAAAGGGAAATGAAAGTCATATTGGGGACTACAACCTGGTTTTTCTTGTGCTTTTTTTTTTGTGGTATGAATTGTGGTCACTGTTAGTGTCACGAGGCAGAGCCAAACATATATATATATATATGTCTTTGATTATATGGAATATTATAATATATATATATAATATTATGTGTGTATCATTTCCCAGGTTTTCTCCCGTGGTTTTTCCATATTGTTTTGTTAAGAAAACCTGGTCTGGGTATCTCCCTCCACCCTGGGGGGTCAGGATGAAGGAATGACTTGTGCCTTGCTGATGCCATTTTCGCCAGCTTGGGGGTGCGCTTGGCTTTCAGGGGCAGTGGCGTCGGTCGCATTTTTTCCGACCCTGGTACTCAAGCGAACATGTGAAACATGTGAGACATGTGAAACATGTGAAACATGTGAAACATGTGAAACATTGCTATATACATGTATATATATATTATTGTAGTGTTATGTCTTTCATTATTGTTATCATTATTGCTATTAGTATTGAATTATATATGATTATTACATTTATGGGTCATCCTGTGGAGGGTCATTCAATCAGGATTTCGCCGATGAACAGGAGGTTTCAACCAGCAATAAGGATAGTAGAACATCTGTAGTAGAACCATCAATTCATGGTGAATAGCATTAACGGATAGTAGACCACCTGGTCCCAAGTCATCTTAAAATAAGAAGATTGAAGAGGAAATCAACACCGACTCTTGGAATAGCAGCTGCAAGTGTGTTGCCCTATTCGTTTTTTCATGTTTATCGCACGTTGTGCAAATAAATCCCCGTGCCCCTAACATGTATGGTTCCCTCATCGTCTGTGCCCCGCTCTTGGGGCTATAGTTGCTCGAAAGGTTGTCTTTGAATAGGGGCGCAGATGATCAGATGGGCTTAAAGTGCCACGCAGGTTGCACAAACCAAGCGTTGCGCAGGCTATCGTCTGTGTCCCTAAACCTTCGCTGTGCTTTTTGAGGGAAGTCTCGCACGAAATCGTCGTTTTCACATCTTCAACTTTCACCTTTTGAGGGAAGTCTCGCACGAAACCGTCGGTCGTTTTTACATCTTCAACTTTCACTTCTTCAGGGAAGTCTCGCACGAAACAGTCGTTTTCAAGTGATATTCTTCCTATTTGGTGCCGTGATAGTTCCTTCCCCCTTCCCAACCTAAAGGGTTGTATCCCTCAGAAGCATGTTTCTAGTGATATTCTTCCTATATGGTGCCATGATAGTTCCTTCCCCCTTCCCAACCTAAAGGATCGTATCCCTCAGAAGTATGGTTCTAGTGATATTCTGAATATTCCTCCTATATTGTGCCATGATAGTTACTCCCCTTCCCAACCGAAGGGCCTTTTCCCTCAGGACTCAGAAGTATGTTTCTAGTGATATTCTTCCTATTTGGTGCCATGACATTTCCCGCCCCCTCCCAACCTGAAGGTTCGTACCCCTCAGAAGTATGTTTCTAGTGATATTCTTCCTATATGGTGCCATGATAGTTCCTTCCCCCCTCCCAACCTAATAAAGGACCGTATCCCTCAGAAGTATGTTTCTAGTGGTTTTTTTCCTATATATGGTGCCATGATAGTTCCCCCCTCCCAACCTAAAGGGTCCTACCCCTCAGAAGTATGTTTCTAGTGGTATTCTTCCTGTATGGTGCCATGATAGTTCCTTCCCCCTTCCCAACCTAAAGGGTCGTATCCCTCAGAAGAATGTTTCTAGTGATATTCTGAATATTCTTCCTATATTGTGCCATGATAGTTCCCCCCTCCCAACCTGAAGGGTCGTATATCTCAGAAGTATGTTTCTGATTCTAGTGATATTCTTCCTATTTGGTGTAATGATAGTTCCTCCCCCTCTCAACCTAAGGGCCGTACCCTTCACAAGTATGTTTCTATGTGAGAGTTTAGGGGCGCAGTTGATTGTTTTTAGGGGCGCAGATGATCGCAACTTACCTCGAAGTTTAGGGGCGCAGATGATCGTGTTTTAGGGGCGCAGATGATGAGTGAACCATATGTATTCCCTCCACACCAAACCCTTGTTTCGTGCACAAGAGATGACAAGCGGTAATCCTGTTTGTATATATATATATATATGTATTATATATGCAAATAATTTGCAAGTGGGTGATCATTACATTACGTCCATGTTTGTTTCGTGGAGGCTATGTTGAGAACCAGAACATGCTAAAACCATCTAATGTGCAGCGAATTGTGTGAACCGTAGTTCCTTTGTCTCCATTCCGGGGGTATCAAGGCCCATCTGCAATGCTGAAAGGGTACCCCTTCGTATAGACTACCAGTATTCGCTGAAATGTTGGCACCCTTTCGTTGCTGCCCCCAGTGGAACACAGCTGAACGGATCCGTATTCCAACACAAATTTGCCAGTGGCAGTGCTGAAATAATTCGCTGTGCTGATCTGATGCACAGCGGTTGCACGGACCAGCCGCCTTCCTAAACAGAAGACTTGTATAGTACCTCCCGGAAAGATATAATTATAATTGACATTTGCCTCTAATATTTTATAAGCGGAATTTTGTTTTTTTTTCCTTTTGTCGTGTCAATCTCCCTGTAGTATAGAGTGACGCTTCAATAGGATCAGTGCCACTCCCAAATATGTGTGTTTCCCCTTTTTGTCCATTCCTTTGTACATAATCATCATTAAGGCACCAAATAATTGCGGCCGCGTTCAACTTAAAAAACACTCTGAACCTGAAACAGTCAGGTGCAGTGGAACATGGATGAAAATGGGTTTGTCTCAAGCAGCAACATATGTTCACAGGAAGTCCATAGACTTACCCTCTGGTAATGACTAACACTTCGCGTCATTGAACATGGCCCATTTAGTTCGTTGATTTACCTATGAAAGATGGTGATGTTCCATACCCATATGCTCCATGTATGGAATATTTACCTACATGTGGTTGATTTTTAGGGAAAATGTTGGTAAATATTCCATACATGGAGCATATGGGATAGTTGTTTGTATGTTTACCAGAGGGTGCCCTCCAAGATTCGACATTCGGCGAGCGGGCAGAGACTTGCCGATACGCGAGTTGTGCAGAAACATCGGAGCCGTGGAGCTGCGACAAAGGGCGAGCGAAGTTTGGTTGAGATACCCTCTGGTAATTTAACATAACTATGGAAAATCACAATTTTTAATGGGAAAATCCACTATAAATGACCATTTTCAATAGCTATGTTAAATTACCAGAGGGGGGGTAAGTCTCCCACCAGTAAGTTAGAATATAAGTTAACTATAGTTTATGGATGTCAATGGTAGATATATGGATGTTAATGGTAGATATAGCTCGAACTAGTTCATGGACGTGAATGGAACAGCCACGATTGGAACAGCCATGACTGGAACTGAGCACCACCCTGTAGGGGTGGAATCTTTTGTGAATAATGGTAAATAAGGAATAGTATTTTACCAGCTGAAGGATCTCCATCGGCCAACATCCATTGGTCATAGCGGGGTATTATAGCCATTGCCCTGTCAAGAATCCTAACAGGGGGTTCCCCATGTCTACTAAAGAATTTGCCGGTTTTTGGGAAAGAAAAAGGACATGGTATCAGTTGCAAATGAAGGGAACATGTTGAATTTAGACTCCCACTTATCATCCAAACTGCCATTGCTGCCATGGCCCTACAGCTGCCGGACCACCGACCCATGGAATTATGGCATCCCCCTTAGATGGGGCATTGTTGGGGAAAGTCATTTACATCGCCGGAAACCAGGGGTTGATGATCCCCAATGACGAATATCATATGTCAGATTCATCAGCCATCAACCAGATATAGATCTGAGAAGTAATCCGCTTTTCTTAAACATAGTTAAACTACTTGAGTCAGTGAGTCAGCTGAGTGGATCAACCAGCAATCAGAAAAGCAGGGTGCCCTGATCTCTCGGCCCTGATGGCACCCCACCTTTTTGGATACAAGGTGGGGCCCGTCGGCGCCATGTGGATCTCGTTGGGGTTCCCCTTTATGGCAACTTGTTGGGGTCGTGAATCATGACTTTTCCAGACAAACCTTGACCTTTCCAAACCCTGGTGGGGACTATGTAGCTACATGTAGCTACTATCAATTTGACTACTGTGATTTTCTGGCCGTTGCTTACAAAAACTCATCGGTTGTCCTGTTGCCAAAAATTCAGAAGTCCGCCAGAAAATACGGGGTGAATATCAAGCTGTATGGTTCAACTCAGGTCTCAGTGTGACGAGGTGTCCCAGTTCGGAATTGCTAAATTGGTTTATGACTCCAAATCGCCAGGATTTATGGTAGATATATCAATATCAATGTGTATATATATAATATATAATATAATATAATATAGAATATTTAATATAACATATATATATATATCTATATATTATATAAATTATATATTATATTTAAATAATATATATATAACATAATATATAATCTATATACTACAAAATATATAATATAATATACATAATATATAATATATAATATATATATTTTAAAAATTATAGTATATAATATATAATGTTTAGTTTATAATATCTAATATATAATATATAATTTAAAATGTAATATATAATATATAATATATAATATATTATATAATATATAGAATATATATATATATATATATTATAATAAATAATATATAATAATATTGAATATATAATATTTAATATATATATTATATAATATATAATATATATAATATATATAATATATATAATATATATAATATATATAATATATATAATATATATAATATATATAATATATATAATATATATAATATATATATTATATATTATATATATTATATATATTATATATATTATATATATATTATATATGATATATAATTTTTACATATACATAATTTAATATTCAATATATATATATAATCTAAAATATACATAATATATATATGTAGGTGATGGATGTTGATGTGGCTCATATATACACCAAATACACCAACATAAACTATAATTCATAACTGGGGGGGCCCCACCTTGTACTATCAATGAATTACCTTGAATTAATCACAAGAATTAATTTTCATTTTGAAAATCATGGTGACGTCCAAAATTCCAAACGGTGGTGCCCCAGTTCGGAATCGCTAAGTAGACACACATAACTTGGTTCATTCTATGCTGTATGGTAGGCAAATCTACAGTTACTATGGTTTATAAACCAACTTATAACTATCGTTTAATTATGAAGTGAACTTTTGGTGCTGTGTCAATGAGCACAAATCAAGAAGTGTAACATCAGAATTCACATCCTTTAGCTTCGCACTGGAGGCGCGTCTTTTGGGACCAAAACTTGCTTTGCTACCGAATCTGGTAGCGGGGCTTCGCGCTCCAGGGATTTGTGATAGGACCCCACGGTCGTAGCGTACCTGGTGTCCCCCTTTGCATGTGCGCTTCTGCGCTCGCTCTGCTGCTGGCGCTGATCTTTCGCTCTGGCATTTTGCGGCTGCTGTGCTGCGCTGTTTCCTGCGTCCTGATCGAGCCCTACGTCACTTGCTCGCTGTGCACGGTGGACAAGGTCTATAGCGGTTGCTCTGGTACTTTGTGCATCACTGAAGAGCTCTACGGCCATTGCTCTTTGTGCATCACTGAAGAGACCTACGGCCATTGCTCTTTGTGCACTGTTGAAGAGACCTTCGGCACTTGCTCTTTGCATTTCACTGAGGAGTCCTACGGTACTTGCTCGCCTGGCTGCTTCGGCGACTTCAGCACTTGTTTGGGCCACATCAGTGACGAGATCTACGACTTGAAACCAGCTGAGAAAGGAAACAGTGAACAACAGCATCCAGACCCTGCACTCACCCATTGCTTTGTGTGTAGCACGTGGACAGCCAGTCTTTTTGACAACATGGCTACATCCACTCCTGCTACCTCAGGCATTCCCTTGCAAGAATACCGCAAGGATGTTCCACCGGGTTGGATTCCAGGCATGGCTGATTATCCGCTACGTTTATACCTTGAAAGAGTCAAAATGTGGTATAGACTATATGACGGCCCAGATGAGACAGTTGGACCATTGATCGCCGGCCGTTTAGGTGGCCGCGCCCAGAAGATTGCTCTTTCTCTTCGGCTTGTTGATCCCCATGGAAACTATGATGTGGGAGATGCGGCTTTGGTCCGGCTGTCCGTAGATGAGGTCAGAGACCCAATGAACCCAAATGTGATCCTGCAACATCATATTCCTTCAGGAGTACAAGCACTCTTCAATGCCCTGAAGGACGCATTTGGAGAAGGAGAACAGCTTCGTGCAACTCAATCATTGGAGAATTTCTTTGACTTTCGACGTGGTCGTCTTTCCTTGGCAGAGTATACTGCTGAATGGAACATGCGCTTGGAGGAAGCGATTTCACATGCTGGCTTGGACGTCAATGCAGTGGCCAGAACCTTCTTGTATTTTCGTGGCAGTCAGTTGCCTCAAAGACATGTAGATGACATCCTCATGCAGATCCATGGTGACCTTTCTCGATTCTCAGATGCTCGAACATTGGCCCTTCGGCTAGCACATCGCCAAGGACCTGATGGACAAAACATGCATTACGAGCAGTCTGAGCAGTTCTACATCGGTGATGATGAGGACTGGCAATGGTATGAACCATGGAATGAAGATGGTGATGCACACTACTATGAAGATGATTGGGGCGATGGCTACTACTATGACTGCGATGAATACGATGAAGATGGTTACTGGCCAGATGACCAACAAGAAGGGCAAGAAGACGTTGATGCCAACGGCGACATTGATCCATCGCCACAACAATCCCAACAAGCTCAACAGCCAACATACTTCAAGAAGAACCTTGGTATTGGCTGCACTGTTTGTGGATCTAAGTGGCATGAATCTTCGTCCTGCCCTATGACATCCTCAAACTATGGCAAAGGAAAATCTCATGGATCAGATCAACGTCAACCGTTTCGAAAAGGAGGAAAGTCCAAAGGAAAAGGCAAATATGGTCGTCCATGGTCTTTTGGCTATCGTGGCAAAGGCAAAGGCAAATATGGCCGTCCTTGGTCCTATGGCTTTCGTGGCAAAGGAAAAGGTTATGGCAAATACTACATGGATGACTATGACCAAGGTGGCTATGAACGTTGGTCCAACGAGTACTTTCTGGAACGCCGTGATCGAGCACAACTCCAACTTCATCATGCTCGCACCGGCATGGACTTTGATGTCAATCACAAAGAGCCATCGTTTTCCAGGATGTCCTCTGATCGACCAACAGAGGCCTTTGACACGAAGCCAACTGATTCCGATGGACCTGCTGAGCCTATCCTGAAGATGTCATCCTCCTTGACCTCCGCTACCAAGAATGTTGCCAAAACCAATGCACAATCTCCAACATCAACATCATCCATGTCACGACCATGCAAGACTCTCAACTTTCCAACACTATCAGAACACTCAACAGTTTATCATCAAGTTCGCGGACACAGTCGCAGAGGTTTGCTGGTAGACCCCGGTGCTGGGGCTGGCATCATTGGATCGGAAACATTGAGAGACATTTTAGAACATGTACCATTGCTGAAGAACAACCCAACGCTGGTGGAATGGACAGAACGAAGCACCTCAGTGACAGGCATCTCTGGTCAAGGTGATTCCACACTTGCACATGTCACTTTTCCATTTCATCTATCAAAGAAGCTGATGGGAAGTTTTTCTGCAGATGTCCTTGGTAATGAAGGAAGTTTGTGTCCTGCTCTGTTGCCGAATCCTTCTTTGCGACGTGTACATGCGTGGGTTTTGACCGAGTGGTTTTCCAATGGTGATGGCCTCCTTGTTTTTCAGAACCAAGAGAAAGATGGCGTCTCTACGGATCAACTGGTCCTGCTTCGAATGCTTCTCACTGACTCAGGTCACTACATACTGCCCATTGATCAAGATTTTCATGAAGAAGAAAGTGATCAGAAGGAGAAAGTGATTTTTCATATGAAAGCCATTTGTGAACAATCATCATCTCAATGGTCAGATGTTCACCCAACAGTCCAATCACTTTTGTGTATGCAACACCAAGACGGACCATCCCGGGTGAAGCCTGAGCAGAGTGAACTACGAGAGGACCACAGCAAAGATCATTGGAGAATCGATGAAGCAGACAAGAAACTCATTCGTGTGCATGTTCGGCCTCGCCTTGCCTTGTTCGTGCCGCAGCAAGAGAAGTGCCCTGTGGACATCTCCAACATTGGCAGAACCAGATTTTCCAAGATCTTCTATCGTGATGGCAGCTCTGAAGATCGTGCAGATGAATGGCCTGAAGATGAACATCAAAAGTTACTGCATGATCGGTGGACTGGCGAAACTATCTTTGACATCCTGCCTGCACAGCCTGAAGAGCACATTGTCCATGACGAGAATGAGACCGTCTTTCATGAAGATGACATTGCAGCCTACGAAGGAGATTTCTTTCCTGATCATTTGCCAGAAGAACATGTTCGCTATTTGCACAAGAGATATGCTGCATTGCCTGAGCTCTTTTACACGAGAACAAGGAAGAAGGTGATTCGTCCAGACAATGTGCGCAGCTGGATGCGGTCTCAGCCCAAAGGAAGCAGAGCTCACTTGTGGGAACTTTGCAGCGGAACTGGTCGCTTGTCTCTCTTGGCATTGCTCAGCGGCCTGACAGTTTTGTTTCCAGTTGATCTGCGATATGGTTGGGACATTGGCTATGCACCTCATCAGGCTCTTCTTCGTGAAGTGCATGAGACACTTTGTCCTGGGTGTCTTTTCATGGCACCAAACTGCAGACCATTCTCAGTCTCAGCCAACAGGATGCCTTACGAGAAGATGATGGCTGAGCGAGCACAAGAAAAGCCATGCATAGACTTCCTTCAAGAACGAGCTCGAAAACAACATCAAGCTGGCAGAGGATACATCTGGGAGCAACCTTGGCCATCTGCTATGTGGAAGGAACTGGATCTTCCTGGACATTGCTCTCGCACCGATCAATGTCGCTATGGAGCTGCAGATGAAGAAGGAAGACCCATTTTGAAGGCCACCGGATTGGACTCCAACTTTGAGTTGAGATACTCCTGCTCCTTGTGTCGTGGTCATGGTGGTAAACCTCATGCTTGGCTTCAGGGACAAGTGCAAGGAGTCAATCGTACCGCCATTGCAGCCATGTACCCTGAAAGACTTTGCAAGTCCATCGCACGGGACATCAAGCTGTTTTGTCAACGACTCCAGCTGTTTCTCGAACATGATCATGGAGCCGATCAAGAGAAGGAGGATTACTACACGTGTCCCCGATGCAAGATGGGTCGTTTGGCCAGAGACTATGAGCAACACACCTTCATGCCTGGCGAATGTCGCTATGGCAAGTGGCCTGAGGATCAGAAACCAAAGACCATCAAACAACAGGTGGAGGAACGACATCCAGATCATGGGAAGTCTCCGACACAACTCTTTCGAGATGATGCTATGAGAAACACCAGACTGCGTCAAGCCAAGATCAACAGCATTCCTGAGCTTCCTCTGGATGAAGAACATTCTCAGATCCTCAAACATGCTCTCATGAAGATCCTCAACGCAGCACTAAAACATATCGAAGAGAACAAGGATGCCTACTTTCACTGGCTGGAAGACCCTGTGATCACACACTGGATCAAAACTATCTTCAAGCCGTTTATGAAAGTGAATGGTATCTGTACCCATATTCAACCATGGAAGAAGCCTATACCAACTCCAGTGCTGCGCATAGAAGATGGCCACCTTCGGCTCATGCTACGTGGCAACATCTGGAGGTGGAGAATGCTTCAACCTGAAGATTTGCGAGAACTCTCCAATCACCAATGGCATGAACCCACTGACATTGATGAAGATTGGCTGATCACCTTGTTTGGCACGGAGTCTGAAAGTTCAGTGGAAGAGTCCAAAGGCGCATCCTCTTCCTCTACTGCCAAATCTTCGCCTTCAACACCTGCTAGAACATCACGCAGGGCTCCAGCGACTCCTGCAGAGGCTGAAGAGTTTGCCGAGCCATTGATCAACCCATATGAGGTGGATGCGGCTGAACCAGAAGATGGAGTTGATGTTGCAGTTGATGAAGATGTTGCAGAAGAAGCAACGGAAACGATTGTGCCTGCTCAAACTCGCACAATCAAGCCTACATATGATTTTCGAAGAGTGTATCAGAAGTTACCTCAACTTGCAACATCCAACGAAGCCTCTGCCAAGAAATTGCTGCTTGGACTCCATGAACGATTTTTCCATGCACCAATTGTTGACTTTCGCAACATCCTCATCCGTTGCGGAATGCCACCAGAGGTCCTTCGACTGGCGACTGATGCAGTTGCTGCCTGCGAGATTTGTCGCAAGTATGTTCGTGCCACAAGACGTCCCATGGTGAAGACCAATTTGGCCTTGACATTCAATGACGTCATTCAAATCGACATCTTCTACTACAAGAGTGATGCCTATCTGTTGATAGTGGACGAAGCAACTCGCTTCAAATCTGGTGGCACTTTGCAGAGTCGTGAACTCAGCTCCATCCTCAACGCTTTAACCAACAACTGGCTTCGCTTCTTTGGACCACCAAGACAACTTGTTGCTGATCAAGAGACTGCAATCATGACACAAGAAGCTGGTGCTGAGATGGACCGACTCAACATCGTTCGATGTCCAAAGGGAACTACAACAGGCAAAGAAGGAAAGAAACACACAGGCACAGGTCTAGTCGAGAAACATGTAGACTTGACCAAGAACTGCATGAACAAGATCTACGAAGAAGCCCTGAGGTACAACATCACTGTTGAGAAAGATGAGCTCTTCTCTGAAGCAATGATGGCACAGAACAGTACTTTGAACTATGGAGGATACACGCCATCAATGTGTGTGTTTGGAGTGCTACCCCGTGGCTTCATGAATGTAGATGACATCAACCTTGCAGTTGAAGGAAGTGATCCAACCAACTCTACGTTTGAGAGGGCTGCCAGACTTCGACAGATTGCCCTGTCTGCTGCACAGTCATCAGTTCTTGAAGAACGAATTGTTCGTGCTGGCCGCACTCGTCCTCAACATGTGGATACTTCGACCATGGTTCCTGGAACAACGCAGATTGAGATTTTCAGAGAAGATCCTGCGAACACTGGCCATGGCTGGCGAGGTCCTGCAACTTTGTTGGATTTGGATGAGTCAAATGGCACTGTCATTGTGAAGTACCAAGGCGGACCTTATCTTATGTCTATCAGGCATATTCGACCTTTCAGAGGGCATTTCTTCCTTTTGGATGAACATCAACTACAAGAAGAGGCCATGCTGCGATTGCAGAGTGTTGTGGAGTCATCAACACCTCACAGAATGCATAGTCTTGGCCATATCTATCAGAAGAACTCCAAGACTGAAGCGTTCGAATGGAAGGCCTTTCCACCAGATATGGACTTCAACAACAATGAGATCATGAAAGATGTGAGACTGATCGCATCACATTTCAAGGTGCCCGTCTTTCATGGAGTTCGATATGGCCGTGCTCTCAAAACAATTCATGTTCCTCTTCACACAAAAGGAATTCTCTTGTGTTGGCCCTCTGGATCCAAAGAATATGTTCTGGTGGAGCATATCAATGACAAGCACATCAACCTGAAGAAAGAAATGCATCGTGTGTTGGATGATATTTGTTTCATTTACATCTATACATACGTCATTTTTGAAGACCATCAACCTTTGACCATTACCTCACGACAGTCACCGCAGCAACAACAATTTCGTCAACCTCATGACTCAACACTCCAACCAATGCAAGCAGAAGAAGTTCGTGATCCAGCCTCCAAAAGAGATGAACCAGAAACCGTGACCATTCTGGAGGAGCCTGGCGTGAAGCGGCAACGAGTTTTCCACAACAGCATGTCTCTCCAAGATCTTTTCTTGCGATCTCTTTGGTGGATGCTTCAGCGACCAATGTGTGTCAATTGGGATCCACTTTGTTTCTTTGACCAACAAGCGCATGACCTAGGTGAGCCTCGTCTTGTTGACCATACGATGAAACATCATGAACAAGCGCTATTTGTTCTTCCTTGTCGCACCGCTGCAACTTTGTATGCTGATTTGCGAGAAGGAGAGATTTTTCGTGTGGACACCGACACCGATGTTTTGACTGAGGCCGATTTAGTGTCTCACTGGCAAGAGTTTGAGATTGCAGATGAGTTGGAAATTAGACAGTTTGTGGAAGAACAAGCATTTACCAAGATCGCAGCCAATCAAGTCACTGATGACACAGTCATAGTGGATTGCACATGGGTCAGAAAATTCAAGAGAAATGCAGACGGTTCCAGAAAGGCAAAATCCAGACTTTGCGCAAGAGGGTTTCTTGATCCTCAAAGGCATGAAGTGCCTACGAGATCTACAACGGCAACGCGGTTGTCTCAGAGATTGCTCTTGTCTATGGCTTCCATTTTTCAATTTGTTTTGCAAAGCTGGGACGTTTCTGGGGCATTCTTGAAAGGATTCACCTTCGAGAAGGTTCGACAGTTGCTTCAGAAGAAAGGCATCCAAACACCCATGAGGAAAGTTGCAGTGATACCTCCAGCGAATGTCTGGAGGCACCTGGCAAAGGCTGACCCAACATTTGCCGTGTCAGAAGATGAGCTGCATCTATGGATGCTTCTTTGCGAAAAGCCCATCTATGGGCTGAATGACGCACCCTTGGCGTGGCAGCTCAATATCCATGAGCACCTAGAATCTCAAGGTGGAGTTCAAAGTGTTCTGGATGAAAATTTGTTTGTTTGGAAGAGCCGCTCGAAGGTCACAGCCCTTATCACCACTCATGTGGATGACTTGGCGGTTTGCTCCAACAAGAAGTTCCTTGAGCTCCAGTATGCCGAGTTGACAAAGAAATATGGTAAAGTGTCTCTACAACATCTTCCATTCTCTCACTGTGGCTGTCGGTACTCAGCGACTGCTACTGGCCTTCGAATGGACCAGAAAGATTTCTGCATGAATTTGAAGGAGGTTCATATTGAGAATGCTACGAATGACGAAAGAGACCTGACCAAGGAAGAGCAGTCCACCTTGCGCTCTCAACTTGGCGGCCTACTTTGGCTTGCAGCCACCAGACTTGATCTGGTTGCAGACATTGGTGTTTTGCAGAGCTATGTCACCAAATCCAAAGTCAAGCATTTGAAGGCTGCCAATCAAGTGATTCAACGCGAAAGATCCACGTTTCTGTGACCTTGGCCTGATCTATCAGAAGTTTGCAGACAACTCAAAATGGCGTTTGGCATGTATCCATGATGCTAGTGCACCATCGAAACAGCGAGATTATGCTCAAGAAGGAGTTCTGATCCTGCTGATGGAAGACAGATTGCCTGTCACCACAAGCTATGAGATTGATGGCATCGAGACTTCCGAGGAGCTCTTTGGCGGTAGAGCACATGTTCTGTGGAGTCAGGGCTCACGAAGCAAACGAATCTCTTATTCAACATCTCATGGCGAAACGTTAGCAGCGATCAATGGCATGGAATCTGCAAGCCTTGTGGCACTACGCTTGGCCGAACTGATCCTGCCGGATCGGAAACCGACACTGCAGCAGCTTGCAGCCTTGCAAGAGCGTGGATATGATGCTCTACCAATAGATCATCACACAGATTGCAGAGATCTTTTCGAATTGGTTTCAGGTGAAAAGACATTGCCTCAGGACAAGGCTCAAAGAGTATATACGCTTGCTTTGAAAGAAGCCAGATTGTGTGGTCGAATCAGGTGGTTTCTGCTGATCCCAACTCAATCAATGACAGCTGATCCACTCACAAAACCTATGACTTCTCTTCCTTTGCTGCATCTTCTATCATCAGGGGTAGTTAGATTTTTCAATGAAGGAAAGCATGTGATCCTTGGAAAGCGTTTGCCCAGAACTGAGATTGAAGATGAGACCAGTCTAGAGTATGAAGATTCGAAGATCATTCAAGCGTTAGCACTCACATTGCCTGGCATGTTCCCATCTGGAAATCGTTTGCTCTACTTTGCATTGCTGAGCAGCTGCCTTTTGCCGCTGGTATCCTCGAGCTCTACGACATCGGGCTCCAGCGCTGGCACTTGCAGCACCTCAGATCTGAATGAGAGCACCGTAGCGTATGAAGGTTGGAGCACTTTATTTCTTTTGCTGTCCATTTTTCTCTCAACTTTTGTGACTTGTTTGTTTTGCTTTTGTGTCTTTTGTTGTTGCTGTGATCGTGGTAATGGTAAGAAACATAAGTCTCCGAAAACCTTGCTGGATGAAACCAAGCCATCCAAATATGAATCCAAATTTGAGCATGCTGACATGTCACTTGTAAAGATCATAGAAAGCCAAGACCAAGAAATTCGAACTTTGAAGACTGCGGTAAAGTGTAGAGATGAACAGATCGACATTCTTGAGAGTTGCAGTCTGAGCGTCAATCACGACGCCTTTGTGACGAGTCATGGCGCGAAGTGGCATTTGTCTAGGCATTGCTCACATGTGCAGGGTGCCGTGGCATTCAAGACACTTGGGGCATGCAAACATTGTGTGCAGACCAAACCCAAGTGAAGCCATGAGCAGAGTGAACTTTTGGTGCTGTGTCAATGAGCACAAATCAAGAAGTGTAACATCAGAATTCACATCCTTTAGCTTCGCACTGGAGGCGCGTCTTTTGGGACCAAAACTTGCTTTGCTACCGAATTATGACTTATACCTTATTTAACTTATAACCATCTTACAATTAACTTGTAACTATCTATGGTAGATATAAGTATGGTTCATAAACCAACATCACGGAGGAACACCACCACCCTGCAGGTGGCGACACGACCTTCTTCCGCGCCCTTCCAACGAGCAAAATGCCCAGAGAAAGTGGCGTCGACGCCCCTTTGGAGGAGCGATGGAGCTGGTGGAGTATAATAGGTCAGTGGGTATTCAATGGGAAAATCATGAGGAAATATGGGAGCAGTGTTCAAACCCCCTAGGCTCCCCACATTTATGATCAATTGCTTAGTACCTCCTACTAAGTTGGGGGTGGTTGGCTAAGAAAATTTCTAGGATTTTTGATTCGGAGAAGAACGCTCCACCTGTGATATCCTGTGATCCCTTCCTCAACCCCATAGACTATGGTCTCAGTCATATGCGGTATCATCCCTAGTAACTCATCCCCATTCGTAAACCATGATTTCTTGGGGGTGTTTAAGATGAATGCGGGAAGGAGTAGCCTCATTGTAGCAATTTTATGAAATCAATGAGATTTTCATAAAATCTCCAATTCTTCATGGTTACAGTAATGCGGGTGGTTAAAACGGGGGTACCCCTATATCATCCATTTATAGGTAGCTGGTTGGTGGTTTCGAACATGGCTTTTATTTTCCATAATATATGGGATGTCATCCTTCCCATTGACTTTCATATTTTTCAGAGGGGTAGGTCAACCACCATCCAGCCTATGATCCAGGACTCTACCTGGCAGGAAACCTGGGCAACGGCAGGCGGGTGCCGAAGATTTGCAATTGACGGGAATTGTTGGGAGATCATGGGAGATCATGAAGGATATCATGGGATAGTAACTACCTGGTTGGTGGTTTGGAACATTTTTTATTTTTCCATTCAGTTGGGAATAATAATCCCAACCGACTTTCATATTTTTCAGATGGGTAGGGTTGAAACCACCAACCAGCTATAGTATTATATAGTATTGATTGCCAATATTATTATAATATTAATCATAGATATATCATATGAGATACCCTCTGGTAATTTAACATAGCTATTGAACATGGCACATTTATAGTTAATTTACCTATTAAAGATGGTGATTTTCCATAGCAAACTGTTAGTTTACCAGAAGGTACACTATTGACTATTAGATACTATTAATAGTATTGGCATGTATTGGCTATATCAGTTACCCCCACTATATCATCTATACTATATAATACTATTCCAGAAGGGTAATTCCATAGTAATTCCATAGTAATTCCATAAATTCCTATGTTTTCCAAAACAATTTCAGAGGGGTTTTTTGTAGGTTGAAACCACCAACCAGTAAGACATATGAGGCTTTTGCGGATCGCGGTTCAACCCCACGAGGGATGATTCCAACGATTCCAACGATTCGATAAGGGCCTTAGTTGGGTTGACAGGTACTCTGCCAGCGGTTCATACCTCAAAATTGATGGTTCTGAATGGGAAACGCATGGTCAATAGTGGTTTAGAGCCATGAAACCCATGGTTGTAATCCGGGATTAATGGTCAATACTGGTTTAATATGATGAATCATGATTATTTTTTGTTGGATTTAGCCTAGTCAAACATCAAACATCGCGGGAAATCCCTGAAGTCAATGGATGGTTTAGTGATTTTTGAGGGAGACTTTCCAGCCGCATTTGATTACGGGAGGGTGATGGGGAAAATGATGATTAACCAACTGGATTTAGGGGTACGGTAGTTTCAGACAAACCCATACAATGTGAGGCCCCCAAGATAGCTAAGTTGGTTTATAACTCCAATAACTATGGTTTATGGTACTTACAACTATAGTTACTATGGTTTATGGGCCTCACATTGTAGAAGTGCTCTGCTTGCTGCACTTGTTTGAAATGACTTTCCGCGTCCGAGAAGGGCATGTAGAGGATGCGATAGCGAGGTGGAGAATTGGTATGTCTGGTACTATCTGGTAGTTGGATCCTGGGAATTGCAATGGGAACAGCTGGAATTTTGCTGGATGTAGCCTGTCGCTGTGGGAATGGTCTACTTCACCTGCAAGGCATCTCGCAGATAATGGCCGTCACGCAGCGTCAACGATGGGCAGAAAGTCCTTCCACCGGCTGCACTTCAACTAGCTATGTTCATGCATATGTTTGATCGTATAGCTGAGAAACATTATGAGCTTAGAACATATTACTACCATTTAGCCATGTCAGCTCCTGACGAGGAATATCCCAACGTTTTTGGCACTTAACCAATGCTTGGTGCTGCCAATTCAATCCCCATGCACCATCAAAACAGGTGAATCCCGTAGCATTTGTTTGTCGCTTCAATCACCTTTTTTCTGCTTAAGTCAGCAGCATATTTGCTGGCGAAGTCTTACTTCTGGTTGCTCTTAAATCAGTTTCTTGCTTGCTACTTGCTGTTGATAGCACCATTCTTCATGATTGAATCACCAGTTTGGTTTAGTAAAGCACCACGTTTTTCGGGCGAAATTCGCCCAAGAAATCCCCAGAGGTTCCGTTCTGAAACGGGCGCCAGGGCAGCTGCAGCCCCCGGCTGAAACCGCTGGGCCACGCCGCGCGGGGGTCCCAAGAAAGCCGCGCCCGCAGCGCGTCGCCGGCGTCAACGGAGGCGGAAGCGCCGGAAGGCACGGCTGGGGGTAGATGGGGGTAGATTTGGGGGGATTGGCTGTGGGAAATTTATGGAAACCCAATAAACCTATCACTTTTGGAGGATTTCTACATGTTTGTACCATTGCGGATGGTTCATTGTGGAGTTTACCGCATTAGTGGGATTTGCCCTGCCGTAATCAACCGCGTCAACGGAAAATTCACGATTGAATTATTAGATGATTTTCCCAGCTGGAAGCCTCTATTTAGTCGGGGGATTACCCAGAAGGAAATCAACTATCAGGGATTATGGGGGAATTTGATCATATTATATCATATGGATCATTCATTGGTTGGGTGTGTTTTTGTTCATGTTCTTGTTTTTAACCATCGAAATGGAATGATGATACCAAATCAAGATACGGGGATTAAGATTGATTGTCATATCAAAAAACGGGATCGTGTGGATTTAGTTCCAAAGAGAGGGGTGGAAAACAAGTCATGATTATTTAACCACTTAACCATCAACATATACGAACTTGATATGATATGATATGATTAAAATTGATTAAACATGGGGTACAGGGAGAAAGACTTGGGTTTTCTAGCCGGTTCTTATTGGGTTTTCACAAATCAAGTGACTATAACTGGGTGAACTATACAGCATCCAAGTGCTGTCGGGGTTTGAGGTGCCAGATGGCTTGGTCAATCCACTTAGACCTTACTTTTGAAAGCGATACAAGAAAATCATGGAATATGAGATAAATTGAGATGATATGACCTTTATTGATCTTTATTATTCCTAAAACGCGGACTTGAATGAGAATGGAACACGGTAACAGAATCTAATATATAGATATACTGATTGGTGGTTTCAAACATTTTTTATTTTCATAATATATGGGATAATCCTTCCCATTGACTTTCATATTTTTCAAGATGGTCAAAACCACCAACTAATATATATATATATATATATAGATATATAGACCATACATTTGGCATCACCCAGCCGGTTGCACCCATGGCGTTGCAGACGCAACGGACTCAGCCGACCCAGAGAAACGCGTCGTTTCGGCGCGCGAGTTGCACGTCTCGGACCAGCAGCGACTTGGATATCATGGGTACCATTGGATGGTTGAATGGTGATTTCATGGGGATTTATTGGAAATTCATGGGATTTAATGAAGACTAGTGAGATTCAATGAGGATTTTTGAGGATTTTTCATGGGGATTTACGGGTGAAGGTGACTTTCATGGTGAGTTCTGAGCCGCTCAGGTGAGGCTCGTTTGTGTCATCAGGCCCGTGGTTGGCTGGAAAATACCCGAATTCAATGGAGCCACGTTCAAAACCCAGTTCATTTGAGTAAGGGAGTGGCAATACCCTCTGGTAAACTAACAGTTTGCTATGGAAAGATCCACCATTTTATAGCTGGGTAAATCAACTATTTCGACTGGTGCCATTTTCAATAGCTATGTGAAATCACCAGAGGGGAAGGACCTGGCGTAAGCAAAACCCTCGTGTAAGCGTAAGCTATTCCCTTTTCGCCTCCACAGAAAGTCAAAACATACTCCCATGATATCCACGTTATATGCCGTATCTCAAATGACAAACGTCAGCTCATCTGTTATATAGTTGTATTATATTGGATCTCTAGAAATCAGTGGTTTATTGCATGATAAAATATCACATGATAATATTTTACGTAACATTACAAAAAACTACTAAACTACAATATGATATAAACCAAAGTAAACATGTATGATATATGTAATACATTCCCCGGCAACATGTACATACATCCGGGGCAAAGCGCTTATTTTCAGACACACCTATATCATATCAATTTGGTGAAGCATATCCAAGATTAGTTCTATCCACTTTTGTCCCCATTATCATTAGTCTTTCATCCCCACATCGCTTAAAAATCCCAATGTATATCTTTTTGTCCCTTGTTATCTCCATTATTGTTGGTTAAAATCCCATGTTGTTATTATCTCCCCAAAATATCCGTATGACATATCCCTACAATTTGTTGTTGTATCTTTTTTTGTTGGTTAATATTATCTATATATGGAGGTTTGCTAAAATCGGGGGTATCCCTAAATCATCCATTTTATGTTCGGATGTTCCATTGTAAATCAGCTAGCTATTGGGGCACCCCTTATCATTCAGTCAATGGACCTGGATATTATCATATCTATTATCTATAGTATCTATTAACATTGTAAGATTATCATTGATTATTCATGATATCTATAGTACTTAATCTATGGTATCTACTATCTATAGATATCTATAGTATCTACTAATCACCAGTATATCATATAGAAATTCAATGCAGCTTTTCTCCTCCTCAAGCCTCAGGATCCAGCAATTGGTGGAGCGTCTGCAGACCCAGGAGGCAGAAAAATGCAGATAATTCATCACTAGGTTAGGATTCAGAGTATATTTTCAATATGGAATTTAAAGAAATCACCAAATTAGTATGTGTTCAGTATACATATATATATATATATGGAAACATATGAGGAGTTAAACATCGGAACTTGATATGATTTAGCCAACATTGTTGACCTGGCTGGCCATGAAAAACATGGTTTTCTAAGCTGGCAATACATATAAGACGCCAAAAGGTGGATTTTGCGCCGGCATTTTTTCCCTGGAAGATTTGTCAGTGTATGGTTCACATCATCAACGCATTGACAGATCCAAAAACAAAACAGAGACAACACGGCCATGGGCCATGTCAAAATTAGATAAACTAACAGTTTGCTATGGAAAGATCCACCATGTTTAATGGGAAATTCCACTATAAATGGCCATGTTCAATAGCACAATTTGTATGTTTACCAGGCCGGGTAGATTGATGATCCATGGATCCATGTGGACTCACAGCGAGGGATCTTCAATCTGGCGCCATGTTTGATGACGCTGGAGGGCCGAAACATGCCAGCAACCAGGTGAGTTTCTCCCCCCATCCTAATCCCGAAGATATTCATGGCTATATATCCCATGAATTCCTAATATCTCCTAATCCCCAATAAACCCTTTATATCCCCACTAAATCCCGTTGTATCCCCATTCAATCCCATCAAATCACCATGAGAGTCACCGGTAAATCACCAGCAAATCCCCATGAAAAATCCTCATTAAATCCTCGTTGAATCTCGTTAAACTTCATAAAATCCCATCTGGTTGGTGTTTGATTTTTCCATTCAGTTGGGAATAATAGCCCCAACTGACGAACTAAGTAACTAATTTTTTTCAGAGGGGTAGGTATACCACCAACCAGCCATTAATATTCCAGTAAATCCCCATGAAATCACCATGAAAACCACATGTCCCATAGCCATCCATAGCCATCGCCGCAGGAGACCCCCTATGCCCCCTGCGTACGCCTTCGACCAGTGGCTTCACCCTGCCAGGTTAGGATAACCCTGTTCTGTTGGGTCATGGTGATTTAATGGTGAATTAATGGGATTTTACTGGGATCTATATAATTAATAGCTGGTTGGTGGTTTGGAACATGACTTTTATGACTTTCCATTCAGTTGGGAATCATACTCCCAACTGACTTTCATATTTTTCAGAGGGGTTGAAACCACCAACCAGATATGATTTACTGGGATTTAATGGGATTTAATGGGACAATGACCACATCACTTGGATTTTTGATGGTGCATTAATGGTGCATGAATGGTGAAGTGATGGTGAATTGATGATAATTTGATGGTGATTTACTGGGAATATATTGATCTATATTATGGGAATATGATGAACTATGATGAGATATAATGGGATTTACCCTGTGGTAAACATACAAATAGCATCAAATAAACAAGGAAGTCACGGTTAAAACCATAGGTAAAGCATGAACTAAATGGGCCATTTTCCATAGCTATGTTAGTTGTTAGTTTAATGAAGGGTATAAGTTGTAGCATCGCTAGCCTAAAATATTGAAGGTCATGGAATTGTAGACCCCAATCGGTATAAAAAGTGGGTCAGAGATATTACAAAGTGGTGCCTGCTCAGTTATGTTTTTTAAGTCTATATAAACCATCACTCATAGACATAGAGACATCCCCTATAAATCATAGTTGTTGGAGTAGCGGGGACACCACCTTGTTGGAGTATCGGGATTTTGAAGCAATTTCACTTGGGGATGATCACCGCAACCATCCATTTTTACGGGGAATCCTGTTGACCAGCCAGGATCAAAAGGGACAGCAAGTGGGCTTTGAACACTGCTCCGTTGGAGATATAAACAGCAACTGGTTGGTGGTTTCAAACATTTTTGATGTTCCATAATATAATGGGATAATAGTCATCAATATATCAGCTGGTTGGTGGTTTCAAACATTTTTGATGTTCCATAATATAATGGGATAATAGTCATCAATATATCAGCTGGTTGGTGGTTTCAAACATTTTTGATTTCCATAATATAATGGGATAATAGTCATCAATATATCAGCTGGTTGGTGGTTTCAAACATTTTTGATGGGAATAGTCATCAATATATCATAATCCATAATATATAATAGTCATCAATATATCAGCTGGGTGGTTTCAAACATTTTTGATGTTCCATAATATAATGGGATAATAGTCATCAATATATCAGCTGGTTGGTGGTTTCAAACATTTTTGATGTTCCATAATATAATGGGATAATAGTCATCAATATATCAGCTGGTTGGTGGTTTCAAACATTTTTGATGTTCCATAATATAATGGGATAATAGTCATCAATATATCAGCTGGTTGGTGGTTTCAAACATTTTTGATGTTCCATAATATAATGGGATAATAGTCATCAATATATCAGCTGGTTGGTGGTTTCAAACATTTTTGATGTTCCATAATATAATGGGATAATAGTCATCAATATATCAGCTGGTTGGTGGTTTCAAACATTTTTGATGTTCCATAATATAATGGGATAATAGTCATCAATATATCAGCTGGTTGGTGGTTTCAAACATTTTTGATGTTCCATAATATAATGGGATAATAGTCATCAATATATCAGCTGGTTGGTGGTTTCAAACATTTTTGATGTTCCATAATGTAATGGGATAATAGTCATCAATATATCAGCTGGTTGGTGGTTTCAAACATTTTTGATGTTCCATAATATAATGGGATAATAGTCATCAATATATCAGCTGGTTGGTGGTTTCAAACATTTTTGATGTTCCATAATATAATGGGATAATAGTCATCAATATATCAGCTGGTTGGTGGTTTCAAACATTTTTGATGTTCCATAATATAATGGGATAATAGTCACCAATATATCAGCTGGTTGGTGGTTTCAAACATTTTTGATGTTCCATAATATAATGGGATAATAGTCATCAATATATCAGCTGGTTGGTGGTTTCAAACATTTTTGATGTTCCATAATATAATGGGATGTCATCCTTCCCATTGACGAACTCAATTTTTTATATCTTTTTCAAGATGGTTATTGCACCACCAGCCAGGCAAATATGTGGACATAGTGGTGATATAAATAGGACGATTTCATACGATTCATATTGGTGTTTCCATGATGATGTTGGCCAGCCAACATGAACGCGCAAGGTACCGGGTCAACGGCTCATCCAACATACAGCAAGCCATATTTTCAGACAATAACGCATGTAAATGGAGATATGAACGTTAAAGCATGCGGACATTAATAATGGTGATACAGATGTGATATAGTCAGGATATAGTGGGGATATAGTCAGGACATAGATATCGAACACGCATGGTTTTTTCACGTTTTTCATGATCTACAAAGGCTGGAATCTCCATGTCAATACCCACAAAACATGATAGCATAGGGATATTATGATGATATAATGGGATGTACAGTGGAAATAAATGGAATGGATCATTAATTACATAATTAATCAATATTAATTGTATATGTATCATAGATACAAATACAACGACCTCACTGCTGGATCAAGTCCGGACCCATTCCCATTTTTCGCACATATTTTTATGGACTACCACATACTCGGTATTCTAACATGTACGGAACAAACAACCTTTTCGTTGTTTTCCTTCAATTGTTTGTTTTTATTTTCAGGTGAATCATGTGTTCGAAATATCATGAAATATCATCATCAATCATGGAACCATAGAATATCAGTGTTGTCATTCTTTCATTTATGATGATTTTATGTTTCATTTCAAGAAAAACAAGGGAACAACGCCTTGACACGGGCGTGTTTGTTTTTTCAACATTGGGCTTGTGGATTTGGAATCAGGAATGAGCATGATACTTTGTATTTTGCCATGATTTATGTTTCTTTTACAATGATTGTTATCGCCACGACCAGGTCAACATTTGTTCTTCGGCCCTGCTTTGTGTTTCTTCGCCGTTCTTTGAAGAGTTGGCCCAACTTCTGCAACATCGGCAACAAGTTACATGGACCCTTGTGGCCAACAGTCTCAAAGTCGTCAGGACGTTACTACACCCCCCAACCCACCTCCCTTGAGCAGAAGCGAGGATGTGCAACATACATGTCAACAACTGCAACAGGTGAAATGCTCAAAAAGGAGCACGCAGCAGTTACATGGAAAAACAATAGCCCGCCTCGAGGCGTTGGCCCAAAAACAACATACGTCCAACAAGAACTACAGGAACCCCCCCAAAAAAATCAGCCGCTATAACTTAAAAGGTTGGGATATATTTTACTTCTCAATCATTCCAGCAGTGTTCAAAACCCCGTTCGTGGATTGTGATCATCCCCAACTAAAATTGGTTAGCATTTAATCCCCGAACTGATCATCAACAAACAATCATGTAGCACTTATATCCACTATCATCATTTATTATCCACTTATATTTCCAGATGGTTAGAATTCACATTCAATGACAATCACTAGCCATCAACCAACCGGGTGTTTTAACACCATAAATCCCAAAAAAAAACGATAAAGTGATTAACATTGATGTTTGAAACATGTTAAAACCCCATACATCCCCTATAAATCCCCTTTAAATCCATGGTGAATCCGCAAAAACACAGGTGAATCGTCCCTTGCTGTGCTGCGGACGCTTGAAGCGTCCTGCGGAACTCCCTGAGGCGATAGACTGGTGAATTTCCAGTGCTATCGTGGATTATACCATATTGTACTACAATGTGAGGCCCCCCAGTGATGTTTGTTGGTGGTTTATAAGCCCCAGTAACTATAGTTATAAGTACCATAAACCATAGTTATTGGAGTTATAAACCAACTTAGCTATCTTGGGGGCCTCACATTGTATATTTATACTATCCATAACGGGAGAATAATCATCAATATTTTCTGGGATAATAATCATCATCTGGTTGGTTATGGATAATATATGGATAGTATATCGATAATATATGGATAATATATGGATTATACCATATTATACTATTATAATGGGACTTTTCAATGGTATCCATTGATTCTAGCCTAATATCTGTAACAGTCGGTAAAACGGTTTTGTTTATGGGACCCCCTCCAAAATCATTATACTGGGACTATATTATACTATATTATACTATATTATACTATATTATACTATATTATACTATATTATACTATATTATACTATATTATACTATATCATAAATATAATGGGATAATAATCATCAATTTAATGGGATAATAATCATCATCATGTGGTTGGTGGTTTGGAACATGACTTTTATGACTTTCCATTCAGTTGGGAATAATACTCCCAACTGACTTTCATAGTATTTCATAGGGGTTGAAACCACCAACCAGTATATCATTATAATGGGACTTTTGACTGGTATCCATAACTCTGGTTGAGGATATAGAGTCTTAGAGAATGGAGATATAATGGGATAATAATCATCAATATATTGGAATGGTACTATATTGTACTATAATGGGACTTTTGAATGGTACTATAATGGTACTACATGGTACTAAGATGGGAACATGTGTTGGACTACATTTAAATCATCATCTGGTTGGTGGCTTGGAACATGACTTGTATTTTTCCATTCAGTTGGGACTAATAATCCCAACTGACGAACTCATATTTTTCACAGGAGTTGAAACCACCAAGTAGTTATACTACCTGGTTTACTGGGGATGATGGGCCCCATAGGATTGGGAAACCGAACATTTCAACCAACTAGTATTTCATGAGATTCCAATGAGATGAGATAGGGATATTTTGAATCGAATGGCTCAACTGAAATTGTTGGTAGAAAAATCAATGGACCTCCAGGTTCAATGGGTAGTTTCCAGGTTCATCCTGAGATTCTTGGCTTGGGAGAATTCGGAGAATTCTTGGCTTCACCGTGTCAGGGATGGTCACTTAGAGAGGTCACTATAGAATTTATCCAGATGTAAATGTTAGAATAACTCTTATAGTGCAAATCAATTGCAAATCATCTCCACAGTTACGGCCCGTAATACCAGTTAGAAGTCACATAACCCCATGAACGTGGAATGATAACCTCATAACTATAACCATTTATAACTGGTAAAGGGCTTTCAACTTTAATCTTGGAAAACTACTGGTATAGAAAATATCGGAATTCCTCAATCAATTTTATGGAAATTATGTCGAAATGATATTGTTCTAGTCTAAATTCTAAATATCGATAATATACACGTAACATATATATATATAATAAGACAATATCGAAGTTCTAAATACGACGCTAAGTTTAAAGATTGACGGGTATACCGTATACCTCAAGTTCAAAGTCAGGTATACCGTATACCTCAAGTTCAAAGTCATATCCAACTGCTATTTGGTGGTGTTCTATGTTCGGCTTGAGGTGATTTGTATCCCCATTGGGTGTATCTCCTAATTTTCTTAGTTGTTTTTCCTGAATTTTCAACAGGAATTGTGATGTTTTTTGTTGCCAAATCCTCCATATTTCGATGCTCCATGGTTACATTTACCCCAAAAATGGCCCAGTATTGTAGGTAAATCTTCCAGCACCATGGAGCATCTGGCTTTGGTTTGTTAAAACCTCATCGAATCCTACAAGGTGAGACCGCCAGTCATGTTTGTTGATTCATATCCATATAAACCCCATTAGAACTACACATATATATATATATATATACATAATACATATATATATAATTATATGTATAGTCTTATTTATAATATATATATATGTATTATATATAATATATGTTACATATATATATATATTATAAATAAGACTATACATATAATTATATATCTAGCATCAAGCCAAGCGTTCACCTCTCGTCCAGGCCACTCCCGGCAGCTCTCTGGATTCAGCGGCGGCCGAGAGGGAGCAATGGGCGGCGCGCGCTGCCCGGGAGGACTACGAGGTCGACGGTCAGAGGATACCCCAAGAACCCGAAAAAACGCCAAGGTGCTGGTGATATACAAATATGTATATATAATTAAAATAATAACAATAACAATAAGAATAATAATAATAAATATGTAATAATGTGTAATAATAATAATGATGACAATAATAATAATCACATATACATATAAACAAACAAACAATTCTATTGTATTATATACATTATATATATATACATATGCTGATATTTGTATATATTTGAAATCCATCCAATTAAGCAGTGATTGAACCTCAAACCATCTATCTATATACTGATGCACATCTGGAATCGGTATCAGCATGCACCCTGAAGATGAATCAGTCGTGCATGTGAACACTATAGCATCATGGATGGAATGGGTGAGAGTGGGATTCTCACCTTTTGTATTATATAGTGAGGGAATGTGTTGCGTTGATGTCGGGATTAATCAGACATTTTTGCGTGTTCTAGGCTAATTTTTGGAAATGACCAAGATTCTTCAGCTGTGACATTATTTTCATACAACATGACACATACTTACAAATATAAGAACAAATCATTGAACAAAAACATATATTTGAACCCATAGCCGACCCATGTTGGTATGGGGTCAGCGGTACTTTCCCCCAGCTCTAGGCTCGAGAAGCGGAACGCATCAAGTACTATTTCAGTGACTGAAACTGAAGGGATGGAGCCAACGGGTAAACCTGGGAAAGAGCTGCGGGTAGGTAGAACAACTTGGAAAATTATCCATATTGCTGGTGGGAAGATCATTCCAGCAAAGCCAGTTGATCAGTTCTATTCAGTTTTTTTTGAAGGTATACAAAGTTGGGCATGGAAAGATAGGTGTTGGTGTGTTCCAAATGATGAATTATATCCTTTCTTAAAGAAAATCGTGACGAGCAACTACAGATGTACAGGGGGGGTGCTTCGGGAAAAAAAAGTAGAACAATAAGAAATCCGGGTCCGAGCCGTCGAGCCCGAGCTGTCACTTCACAAATTCATTTTGATCGGTGGTAATGTATGTATAGTATGTATAGTGGTCATGCCCCAATGAAAACATCCCCATTCCCAGAATCGGTTTATACAAGGGAAAATGTAGAGGAACACCTATATATTCAAGGTAAAAACCATCGCTTCCCATCCATTGTTTGCTTATCATTTGTGGTGATGAAGTCTCCACCAAATGCCGTCAAATCCGTGTTGTCGGTGGTAAAAACCGCCGAGGAAAGCCCAAAGAAAGTGATGCCATGGCATCCTCCCAGGATTGACCGATAGGGGGGTGGATTTACAGACCGAAAATTGGAATTGGTTTTCGGTATAACCAGCAGAAATATACCAAGGAAAATTGGGTTGTAAAGTTCAAAGAAATGATGATTTAAGCTATGAAGATGACGATTTTCCACACTAAATGAACATTGAGAGAACAATCATGGGGGATATCTATCTGCTTGATGGGTGTGTCTGAACATGGGTGATTTCACCAACAAATATAGGATAGAATGGGGAGATATCATGAGGTGTTTTAATGTGCACATATAATGGAAAATATAATTGGATACACAACTAACTGAATATATGAACTGGGTGTGTCTGAAAATGGTGTATACCCAAACAAATATAATATAGATTAGAAACAGAAACTGATTACTGATGATTTATCACCAGAGTTTGGTGGAACCCATTTTGGTATTGCTGTGCCTTAGCCTTGCCTCGGGCTGTGATACTTGCTGCTTGTCAGAACAAATCATCAGCAGCATGTGATGCAGGAGCTTGCAGAAAAAAACATATGACAGGTACGAATTGTGATGTGGTGGTACACATAATATCACACAATTATAAAACAACAAAAACTCTATACCATTTGGGATGTTTAAACTATCCATTTGCGGCAAGTCATTGGGGCTGCTGAAGCTCAGGAACAAACATCCTGAGGGGTGACCGATTTGGATATGGTTGTATGTTGGGTGTTCTTCTTGCCATCATGCTTGTGAACTCTTGGAATTTCAAACATCTTCAAAAACAGATACTTAGCCACCTATAGCGGACCTTGCGGTCTCATTGATTCAGACATCCTCAGAACTGATAGATCAATGCGAATTCCAGGATCCTAAATTGGAGGTACTGTACCTTATAAGGCCATATTTTGTGGGGATATTCCCTTACATAGGCCTTATGTAGGATCCTGGAATGGCCATTGAATAGAGGACGAGCCTATTTGCGTATAACATATGCGACTCAGATGGGATGCGCATCCAAAAAAACCTCAGTTGGAGTGGTACAAGGTGGTGCCCAGTTATGTTTGTTGATAACCTACATTAAGTATCAATATATCTTACAGAAAGCCGACAGTTATGTGACTTATGTAGATGCCAAGTTCACGAACTAAGATCCCATGATGTCAATCTCATCAAATCCCATTAAATCACAATTAAGTCCCCTCAAATCACCGTTAAATCCCATCAAATCCCATCAAATCACCATTTTATTGAGGCAAAATATCCTATATTTCCCATTGTTTGCTGGTGAAATCCGCATTTTTTGCGGGATCCAATGGGGTTTCAGGAAATGGCGAGATGTGCCAGTGCACCTTCCCAAGGCATCCGGGCAGGGTGGAAGTGATGGTCATGGTGCCTGGTTTCATGGAGATTTTAATGGGAATTTCATGGGGATATTGGGATTTTTTTCGGGATTCATGGGATAATAACCCTGAATATCTTTGGGATTAGGATAGGGGATTTTTTTCAGATCAACTGGTTGGTGCTAAAAGCAGGAAAAATTGCACTGCCATGTTTCATAGCCAGCCCACTAGTCTAAATGGGATATAGAATTTATAGCAAGGTAGCTGAATTATATTATGTTTATTACTCACCTACGATTCCTGGGATGCACATCCTTACGTAGGTTTCGCCCACGGGTTTCAGCACGTTGTTTTCCATCGGATATCAGCTAGTCAAATGTATAGCCCCTTGAAACAATGATCTAGGAGCTTGGTTGATTTGTGGTTTGCAGCAACAGGTTCCCCGAGGATGGTTCAACTTGAAGAGTTTGTTGTTCTCCATCATCATATCATGAAGTGATATCATATGATATCCTAATTTCTACAAGGTGGTGCACCCTAGTCTATAAACCCAGCTGAATATAATGCTCTATATATATATTTATCTATCTATCTATCTATCTATCTATCTATTTATCTATCTATCTATCTATCTATTTATCTATCTATCTATCTATTTATCTATCTATCTATCTATTTATCTATCTATCTATCTATCTAATCTAATCTAATCTAGTCTAATCTAATCTAATCTAATCTTATCTATCTAATCTAATCTAATCTTATCTTATCTTATATTATCTTATCTTATCTTGTATTATCTTATCTTATCTTATCTTATCTTATCTTATCTTATCTTATCTTATCTATCTATCTATCTATCAATCTATCTATGCCATTTAGCCTGGGCCTCCCAACGTTTCGTTCGTTTGGTTTTTCTGAATCGTGAAGTTCTCAGTGGCGACCCTATCTATGGAGGTATCCCCATAGTTGGATGTATGATTCACTATTATAGGATCCTATACATGGATGAACAAATGGATACCCAACAGTTATAGTATTAGCATAAAATGGATACCCAACAGATTCTATAAAAATGGATGATAACTTGTTTATCTACAATAGGATACCCAACGGTTATTGGATCTAAAATGGATGGTGAATCCTACTGGATGATCCTAATGGATGGTTTAAAATGGTGAATCCCAATCTATGTGAGGCCCCCAAACGTGATGTGAACGTTGGTTGACAAAAGCCCCAGTAACTAGTTCGTTATAAGTACTGTACCATAAACCAGTTCGTGAAATTGGAGTTATGTGAACCCCAACTGAACGCTATCGTGGCCGGGGGCCTCACTAATTGTACTAAATGGATGATAAACCCAAGAATTTTGTTGGATCTACGTTAATCAACCTAGCGATTCCGAGGGCACCACCACCAGTAGCAACTTTTCGTAAGTGGGGAAACCCCCAGGCGATGGTGATATGAGAAGCTGGGGGTTGCCTGGTGTAAATCCCTTTTCATACTTGGTGGCTTTCCCCAGTCAGTGGATGAGTAATGATCACATATCACCATCATACTCTAAATCCCAGTCATACTCTAAATGTGAGGCTTATGATTTTCTTTATGATCACATTTAGAGGCGGATGAAGTAATTAGAGTTGGACCAAGTGTATTTGGGTTTATAACCCACTTACCTGGGGTGAACTACAAAGGACGTTCCACAATGGGGGGGTGGGAGTGCCACTTACCCTCCGTTTTTTTTGACATAGCAACATCATAATTGTGGGGTTACTAAGTGGCTAGCTGAGCGAGAACTGAACATTCAGAACTCAGAACTATGGAAAACCATAATTTTTGATAGCTAAATCATATTTAGCTGGTTAACTATGGTTTAAGTATGGAAAACTCAGAACTATGATAGCTAAATCATCCAGCTATACCAGCCACGCCACTTGTCCAAAAACCACTCCATAGGTCGCAGGAAGGAGGCTCAACAGGTAACGCCAGGCCAGCTGAAGCTGCAGAAATCCTAAGATAGCGTTCAGTTGGTGAACATAACTCCAATACCTATGTTTTATAGGTGATATATCTATAGTTCATGGGGTTTATAAACCAGTTCTGGTTGATGGTTTGGAACATTTTTATTTTTGAACCAAGAACAATGGGAATATGATGGTTATATATCTGGTTGTTGGTTTGGAACCTGGCTTTTATGACTTTCCATTCAGTTTGGGAATGTCATCATCCCAACTGACGAACTCATATACTTTCATATTTTTCAGAGGGGTAGGGTTGAAACCACCAACCAGATTATTATTAACCATCATTAACCATATAATAATCATATATTAACCATTATTAACAGTATATTAACTGGCATTTTCTAACTGCTTTTTTCATTAAGACCTTCATTTCAGTTTGTGGATTTCCAAGCCAACCATGTTTGGTGACACCAGAGGGTATGCAGTGGTAACACCTGGAGTGCCCAATGTTTTTTCACATGATTTAACATGATGGATGTTTCACCATTATATATATATACATATATGTGTTTTTTTTGACATGAAGAAGTGGGTAGACCTTGGTGAAGTGTACTTACTTCATTTATTTTAACTATTTTGCCACAAATTGGGTTCTATACCACCCAGCAAACAGAATAGTGTTTGTAAAGAATCTATGAGTAGCCATGTCAGGATGTTTTAAATCAACATGCACGTGTTTTGTTTTTTAAACAAACAAACGAACGACACTACAAATGAAGGTGAGATAAGATTAGTAGATACTGGTAGCCTGACTGGCGAAGAGTGGGTTTATGGATTCTTATTTAGCATAATTTGGGAAGAAGTTACTCGACCGAAGTGTTGCCAACCAGCATTGGACGATTTATGTCTGGAGATTGGCACACAATCCCCAAAACCTGTGACAAGGAGACTGTCTTACTTAAGACACGGCCAGTCAATTTGTTCCTTGGGGGCAATATTATGCAATTTTCATTTATAAACCCTCTGGTAAACTAACATAACTATGGAAAATAACATTTTTTTATGGGAAAACTCACTATAAATGGCCATTTTCAATAGCTATGTTAAGTTACCAGAGGGTGTGTGTATATATATAAATATATAACATGATATGTGTTTGGATCAACAAGTGGTCCGGGCTCCAAGAACCACTCTACTATGACCTCAAACAACTCCACCATGTATAATAGATGCTGGATTTTGACTGCCGCTGAAGATTGGTTTGTTGTCCCCGTTAGATTTCCTTTTGCCATGTAGAAGGACAGTGAAATACTACATAATGACTCTATAGACTATAGTGATTTTGATCTTGCATCTCCCTGTCACTCGAACAACTCAAATGAGTCCAAAGCTATGCCTAAGCGGAAAAGGATTATATTAGATTATATATATATGTGATTTATAATATATAATATATACATATATGTATATATATATATATTATGTATTATAAAATATAATATGTGTGTACAATAAAGAACCAATATATATCCAAACGATACATAAACCTTGAAATCCATTGCTCCAGGCTCGGTGTTGAAAGGTTGGCAAGATGCCTGAAACTGAAGATATCGCATTTTGTTGGCATCAGAACGGCCACGTTCTTGTGGTAATGCATTAGTAATGCATCCAACCCATGAACCAAGAAGTTCAGTTGAAGTTCCAAAGCCACCGTATTACCACCAATCATGGATACCCTCTGGTAAACTAACATAACTATGGAAAATCACCATTTTTAATGGGAAAATCCACTATTTCGACTGGGCCATTTTCAATAGCGAACTGTTAGTCATAACCAGAGGGTAATTGTCCCATTAAAGCCTCCACTTACAGGGCTGTTCCATTGCCACGTTGCCGGCGTTTTTTTGCGGGTTTTCTGGTCTCTGCAACAGAAGCTGGTCGAAAGAAACTCCCAAAGTCCAAGAGCGAAGTTCCTTGGCTCCAGGTTTGGCCCTGGCCCTGTCAACAAAAACCGGGTAAAGTCATACTGTGGATTAGGATACCATAAGGTAACTATCTTCAAATGGTCTCTGCTTTGGATAACATAGGGTAACGATCTTCAAATGGCCTTTGCTTTTTAGGTGGAATCATGTTGAGTCACTCTAATTTACCCGGACAACACCGATTGATCCCGATGACTTGAATGGGTGAGTGCTGATTTTGTGGCTGATTTTGCCTCGGTTGAAGGGTAACATCCAGCAACAATAGAGATACCCTCTGGTAAACGTTTACGTAACTATGGAAAATCACCATTTTTATTGGGTAAATCCACTACAAATGGCCATTTTCAATAGCTTTTTGTATGTTTACCAGAGGATAACATCCAACAACACTGGGGATTATTCTTCAAAGCAGCAGAGACTCTACCTGAGTCTACCTGAGTCTACTATCGGGAATACTGGGATACCAAGTTCACCAGCGAGGATGGATGATTTTTTTCATGGATAGAAACTTATTCACAGTACATCTCAATATATCTCGCCAGTTACCCTCTGGTAATTTAACATAGCTATGGAAAATCACCATCTTTAATGGGAAAATCCACTAGAAATGGCATATAAATGGCCATTTTTCAATAGCTATGTTAAATTACCAGAGGGTAAATGAGGGTATATCTCAACTATTAGTTAACCCTGAGCCATCCCAGCCCATCCAAGCAATCAAAGGATGGCCCAGATCAGTCTTACCTGCCACCACGTTTAACTTCTGCGGGGTCACACATGCAAGGCGCTGCCCCGAGGTATAAGTTGCTTTATAGACCTGGCTAACTACACATATCTCTACCACAAACCATAGTTATTGGAGATATAGATTAAACTGGCTAGATAACATTTTTGGCACCACTATAGATTAAGTTGGCTATAACTATGGGGCACCACCTGGTGTTTTTATGCCAGTTGCCAGTTGGTTTACCACTATATAGATCCACTTGACGAGGCGAAACTGGTCGCATCTGAGGTCTTGGTGACGTTGAACTTCATGGACACAGGTCCGGGAAGCGGACCTGAAGTTCGTCGGTGGTGTGTTTTTGTGAAATTATCCCATGTGTGTTACGGACCTAAACATCTTTTTGTTGATGATATATGTATGTATATATATATGAGCTACAGCCAAAATTTAGGTTGGAGAGTAGTATTCGAGCAATCTTTATTTTTTGGAAATTGAGCTGGGGCTTGGAAAACGTTCATACACTCTTCAAAAATTGATGACTTGGAGCCAAAAAACCTTAAGTATTGACCGTGGCCCATATATATTAAGTAGGTTTTTTCCAGCCAGCCATGCTTGATTACCGCAGGGTAGCTGGGATCATCTTACCCAGCTCTTGGACAAAGCATATCCCCCGGTTCGGTTCATAGCTCCATGATCCCCACAGAGTGTCCCCAGTTATCCGTTGCTTGTAAAGTCAATTTAGCTATCGTTTGGGGACATCAACCCAGCATTGTTTTACTAATATCTGGTTGGTGGTTTGGAACCATGGAACTTGATGACTTTCCATTCAGTTGGGAATGGAATACTCATCCCAACTGACGAACTCCATCATTTTTCAGAGGGGTGGCTACACCACCAACCAGTATAGTTCATTCATATCAATAACTCATAAACCATCGTCTAGTTCACCTGTTCACCTATCTATAGGTCTAAACCAACTTCGCTTTATCATGTTTCTTGGTTTCTGGTCACCATCTGATCCCCATTTTTCCTACCGTTTTGTGGCGTAACGGTGGCGTAACGGTGGCGTGGCGTAACGGGGCAGGTGACAAGTACACCCTCCAAGTGGATCCGGATCTCCGGATTGGGCCCTGCGCCGAAGACTCCGCTGGGCTCAAGGGCATCATTGAGGACACCTTTCGGGGATCCCTTGGGAAAATATGGTGATAGCCGGTGATAGCTCACCAAATCATGGGGATTTTTGGGATGAACAATGATGATGTATAGCTGAATATAGCTGATTTAGGATAGTGAAATGTTGGATTAGGGGGATTTTTTGTTACATGATATTAGTTGGGGCTATAAAGCAACAAACATAACTAGGGTAACTAGGGCGCCTCACCTTGTACCTCAACAGGCCGGTGACCAAATCTGGTGGCTAAGACTCCTCCGAATGATCCAAAATTTTAAGCTTCATCTAGGGATTGCAGCAACTTAGCATGTACAGATAACATACCCTGTTTATCATTTCTTTAGCTTTGTCGTTCCATGTTTGCTGATAGATTGAGGGTCACGTGTGGTTCTCCTCGGTCGCACAAATTTTCAGAAGTATCCCCACACCAAGTCAGGATCAATGTTGACGAGTGAAAGCTCCAAGGGAGAAAGATGGGTGTATTCTCCTTTGGCACTCAAGGTACCGCAATACTAGATTCATTTCTCGTGTCAAAATGAGTGTGGTGATTTTTTCAAGACTCAATGAAGCTACAGCCTATACGGACCTTGGGAAAATGATTGGTTACAAGTTATTACAAGTCAACATCTCAGGCTCAGAAAGCCTCATCATCCAATCATCCTGTTGGTCACCCAACGACTCGACACCCATGGGTACCCCGGTCGCTCGCTGGATGGTTCATGATGCTTCATTTCATGGAAAATCCCATTCTAAAATAGATGATTTATATAGGGGTACCCCCATTTTAGAAAACAGAAACCTCCATATCTCGATCCACAACAGTTGAAGCAACACCACGTATCCCACGTCTCGGAGGAGATCACAGGTGTCCCTGCGCCCAATCAGATCCTCTTTTGCAAGCGCTGCAAAATGGGAAACGACAGGCGACGCGGCAAGTGGTGTTTCCGCGGCACAAAATGAGCATAAAAAGGTGGTTGATTTTCGAATGTCTGAAAGATCCGAAAAATATAGAGAGTATATAATTAGTACCATCTAGTACCCGGTAGTGCTCTTCTCTCATGGAGGAACTAGATTGGCGATACGGTATATCTTATTCCCAGATATAGCATCATACTGTGGATGGAAGAAATCCTGCATCACCTTGGATGGTTGAAACCTAATGGGATATAAACCACCTATCAACTGGTGCAGGATTTCTTCCATCCACCGTATCACATCCATTTTGGTTGTGCTTTTTGCAGAGCTTCTGCTTTGAAACATGTCGCCGGACCTATTTTTACTGAACAAAGCGCTGATGGCGCTGGCTGTGCTGACGCAGTGGACTTTGCTTTGCGATCTAGCAACTTTGAACATGGAAGATTGCTTCAATACTTAGACTTACGCATATAATAGATATTTTCAACGTCTGGTAATTAATCCAACGACGTTGATGTGTACTATTGCTTGGAGTCTAGTATGTTTCCCTGGCACCTTGAGGACGAAGGTAGAATTGGACCTGATCATATCTAATCATACCTGCTGATGGAAACTGATGGGACACGTCATATTTTCGTCCATTTATAGCTCGAACATATAATCATTGTTGATATGATAATATTCTCATCACAATTTGAACATGTTTTTTTCACTCAGATGGTTTGATTCTCTAATTTTTCCGACCCATACCTGAATGCCTGCCTGGTTGCAGGCACACCTTGCGGTCCTATCATGCACACGACAATGCAGAGGTGGCTGGGCGGGACTGTTCCAGGCTTCAGAAATGATGCAAAAATATGGTGGGAGACGGACTTTGTTGATGTCCCAACACATCAGGTTTGGAGATTTGAAGCTTTGTTATAAGATAGTCAAATAATGTTAAATACATAGTAAGAGTGGTGCAGGGGACTACCATGATCCGATAAAGGTCTAATCTGTGCACTTTTTTTGACATGAGGAGCCTCTAGTCAAATAAGTTTCACCAGCTCTGCCAAGTTCTCATTGTTTTGTTGGTGAAATCCCGGTTGGTCATATGACTAATCATGGTAGCAGTCAGCAGTCATGGCAGGTGCTGGTGCGTTTCAAACCCCAAAGGCTCGCCATGGACGTTGCGGTCTGGGAGCGATTTTGGGCACGGTGACTTGTAAGGATGATGAAAAATGGGGTACCCTAAAAGCTTCGGTTTTCCCATGGAAAAAGACAACTCAGATATACTCAGATGATAACTCAGGGTCCCCCAATGACTTAGAAACTTCCCAAATTTTGTGAAGGGTTTTCAGTGTGAGGCATTGATCTTGGACAACCTCGCCACTGATCATTCCCTTTAAACTTGCCCTTGGGAGACAAGGACCATTGGGAAGATACTAAGACTCACTGTATGGCACTGGAGAGTATCCATGTTTGAAGCTTACGTATAGAGAGTGGTGTCCAAAGTTTAGATCAACATTTCATGGTGGACAGAAGGACAAACCAATTGTATGGTTTTTTTCTTTATCTTTGACACTAGCCTGTTTGCTTTTTGTGGGTGCAACTTCCTTATGAAGTGGTTACATAGATACCCTTACGACCAACTTCAGAATGGTTGGTTGATGTTTCAATTGGACAACCATCACCATTGGCATGCCATCCTTAGTTTCGATGTCTTGCTAACCCATCAAAACCACATTAATTTAGCAGTGTCTCATGGGCCCCCAAACCCAGAGTTTCAAACTAGTCTATCTAGACAGTTGAACCATTTCAAACTCAAGGCCGGGGTGTGCGTGGTCTCTTCAAGTCTCTTCAAGTCTCTTCAACGTTGTTTGTTTGCTGTTTCTCTTGTATGGCCAACTGCTTTAGCGTCCATTTGGGTGTGGTTAAAATGGCATAGTTTAAATGAATGCACATAATTAATGATAACTAATCGCATTTCAGATGGTCTCTCCCTACATTTTCAGGTACTAAATCCATTTGAGAACCATGGCCAACCCACCACAGCCGGATTTCAAACCAGTTTTATACTATGTATATATGTATATAATATATATATATAATATATATATATATACATATATATATATATTGTATATCCATCTTTATTGACAAACAGTTGACATCATAGTGGACACATTTAAAAACCAATAAACACCATAGCAAAATATATCCAATCTAAAGCAGTCCAAAAAACGTATCCAAAAAACATGCCGACTGAAGCTGTGGCACCTGTGGCAGGTCCAAGTTCCCCCAAGCGTGCACAGTGAAGTGGCGCCAGCAACAACAGTTGCACCTGCAGCGCCGGGAAAGGGCCAGGCGTGGCGAGCGGCATTTTTTGGTGGGTTTCTGGGAGATTCATATATTGAACATGATTATAATTGAACTATATACAGTAGTTCAAGAATGATTGAGAAGTATGAAAAACATGATTGAACTATAGTTACATACTATAGTTACTTATAGTTACTATAGTTGCTATAAAGATGGTTTGAGCCAACCTAAAACAAGAGTGAAAGCTATTAGAAACTGGGTTCCTGTAGTTTACTGATGATCCTCCATGCACCATCTCATCATGGGCCGGGAGGCTGCTGATATCTATCTATATATAAATGTTATATTATTATATATTATATTATATATTATATTATATATTAATACCCTCAACTACTAGAGGGTCTAACATGGTCCACCTAGGGATCATTTTTTAAAAGGTCTGACATGCCTTGAATTCAGTTCAGACCCTATCCCGATACCATGTCAGACCCTTGGTAGCAGAGAAGGAAATTCAGTCTAGACCTTTTGGACTAAGTCATACAGAACTTCATGTTAGACCCTGTGAAGGTATGCGAAGGATGAATCGTGATGAAGCAACATCATAGGTGCTTGGCCAGTAGCCATTTGGCTCACAACATCTCACAACAATGGCCGCCACTGCAAAACCTGCTAAGCCTAAGCGCTGTGACGCTTGGTAATGTTCAGGTCATTTGGGAAGACAGGAAATGGAAGTGAAAGTACCTAATGTTGGATGCAAACTATTGCAAATTCGTATGTGCTGAGGATTCCTGAGATATTGCTGACAATAAGGTATGACTTATGATTTAGGTTATGGTTTTAATGGTTTAATATGTTTTTAATACTACTAGGTTGCGATGGATTTGCCAAAAAAAAAAAGGCCAAACTTTTGGTTCCAGCCAAAAAAAACCGAGGATAAGTGCGGAGATGAGACCACTGACCCGGAGTGGTTTTCAGATATGCAGTTGTGGAGGAGAGGGGCACACATATCTTTGTCCTTGCCGATCTCCTGAATTGATTGATTTTTTTCTTGGGGGTGTGATGGATTGATAGAGGCAAACATAGGCAAACAATTCCACAGGACAGTGCGGTACCCTGGAACAACGTCGTAGCATGTAAACTTGACACTTTGGGCAGGAGCCGTTGCCAGAAAGTCAGCGTCACTGGGAAGAAGTCCGTGCATGTGGGACTCACGCTTCTAGACTGCAGACTCGTGTGTTGAATATTTCTCTTCTTTTTGATTAAATCGTTTGGCATTCCAATCAGTGACCGAAAGTAGAATCAGACAAACCGCCACAGGCCGGGAAAAGGAGTTGATTGGGAATGGCTGAGCGAGATTCCTCGGGTGAAGGACACGCGGGTGTTGTAGGGGAAAGATGGGGAAAGATGATTTTCGAACCACAACGATCAGTCGTTGATTTTTAAGTGCTTTGTTTTGTTCTTTGTGCTCGATCCTCCAGGAACGAGCAGCGGTTGCTGCAAGGCTTCGCAAGAAAATGGAAGCGAAAGGTGCAGTTGCTCTCTTTCAAAATGGGCGATGCTCGAAAATAGTTTATAAAATCCCTTCAAAGGTTGTTTCGAGCATCCCCCATAAAGAGAAACACCCATATATATATTTAAATATATATAACACTTGAGTCTCTTCAGTTTGGTTGTTTTCAGAGATTTTCATGGTCATCAGGGGTCTAGGATGGATTTTCCCATGATAAAACAGTGACTTCCTGGGGTTCACTCTTAGGTCAAAACATGTTAGACCCACCTATGTGGTGCACGCCCTGCTGCCAGGAACCAAGACGCAGACATCTGCAGAGGGACAGGAAGGTGCAGCATGCAGATGCATGCAGCAGGTTACCAGTGTTCTTTGGGAAGATTTGGAATTGAATATGAAATATGGTTTTGTAGGATTTGGTAGGGTGGTTTCATTAGAAGAGAAGAATTTAGAGTCTCTTCAGTTTGGTTGTTGTCAGAGATTTTCATGGTCATCAGGGGTCTAGGATGGATTTTCCCATGATAAAACAGTGACTCTCTTGGGTTCACTCTTAGGTCAAAACATGTTAGACCCACCTATGTGGTGCACGCCCTGCTGCCAGGAACCAAGACGCAGACATCTGCAGAGGGAAAGGAAGGTGCAGCATGCAGATGCATGCAGCAGGTTACCAGTGTTGTTTGGGAAGATTTGGAATTGAATGTGAAATATGGTTTTGTAGGATTTGGATGGATTTGGTAGGGTGGTTTCATTGGAAGGGAATTTAGGGTCTCTTCAGATTGATTGTTTTCAGAGATTTTCATGGTCATCAGGGGTCTAGGATGGATTTTCCCATGATAAATCAATGACTCTCTTGGGTTCACTCTTAGGTCAAAACATGTTAGACCCACCTATGTGGTGCACGCCCTGCTGCCAGGAACCAAGACGCAGACATCTGCAGAGGGAAAGGAAGGTGCAGCATGCAGATGCATGCAGCAGGTTACCAGTGTTGTTTGGGAAGATTTGGAATTGAATGTGAAATATGGTTTTGTAGGATTTGGATGGATTTGGTAGGGTGGTTTCATTGGAAGGGAATTTAGGGTCTCTTCAGATTGATTGTTTTCAGAGATTTTCATGGTCATCAGGGGTCTAGGATGGATTTTCCCATGATAAATCAATGACTCTCTTGGGTTCACTCTTAGGTCAAAACATGTTAGACCCACCTATGTGGTGCACGCCCTGCTGCCAGGAACCAAGACGCAGACACCTGCAGATGGACAGGAAGGTGCAGCATGCAGATGCATGCCGCAGGTTACCAGTATTCTTTGGGAAGACTTGGAATTGAACATGACATATGTTTTTCTAGGATTTGGATGGGTCTGGTAGGGTGGTTCCATTGGAAGGGGAATTTAGGGTCTCTTCAGTTTGGTTGTTTTCAGAGATTTTCATGGTCATCAGGGGTCTAGGATGGATTTTCCCATGATAAAACAGTGACTTCCTGGGGTTCACTCTTAGGTCAAAACATGTTAGACCCACCTATGTGGTGCACGCCCTGCTGCCAGGAACCAAGACGCAGACATCTGCAGAGGGACAGGAAGGTGCAGCATGCAGATGCATGCAGCAGGTTACCAGTGTTCTTTGGGAAGATTTGGAATTGAAAATGATTTTTTTGTAGGATTGGGTAGGGTGGTTTCATTGGAAGAGGAGAATTTAGGGTCTCTTCAGTTTGGTTGTTGTCAGAGATTTTCATTTTCATCAGGGGTCTAGGATGGATTTCCCCATGATAAAACAGTGACTTCCTGGGGTTCACTCTTAGGTCAAAACATGTTAGACCCACCTATGTGGTGCACGCCCTGCTGCCAGGAACCAAGACGCAGACATCTGCAGAGGGACAGGAAGATCAGGAAGGTGCAGCATGCAGATGCATAATAATAAAGTTTGTTTGGGAAGATTTGGAATTGAAAATGATTTTTTTGTAGGATTGGGTAGGGTGGTTTCATTGGAAGAGGAGAATTTAGGGTCTCTTCAGTTTGGTTGTTCTCAGAGATTTTCATTTTCATCAGGGGTCTAGGATGGATTTCCCCATGATAAAACAGTGACTTCCTGGGGTTCACTCTTAGGTCAAAACATGTTAGACCCACCTATGTGGTGCACGCCCTGCTGCCAGGAACCAAGACGCAGACATCTTCAAATGGACAGAAAGGTGCAGCATGCAGATGCATGCAGCAGGTTACCAGTGTTCTTTGGGAAGATTTGGAATTGAATATATTTGAATATGAAATATTATTTGGTAGGATTGGGTAGGGTGGTCTTTGGAGACACTTCGTTGATGTGCATATATGATCATATGTGCGCATTCTTGGGATTGAATGCCATCAGAACTTCTATTTCGAGCCCTGGTCAACGCACATATTGTTTGCCACTAGATCATCACCCAATATCACCCCTACATAGGGTTGCGCAATGACCACGTTGAGGTGGAATTGCGCCGATTGGTACGGCCACCGGGAGCGCTGTGCCAAAAGGCATCCTTGAGAAAAGTGCGGGGCCTCATCCTTGAAGAGAGTTTGGTTATGAAATGATATCACAGGAAATTTTCACCATGTTCATCTATCCCATTTGTTTTTGCTTGTCAAACTCGAGAACACCTTGAGAAGTCTTGATAATCAGCAGCCGCAACCAGTCCATTTGGGCCAAAGTGCAGCTGGAGAACTATTGTAGATTTTGGAAAACTGCTGACCTTTCCCATACTTTCCCTCCAAGTGCCATGGCAAAGCGATCTTCAAACGCAGCATTTCCCAATGATGTGGTGGAGGGCAGGCTCGTCATGCCCAGGGTGACAGATACTTGCCCCTTGACTTGTTTGCAAAGGGGATGCACGTGCCCTGCGCCTGCCAATGAGCTTGGTTTGGAGACTTCGGAGGCTGGCAGCAATGGCAGCGATGGTGTGTCCTCGCCGTGGATGATTCCAGCTGAGGATGATTGGGAAAGAAGCCCTTTCACTTTCGACTGGCCCCGAGCGTCTGAACCTGATTCACCAGTGGCACATCCCACACTGCCACGGATGCCAGGAACTCCACCCGGTCCACCACCACCATCACCGTTGACCCGTGTGCCTCAAACGCCGCCAGAGCTCTTGGCCAATTGGAGGATGAATCGTCTTCCTGAGCCTTCGCAACTTGTGACTGGTATGCAGACGTACCCAGGATTGTCTGAGGAGATGACGGGATTGCTGGTGGGTTTTTGCGTGCACCTGCTTCCCTACTTGCTGGATGGCATGTTGTCGCAGAGGGGCCTTAACAATGATGGTACTTATCGAAACCGGCGCTTCTAAGTTTGGGATGGTTTACCCTGCAGATATTTGCAGGTGTTGTCAGTAGATGTCAGTAGTGTTGTCATTAGGCTTTTCATGGTTTTGGATAGAGTTGAGACGTGTGCATGGACCGTAGGGCTATGCTTGAATTGGGGTCACCACAAACGTGGACATTCCCCGCACCTCTCTTGAATGATTTGTTAGGCCAGCTTGCACCGGAAAGACGTGAGCCAGTTTCAGTCGGTGTCATGTCAGATGGAAAGCAATGTAAAGCAATCTAATTTTATTATATCCAATCTTATAATATCTTATAATATCTTATAATATCTTATATATATGTAGCTGTTTCAACGCCAAATAACAACATGTAACCAATGACTTGCTGCTCACTTCAGGTTCAAAGCCAAGCGATGGAGAGCCTTCAGCGCCTGCAGGTATGGTCTCTCAGCGGGTAGCTTCACCAGGTTCCAAAACTTTGTAACCAATGACTTGCTGCTCACTTCAGGTTCAAAGCCAAGCGATGGAGAGCCTTCAGCGCCTGCAGGTATGGTCTCTCAGCGGGTAGCTTCACCAGGTTCCAAAACTTTGTAACCAATGACTTGCTGCTCACTTCAGGTTCAAAGGCAAGCGATGGAGAGCCTTCAGCGCCTGCAGGTATGGTCTCTCAGCGGGTAGCTTCACCAGGTTCCAAAACTTTGGTTTTGGTCATCCCCTCGTTGAATATATCGAATTCAATAGTTCGCAAGATCAGCGGCATTGATTGTTTAAACATGTTTTCTTCATTGTTTTGACTGCTAGGGTACTTGCTTGAGTGTCACTCTGGGTTTGGTTTGACTATGTTTGCCTCCAGTTTCTGTCATCAGAAGGGTCTAAGATGATGTTGCTTAAGGTTTGAGGAAAGTTTACAACAGTGTTGCTTTGGGGAACACCATGTCAGACCCAGAGATGTGATGCACGCCCCAACTCTAGGACTCTAGGTGATGGGAAGCCTTGACCAGTTTTTTTTTTGACAGTATGTCAGACTGTCACAGATTGCAAAGGTCTAGGGTCCAGTTCCCCTAGGTTTGAGATGTGTTTTGCAGGTTTGTATGCCAGAAACACCATTCCAGACCCACCTGCACGCGGTGCGCTGAAGGTTCACACTGGACTGATGGGATGCCTTCAGCACCTGAAGGCTGGTGTCCCAGTGGTCACCTTCAACTAGTTGGAATGGATGGATATTAGTGGGTAGTCAGATTCACCTTCATAGGTGCTTAGTGTTTGGTTTGACTATGTTTGCCTCCAGTTTCTGTCATTGGAAGGGTCTAAGATGATGTTGCTTAAGGTTTGAGGAATGTTTACAACAGTGTTGCTTTGGGGAACACCATGTCAGACCCAGAGATGTGATGTGCGCCCCAACTTCAGGTGATGGCAAGCCTGAAGATTTTGGTGGTCCAACCCCCAGATGAAGAACCCTCATTGGTGATGTGTTATCTTTCACACATTGCCACCATGTGGTTGAGACATGTTGGTGTCTGTTCGAGTTTCACGGTGGCCACATGCTCTGCGTGGGTTTGATCATTCTTTCAGCACTTATTTGAGACATGACGCTGTCTGGCTCCAACAATCTCCAGCAAGTATCAACACTTTTCATTGATCATTAATAAGTATGATCATGTTCCTTTGGTACGTCCATGATCGTTCATGTAGGGTATTGATGGGTATTGTAGGTATTATTTTTACCAGAATTAATTTGCCGAACACACCTGCACATGAGCATGCGTGGTAGAATACCAAAGAATATTCAAAGTGTCATAGACCATGCAAAAGATATGGTAAGATATGGGAAGTATATGGAAACGCACGTAAATAGCCTTTTAGAGACGTCGCGTGTGTGTGGGCAATTGTGGGCATAGATCTGCGTGCCCTGTGATGCCGAAAACAACAAAGAAGAAGGCCATCGACACTACCACAGTGGCCCCTGAAGCCACCTGGTATCATAGTGAGGCAGAATGGCCTTCCATTCGCAGCTTCTGCCGAAATTGGGTTGGAAGCCGGGACATTGACATGGTGTCGGTCTTCGATCGGTCACTTAGAATGAGTTCCACTTGGAAGAACAGTGGCCATTCCAGCACGGCATACGACATAGCTCATGATCCAGTACAGATGGATATTTGCACCCAAGTTGGATTCTACTTCCTTCTGACGTTACTCCTTGGACTTGCGCCTGGCGGCTTTAGCATGTGGGCACCACCATGCTCTCTTTGGATTTTCCTGAGCTCGTCTTTACACAAACGCAGTGCACTGTCCCCGGATGGGAACACTGACCATTTCAGTGTGAGGCTAGCAAACAGAATCGCCATCAATGCCGCGATGGCCCTGAAGGCGGCTCTCAAGTTTCGGTCAGACTGCACCTTCATGGTGGAACAGCCATCGGGGAGCTGGCTCTTCAAGTATGGTCCTTGGAAAAGTATCATCGAAAACTTTTGGCTGAAGAAAACATTAACATACCAAGGATTATTTGGCGGGCCCTTGGCCAAGCCAACTCATTTGGTGCATTCCCTCAAACAAGATGATCTCTTTGCCAGAAGGTTGACGCGGAAACTGAGGAAGAAGAAGTTCAACCGTACTGACAAGGTGTTCTATGTCAAGGATAGCAATGGTTCGGTGACAGGAACAAAAGTGCTGTCCCAAACCAGCATTTACCCCAAACGCTTGGCCGAGGCTATCTACAAGTCCTGGCTGCTCACAAAACCCAAGTGAGTGGATGGTGCGTTGCCATTGGGGGCAGAGAATGGATTCAATCGACGCTTTGTGAGCATCACATTTCCATAGTGAGATGTGGGAATTGCATAGAAGACCTATAGGGGCAGAGGTCTTCAAATGTCTCTAGATCATTCTAGATCATCGACTGACTCTGAGTGAAGGCCTGCCGAGCAGTGGTCTTGATTTGTTCCCATCCACCAGTGTTGGGAAGGCATCGGGGTTTGGCACACGCGGCCAAAGATTTCTGGTGTTCTCATGTGTTGTTCATTTCACAGTGCTGGATAGGAATCTTATAGCACCTTTAGGACCAACATAGACCATAATTGTCCCCAATTTTTTCCACACTTGGCATCACTTGGTCCACATAGGCCCAACATAGCCTCACAGATGCTCACTTCAGGTTCAAAGGCAAGCGATGGAGAGCCTTCAGCGCCTGCAGGTATGGTCTCTCAGCGGGTAGCTTCACCAGGTTCCAAAATTTTGGCTTTGGTCATCCCCTCGTTGAATATATCGAATTCAATAGTTCGCAAGATCAGCGGCATTGATTGTTCAAAAATGTTTTCTTCATTGTTTTGACTGCTAGGGTACTTGCTTGAGTGTCACTCTGGGTTTGGTTTGACTATGTTTGACTCCAGTTTCTGTCATCAGAAGGGTCTAAGATGATGTTGCTTAAGGTTTGAGTAATGTTTACAACAGTGTTGCTTTGGGGAACACCATGTCAGACCCAGAGATGTGATGCACGCCCCAACTCTAGGTGATGGTCACAGATTGCAAAGGTCTAGGGTCCAGTTCCCCTAGGTTTGAGATGTGTTTTTCAAGTTTGTATGCCAGAAACGCCATTCCAGACCCACCTGCACGCGGTGCGCTGAAGGTTCACACCGGACTGATGGGATGCCTTCAGCACCTGAAGGCTGGTGTCCCACTGGTCACCTTCAACTAGTTGGAATGGATGGATATTAGTGGGTAGTCAGATGTAGTCAGATTCACCTTCATAGATGCTTAGCGTTTGGTTTGACTATGTTTGCCTCCAGTTTCTGTCATTGGAAGGGTCTAAGATGATGTTGCTTAAGGTCTGAGGAATGTTTACAACAGTGTTGCTTTGGGGAACACCATGTCAGACCCAGAGATGTGATGCAGGCCCCAACTCTAGGTGATGGTCACAGATTGCAAAGGTCTAGGGTCCAGTTCCCCTAGGTTTGAGATGTGTTTTTCAAGTTTGTATGCCAGAAACACCATTCCAGACCCACCTGCACGCGGTGCGCTGAAGGTTCACACCGGACTGATGGGATGCCTTCAGCACCTGAAGGCTGGTGTCCCACTGGTCACCTTCAACTAGTTGGGATGGATGGATATTAGTGGGTAGTCAGATTCACCTTCATAGATGCTTAGTATTTTGCAGCGAAGTTTGGGATGGCACTCTCCCAGTTAGAATATGTATTTGAATAGGTCAGAGATGGCTTTTCAACTGCTTTTGACTCAATGGTCTAAATGTCTGAATTTGTTGGAACATGTTGGAACCAAGTTTTTTGAAATATTTAGACGTTCATTAGGGAAAGATGGGGGAAATCAATGGAAATCATAGTTCCACACATTTGAGACCTACGCGAAGCATTCCTTGTTGAGGTGGAACCCCTCCGCAGACTCCGCGGAAGTGTGTGCGACCTCCAGCACTGGAACAAGATGTGCCTGTGGACTTGCTGCATCGAGCCATGAAGGACTTTGACGATATGGAGGCCAAGGATGAACACTTTGCTGCACGTTCCCTGGCTGCGCTCCAATGTGTTAGAAGTTTGACACAGGTATACCATGGTGATCCCAGATATACCCATTATCACGAAAGGTAGCCTAGGCTACCTGAGTTCTATGTACTTTAGTACTAGTTTAGTACTGGGGGAGGTGGCTGCTCCTTTCCCGGAAATTGAAAGCCGAGAGTCACGAACGGAGACTTAGGGGGGGGGGGCCCCCCCCCTCCCCCCCCCATTCGATTCCCCCCTGGTCCGCATTTTTTTCTCTCTCTTTTTCTCTGACTCTGTACCTACCTCCTTATCCATCTATCTATCGATATATCTATCTATCTAGTTGTCCATCTATGTATGTATTTATCTATCCTTGGATCTATCTATCTATCTATCTATCTACCTATTGATCTATCTATTTATCTATCTGTTTATCGATCAAGGTAGCCATCGATCTATCTATTTATCGACCGATGCTTCTATCTCTCTATCTATTTATTCATCTATTTATTTATTTATTTATAGTTTTATCTATCTATCTATCTATCTATCTATCTATCTATCTATCTAACTATCTATCGATGTATTGATCTATCGATCTATCGTGGATGTTCTAGTCCCATTGAGGCCGTGCCGGGGAATAGAGACTCGCAATGTTTACGTCCCGCACATGCGTGCGCTCGCGCGCGCGCGTGAAGTTACTTTACATTTGACATTATGTTTCTGATTCTATTCCCACAAAGCTTTTTTTGGGGCTAACATTTTCTTCTGCAGGAGGTTTGAGTGAAGAGAAGTATCAATCTCAGTTTGGCAATATTTTTCCTGTTGCTCTCTTTTGCCCCCCCTACCTTTCGTCCCCCCCCTCTCAAGTATTTCAATATTAAGGGTACTTGCTTGAGTGTCACTCTGGGTTTGGTTTGATTCCAGTTTCTGTCATTGGAAGGGTCTAAGATGATGTTACTTAAGGTTTGTGGAATGTTTACAACAGTGTTGCTTTGGGGAACACCATGTCAGACCCAGAGATGTGATGCACGCCCCAACTCTAGGACTGTAGGTGATGGGAAGCCTTGACCAGTTTTTTTTGACAGTATGTCAGACTGTCACAGATTGCAAAGGTCTAGGGTCCAGTTCCCCTAGGTTTGAGATGTGTTTTTCAAGTTTGTATGCCAGAAACACCATTCCAGACCCACGTGCACGCGGTGCGCTGAAGGTTCACACCGGACTGATGGGATGCCTTCAGCACCTGAAGGCTGGTGTCCCACTGGTCACCTTCAACTAGTTGGAATGGATGGATATTAGTGGGTAGTCAGATTCACCTTCATAGATGCTTAGTATTTTGCAGCGAAGTTTGGGATGGCACTCTCCCAGTTAGAATATGTATTTGAATAGGTCAGAGATGGCTTTTCAACTGCTTTTGACTCAATGGTCTAAATGTCTGAATTTGTTGGAACATGTTGGAACCAAGTTTTTTGACATATTTAGACGTTCATTAGGGAAAGATGGGGGAAATCAATGGAAATCATAGTTCCACACATTTGAGACCTACGCGAAGCATTCCTTGTTGAGGTGGAACCTCTCCGCAGACTCCGCAGAAGTGCGAGCGACCTCGAGCACCGGAACAAGATGGGCCTATGGACTTGCTGCATCGAGCCATGAAGGACTTTGACGATATGGAGGCCAGGTATGAACACTTTGCTGCACGTTGCCTGGCTGCGCTCCAATGTGTTAGAAGTTTGACACAGGTATACCATGGTGATCCCAGATATACCCACTATATTTCAATATTAAGGGTACTTGCTTGAGTGTCACTCTGGGTTTGGTTTGATTCCAGTTTCTGTCATTGGAAGGGTCTAAGATGATGTTACTTAAGGTTTGAGGAATGTTTACAACAGTGTTGCTTTGGGGAACACCATGTCAGACCCAGAGATGTGATGCACGCCCCAACTCTAGGACTCTAGGTGATGGGAAGCCTTGACCAGTTTTTTGTGACAGTATGTCAGACTGTCACAGATTGCAAAGGTCTAGGGTCCAGTTCCCCTAGGTTTGATATGTGTTTTGCAGGTTTGTATGCCAGAAACACCATTCCAGACCCACCTGCACGCGGTGCGCTGAAGGTTCACACCGGATAAACAATCCATTACTCAGACAGGTGAGGCGTACCAGTCAATCAAGTATATGGTCGATTCACATCGATTTGTAGGAATTGCCTTGCTCCCTTGTGATAACACATGGCAATGAGATTCGATGGTATAGATTGGTATACCCCATTGCTGAACAGATTTAGAAATAGTTTGGGAATACTCTTACTCAGCTTTCGATTTCCTGCCATGCCCAGGTTCAACTGCTGATGACATACGTGCTTGGGCCAGACGCATCTGTGACAACGGCATCTTCTTGGAATTTCCGGACATATTTTTGTTTGCCAATCGCCACCGGTTTGACTTGAAAGTGCTCTGCTGGCACAGAGGCATGAGTTCTCATGGGTTTGAGATGGTGTGGCCTGATTTACCTCATGGTCGAAACATGTGGGAGTAACATGGAGTAACATGGAGTAACATGAGCTAACAACATCTAACAACACAAAGTTGAACCAAAATGGATCAAAGTGGCGCCTCAGAGTTATTCTTTCACCATTGTTTTGGATTGATATTCCCACACATGGTCCCCAGAGTCACAAATGGACTGAATTTACTTGCATGTTCGGCAGGTGAAGTTGAGATGCGTTCTGCGTCAGACTTCGTAAACGGATTCCTTGATGAAGAGTTGTGCTTGGAAGTGCAGAAGATTGAGGAGCCGGTGCCACGCGGAAGGACCAGAATAGCTATCTTATGCTCACCCTTGTATTCAAGATCAGCATCTTTGGCCGATTGCGTTCATTGGATCCCAGGCTGGCTCGGAGCAGAAATGCCAAGTGACGTGGAGAAAGATGCATTAGTGGAATCCATTGTCAAGGACAATGTGGACAAGGCCAAAAAGATGATAGCAGAACTGGAGTCGAAGGCTGAACGAGAGAAGGATGACGTTTACAAGTCATCTTTGAGAGATGAAATCGAGCACCTCTCTGTGCAGTCCAGAAACCTGGAGGACCTCATTAGAGCTCTGTGGACAGAACATGAGGTGATTGCCAAGCCCACGCTCGGTGATGGCAATTGTGGCGTGCATACTGCGATGGCATTTGGTGAGAACATTCCCGCAGGTGCTCTGGTTGGGCAGGACGCAGCTCCAGAAGATGTTTTGCAAATAGTGTCTGCCTACCGCACAGAGCTTGCTACAATGTGGCGTGCTGTCGCGGAGGATTGTCTCTGGCAACAGATATGGCAGAGGTTCGTGGAAGGTAGATTGGACCTCCGTTGTTGGCAAGAGCTTGCCGTGCCAGTGAGTACACCTCCCAAGAAAAGGCGCAAGACGAGCCTCTCCAAGACACCTCCTGGAAAGACGAGTGCAAAGAAGAGGGGCCGCGGCCGCGGGAAGCTTTTGCCAGATGATGTTGCTGAAGTTGAACCAGAATCGATGACAGTCGAGCTTGGTGCCTCCAGCAAAGACACCGCCTCCAGCAAAGACACTGAGGACAAGGAGGAGGAACCAGAGCAGAAGAAAAAAGGGCCAAAGCCAACAGGCAAGAGACGCCCCGCGGAGCAGAGCATCACCTACGACCAGTCAGTGCGGGAACTCTTGTCTGAGCACAACCTGCTCTATGGAACTTACATCCAAATGCATCAAATGCAGCAACATGTCCTGGTGTTTCTTGGCTGTGTTAGCTGTGTTGGGTGATTGCAACCTTGTCATCATTTGACACCTTCAATGCAATAAAATACATCAGTGGATCATAGTGCACCCACAGGGGTCTAAGATGGTTTACCTCATGCATTAACCCATGTTTTTATTCAAAAAGATATGGAGAAGATCACTTCAGACCCATCAAAATGAGGTATTGGCTTCAAATCATGATTTATGGAAACATCATGATTTCAACTGGAAATCCTATGATTACATATGATTACATCATGTTAGGTGATAGCATGTGATATCATATAATTACAACATATTACAACCTTGTCATCATTTGACACCTTCAATAATACATCAGTGGATCATAGTGCACCCACAGGGGTCTAAGATGGTTTACCTCATGCATTAACCCATGTTTTTATTCAAAAAGATATGGAGAAGATCACTTCAGACCCATCAAAATGAGGTATGTTTTTCAAATCATGATTCTGGAACCACCATGATTTCAACTGGAATCCTATGACTACATCATGTTAGGTGAATAGCATGTGATATCATACAATTACAACCTTGTCATCATTTGACACCTTCAATAATACATCAGTGGATCATAGTGCACCCACAGGGGTCTAAGATGGTTTACCTCATGCATTAACCCATGTTTTTATTCAAAAAGATATGGAGAAGATCACTTCAGACCCATCAAAATGAGGTATGTTTTTCAAATTATGATTATGGAACCACCATGATTTCAACTGGAAAACCCATGATGGCATTATCTTAAGTGATTGGACCTCAATGATAAAGAGTTGGTTTGAATTCAGCCCATGTGTCGCTCTCCTGAACCTGCCTAGGCGCGGGCACAATGTTTGCAAGACTGGCAAATGGTCGTCTCTTCGAGACTTACTTGTGTCTTGGTGTGTTAAGTTGGAAGTGGAAACTTATCAGGTGCAATGTTTGGAAAATGTCTTATCATGTCTGGTCTGTTCCAGGTATTAAGTTCCAAATGAGACTCATGGAACCTTACACCAGGAACTAGTCGGGAAAAGGTCCTTAGTGACTTAGTGTGGATGATCGATGTCAAATTTCCAGTTTCTAGATGCTGAATTTGTTTCTGAAAGATATGGAGAAGTTCACTTCAGACCCATCAAAATGAGGTATGTTTTTCAAATTATGATTCTGGAACCACCATGATTTCAACTGGAATCCTATGACTACATCATGTTAGGTGATAGCATGTGATATCATACAATTACAACCTTGTCATCATTTGACACCTTCAATAATACATCAGTGGATCATAGTGCACCCACAGGGGTCTAAGATGGTTTACCTCATGCATTAACCCATGTTTTTATTCAAAAAGATATGGAGAAGATCACTTCAGACCCATCAAAATGAGGTATTGGCTTCAAATCATGATTATGGAAACACCATGATTTCAACTGGAAATCCTATGATTACATATGATTACATCATGTTAGGTGATAGCATGTGATATCATATAATTACAACATATTACAACCTTGTCATCATTTGACACCTTCAATAATACATCAGTGGATCATAGTGCACCCACAGGGGTCTAAGATGGTTTACCTCATGCATTAACCCATGTTTTTATTCAAAAAGATATGGAGAAGATCACTTCAGACCCACCAAAATGAGGTATTGGCTTCAAATCATGATTATGGAAACACCATGATTTCAACTGGAAATCCTATGATTACATATGATTACATCATGTTGGGTGATAGCATGTGATATCATATAATTACAACATATTACAACCTTGTCATCATTTGACACCTTCAATAATACATCAGTGGATCATAGTGCACCCACAGGGGACTAAGATGGTTTACCTGATGCATTAACCCATGTTTTTATTCAAAAAGATATGGAGAAGATCACTTCAGACCCATCAAAATGATGTATGTTTTTCAAATCATGATTATGGAAACACCATGATTTCAACTGGAAATCCTATGATTACATCATGTTAGGTGATAGCATTTGATATCATATAATTACAACATATTACAACCTTGTCATCTTTTTACACCTTCAATGCAATAAAATACATCAGTGGATCATAGTGCACCCACAGGGGTCTAAGATGGTTTACCTCATGCATTAACCCATGTTTTTATTCAAAAAGATATGGAGAAGATCACTTCAGACCCATCAAAATGAGGTATGTTTTTCAAATTATGATTATGGAACCACCATGATTTCAACTGGAAAACCCATGATGGCATTATCTTAAGTGATTGGACCTCATGTTAGTGACTTAGTGTGGATGATCGATGTCAAATTTCCAGTTTCTAGATGCTGAATTTGTTTCTGAGGTAGAAGGACACTGGCCTGCGCAATGCATGACTTGCCAGCGCATGCTTACCATGGCGGGTTTCAGTGAAGCCTCCTGGAAGAACACCATTGAGGGCTTGAGGGAGCGAGTAGCGAAGCATTTGAAGACTCACATAGAGTTGTCCGAGAACAAGGTCCGTCATCGCAAACGGCACGTTTCTCAACCTGAGAACGCCGCCCCTGCCAAACAGATCAAGCAGGAGTTGAAGGTGAAACAGGAGCCGTTGGAGATCGCTGAGGGTGACCAAAAGCCTGCGATAAAGAAGGACCAGCAGCCTGGTGAGGCCAACGCTGAAGATGTGCCGGAAGTCTCCATGGGCAAGGCTGCATTGGTGCAGTTGCACAAGTTGGAGGTGCTGCCCAAGAAGTCACAGAAGAAACTCAATCCCGTCTATTGCCCCTGGTGCTCCACCACCTTCGAAGGCAGGAATGCTGCCAAAATCCTGCAACACGTGAAAGGCCATCAGCACCGCAGCCGTTGGAAGCAAGGCATTTCTGGTGTCAAGTCCGAATTGGCAGTTACGCTTAGATCATGCAAGCGTGCCGCTGACCAATCTGACCAGGACAGCATGCAGTTGGGCAAATGCTGTGGGCTCCGATTGGGGTCCAGCATAGGTGCAAAAACTCGCCTGGGTTCTGACCTTCGCCCGGTCTGGGACATCTACACAAAATACGCTTTCTTGGAGAGGACATTGATGATGCCTAAAATGTCGAAAGTTGTTTTTTTTCCAAAGTTATCTTAAATTTGCGTTGGACTCTTTATTTTCATTGTTTTCACTCCACATGAGATATCAGAATATTCAGCACTCATGTGATCAGGATGGACCAGGTGAGTGTTGTGGTTCATGGAAGTTTGTTTTTAAATTTCGTGGGCAGGACAGATGGTCCAACTGGAGGGGGCGTCCACAAGTACAAGATGGACGTCAACACTGGTGACTGGACATTGGTGGCAATCGGATGCATTGGCTCGGGACGTGTTACTTGATGTGAAACTGTGGACCAGTGGTTTCTGTCCATTACAGGGGTGCCATTCAACATTAGAGGGTTGCCATTAAGGAATATTAAGGAGCTATGGCATCAGTAGAGCTGACCAATCATGGTTGGATGTTTACAGTTTCAACGGGATTGTCATATATCATTATAGTGGGGTCTGAAATGGTTTTCCCCATGAGCAAACCAACAATATAGTTCACAGATGGCTGGAGAAAACCATTTCAGACCCCATGGGCATGAGCTTTTTGGGTTAGACATTCACTTAACACACCAATGAAAACCGGTGCCGTGGGTAACCATTCAACATTGGAGGGTTGCCAAAGAGCTATGGCATCAATAGAGTTGCCCAATCATGGTTGGATGTTTACAGTTTCAACGGGATTTCTCATCATATATCATGATAGTATATGATAGTATATGATAGTGGGGTCTGAAATGGTTTTGCCTATGAGCAAACCAACAATATAGGTTCACAGATGGCTGGGGAAAACAATTTCAGACCCCATGGGCATGAGCTTTCGACACCTTTTGGGTTGAACACTGGATAATTTGAATATCAATCTTTCCAGTTTGCGCCGGCTTGAGTGCAGGTTTATCAGAATGAGCTGGGTGATGCATGTTGCGAAGAGTGCTTCTTGCTTGGATCGAAACAGCGCTTCGTGGCGAAGGTCTGCAACTTCGTGTGGTCCCTTGACATAGCCAGGCTCCTGCACTTCACAATGTTCGACCCCGATGGCTTGGAGGACTTTAAGGGTAAGCTACGTTCCAGTCCCAACTACTTGAGAAGGCACAAAGCTCTGTACGAGCAAAGCTTGAGCGGGTCTCCTGAAGATCTTCACTCGCAGGTCTGCAAAACATGGCGTGGGAGACTCGGCGTCACCAACACCGAAACTTGTGAGTTGTTCATGGCGATGTACGTCTCCCCTTGCATGGTTTGTGAACCGGGATCCTCCATCAAGAAGCAGCACCTCCAAAACCTGCTCAATTTCATGCAGAGTGACCCCACCACTGGAGCTGGAGAGCTGGAGATGGTTCGGTCGATTGTGACCGGGGAAGTCTCTCGGCACCCTGCGGTGCACGGTGTTCTTTGTGCCATCATGGACAAACTTCGGCAGTGGCAGCATGGAACTCACACAATGAGGAACCGCCATCGTGCCTTGTCAATTCTCTTCAGTACGTTCGGGTTCAAGAAGTTGCTATTTTTTTGTGTGGTTTTTTAGTTGGCAGTTGGCAGGAATCGATCGATGCCATGTGATGATATTTGATCATATTTGATGTCAATATATATCAATGAAATATCTATTACATTATAATCATAGATAGTCATAGTATTTGCATGTATTTGAGACTTGAGTGTGCCGATTTCAGATATGGCTGAATCACATTGAATCACCGCAAATCATTGAACAGTGGACTCGACTGAGCTAGTTCATGCATATAGCTTTGCATAGCGTTGCAATGCGTTGCATATAGCTGTGTACCCAAGGCTCCGAGGAGGAGCGAGAGCTGCTGATTACAGCCGGTGCTGAGTTGGCGTCGGCAGGCGCAAACTGGAAAGCGCTGGGCGCCCTGGGGCTGGAGTGGTTAACCAGGAACACTTGGCGTGGGAGCCTGGCAACTTTGCGCGATGAAGGCCTGCCAGTCTTCACTTGCCCTACCCCAGAAGATCTCCAAGAGAACGACCATGCGATCAGTTGTCTTCTGCCCAATGAAGCTTCCAAGCCACAACGTCGTCTCCTCTTAGCTTTCGACAGAACGTATGTCCAGGCAACAACACAATTGCTGCAGACTACGAAAGGACACGTCATGGCTGGAGGTGTCTACAGGTGCCCTGGATTTGCTCAACCAGATGAGTCGCAGATTCTTGTGAAACGGCAGAATGAACCTGCTGCAGGTCCAGTGACCATCACCAGAACGAGGGAGAAGGCATCTGAAGTTTGCAGTTGCTTGATCTGGGACGTTTCCCGTCCTCACAGCACCTTTTACGAGACTGCTGCGTGGCCATGTGTACCAGCTGCGAACCAGCATGAGGACTTCGAGAAACTGGCAACAAATCCAAAGGTTCAGAGAGGACAGTTTGAGGTCATGAACCTCATTGGCCAGGTACTGGCAAACTCACCATCCATCAGGTTCGTCATGTCTGACAGACACGGATCACACGGATGGTTAGCCTCAACCCTCCTTGGCCGACGCATTGACCTCTGTGACGAGCTGTTTGAAAAGCTACCATTTTTCAACAAGTTGCGTTGGGTGCAGCTGCCAGAGTGCAAATGGCCAATTCCATACCGGGTGACCATGATCAATGGTTGCAGCATCCACTTCGTGCCCGGGCCTGCACACTCGCAAAAGGCTTTTGCAGAACAGTTGAGGACGTGCTTGCACACACCTTGCTTCGGCCTTCTTTGGAGTGACTTTGCCGCAAGCTTGGACCTTGGCCTGGCACCAGCTGCATTTTGCGGCATGGACACTATGAGCGACGCTCAGGGCGCCCTTCTGTGTCTCAGATTTGCTTCGTTTATGCCTCATTTTGTTTCAGGATACGGATGGATTATGATGGATTAGGATGGATTAGGCTGGTTTAAGATGGCTGATCTTTCGGGATATTTCAAGTAATTTCCAAAAATAGTTGTGTCATGTTGCTCCATTTTGGCAATTGTTCCTTGTGATATCATACTCTATATGGTCTGAACTGGTTTACTCTATGGATTAACCAACATTCCATTGCCCAGACAGGTGTAGAATACCAATCCAGACCCATAAACTTGAACTATGGGTATTGTTAGGTTCAAACATGGTGATCCACTGGTATTAAGAATGCCTATGGTAGATTTTCTGTTCATAGATGATCCAAAAAGGTCTGAACTGGTTTACTCTATGGATTAACCAACATTCCATTACCCAGACAGGTGTAGAATACCAATCCAGACCCATAAACTTGAACTATGGTATTGTTAGGTTCAAACATGGTGATCCACTGGTATGAAGAATGCCTATGGTAGATTTTCTGTTCATAGATGATCCAAAAAGGTCTGAACTGGTTTACTCTATGGATTAACCAACATTCCATTACCCAGACAGGTGTAGAATACCAATCCAGACCCATAAACTTGAACTATGGGTATTGTTAGGTTCAAACATGGTGATCCACTGGTATTAAGAATGCCTATGGTAGATTTTCTGTTCATAGATGATCCAAAAAGGTCTGAACTGGTTTACTCTATGGATTAACCAACATTCCATTACCCAGACAGGTGTAGAATACCAATCCAGACCCATAAACTTGAACTATGGGTCTTGTTAGGTTCAAACATGGGGATCCACTGGTATTAAGAATGCCGATGGTAGATTTTCTGTTCATAGATGACCCAAAAAGGTCTGAACTGGTTTACTCTATGGATTAACCAACATTCCATTACCCAGACAGGTGTAGAATACCAATCCAGACCCATAAACTTGAACTATGGGTATTGTTAGGTTCAAACATGGTGATCCACTGGTATTAAGAATGCCTATGGTAGATTTTCTGTTCATAGATGATCCAAAAAGGTCTGAACTGGTTTACTCTATGGATTAACCAACATTCCATTACCCAGACAGGTGTAGAATACCAATCCAGACCCATAAACTTGAACTATGGTATTGTTAGGTTCAAACATGGTGATCCACTGGTATTAAGAATGCCTATGGTAGATTTTCTGTTCATAGATGATCCAAAAAGGTCTGAACTGGTTTACTCTATGGATTAACCAACATTCCATTACACAGACAGGTGTAGAATACCAATCTAGACCCCTTACCATTCATCAGCAGCTCAGGTTGTCGCCGGCCAACTTTGCTCTCAATCCCCTGGCTTCAGAGGTGCAGATCCCCTGGATGCTCCAAGGAGCAATGATGTTTTCGCTGCTGGGAGCCCATGTCCAAGGATGTGTCCTTCACCGAAACTCCAGCCTCACATGGCATGTTGAGGCAGCAATGTGTGGCCACTAGATTGATTATCGTATTGATTCCAATTTTTTGGGCAAACCAACATCCCTGAACTGAAAGTGTTTCTATGTTTTCTTCAACATGTTGACCAGTTTTTTTTTTGACTTAGTGCCTGCAGATGGTTCTCGCCTAGGTTTGTTGCTCCTAGATGTGGGGGCCGCAATGGCCAAGCATCTAGCTGCGAAGAGAGGCATGCGGAAACAGCAGCTCTGGATTGATGCCAAAACAATGAGAACCATGAAGGACATATGTGGGAGTGTCCTGACCATGGCAGTCTCCAACTCAGCACCCGTGTTTTGGCAACAGCTCTCCGAAAGAAAGCTGGAGGCCAGATTTGGGCGGCTGCGATCCAGCTTCGGGAATTCGGTGGTATCAATGGCCGATTACTGGAGGGCGAGCCTGCACCTGATGAAAAGTGACCGTGGCAAGACCTTGCATGCTCAGGGCCCTTGCTCGACACCAATCTCTGAGGAGGAGTTTGTCCTTTGCAGTCAGCGCGCATGGTCATCTGTCCGCAGGCTCTTTTCCATGTGCACGGATTGCAAGAAGGAAGAAGTGCAGTCGATTTTCGATATGGCCATGGACACCACAGAGCCTGAGCAGGATGACTCGTTCTTTGAGGATGAAGGAGGCACCGTTCGGTGTTCAAACATCATTCCACCAGATCCTTTATCTGAATTTCATGAAAAATCATTTGAGTCATCTATGTATAAAAGAAAAAATGATCACATTCAAACACATCCAACCAGTGTCAGTAGTTGCCGGACCTCAGTATACCTCAGTGGTATTCATTTTTTCTCAACAGATATGGACACAAGATACCAATAGATATCACAAAATTCGCCAGTTGGGAGATTTTGCAACGCGGCTGTCGTGATGGTTTCAGGTTTTGGATGATTTAAATTTGCCTTTAGATTGTTGAATGCAAGCAGCGCAGGTGAGTGCTTGGATGGGCATGAGCCTTCTGCTGATCAGATCTTTCAACGGATCCGATCCAGTGGAGACTTTATCAACAAGATGGAAGGCAAGGACAGTCACAAGGAGAAGCCCAAGCCTGCTGTGACTGGTGACCCTGAAATTGCAGCAGCCACTACTGAGATTCTCCAGACGGAATCCGAAGACACCTCAGAAGCATCGATTCCAAAAGAGTTGCCCACAACTTTGTCGGCGGCACTGTCCAAACACAAGAACTTGGATGCATCTTTGTCTGACCTTTGGAAACTTCTTTTTTACCTGCGAGCAGGAGGCAACGGGTGTGACGTTGACATTGTGCCAAATGCTTTGGCGACAAGGTCGTTTTCAGAGAAGAAGGGCCAAAAGTGGCACAACAAGCTGATGGCCGCTATCTCTCGGCTGGATGCTCAGCTCAAACAACCAGCAATGAGACAAAGCAGGCAGGCTGCTTGGATCCAGCACACGGAGTTGGAGAGAAAGAAGCTTGCGCCCACTTTGCCTCCTTCCCTCGAGGTTGAGAGATCAGACGTGGTTTGCATCAAAACCGGTGGCAAATGGCAGATTTGTTGGGTTCTGTCCATTTTCCGAAACTATTCGGCCAGAAGCGGAGGAGCCCAACTCACTACCATGCCGCTGCCAAGAGGCAGCTTGCACTCCTTGCGGGTGGTGCGTTCCATGTACTGAATTAAATAATATTTTTGTGTTTGAGGGAAGGGATGTCGGTTTGGTTTGCATTGCAGGTTCACCTGTCCAAATCTTTCTCGCCCATGTCAGCTTCATTTCCCAGGTGCGCAGCAAGATGCACAGGATCCTTTGAGCTACAGATGCCATCGGCAATGCTCATGCGATGTGGTCCCTTACGAGCTTTTGGGGCTCAAGCTGGAGACGGCGGAGATGCTGAAGGGCATTGACGGGGTCAAGTTCAAGCTCACTGAGGCCCACTGAATGTGAAAACAAAAAAGGTTCATCCATGTTTATCCACCATAATCCACTGGGGCCTGAGATGGTTTACTCCATGAATTAACCAATCATATTTTTCACAAATACATGGAGGAGATCACTTCAGACCCACCAACATGAGGTATGGGCATGTATGGGCCTGAAATTGTAACTCTGGAACATTTCTGGTTAAAAATGGACAAACCATGACAGCATGATGTTGGTTCATTGCAACCTTGTCATCATTTCACACTCAATTACAAATAGCACCATTCTGAGAATCATAGTGCACCCACAGGGGTCTAAGATGGTTTACTCCTTGAATTAACCAATGATATTTTTCACAAAGACATGGAGAAGATCATTTCAGACCCATCAACATGAGGTATGGGCCTCCAACGCCTGTGGTTGGAATGGGGGAATTAATGAAAGTAGTTGCTAAATGTTGCTAAAATGTGTCATCATTTGACCCATTCTAGGAAAACAGGTGAGGTAATCATTTCTGAGGTCGTTTGCACAACAGATTGACATACGTTTTGATGCATCATAGTGCACCCACAGGGGTCTAAGATGGTTTACTCCTTGAATTAATCACTGATATTTTTGACAAAGACATGGAGAAGATCATTTCAGACCCATCAACATGAGGTATGGGCCTCCAACGCCTGTGGTTGGAATGGAGGAATTAATGAAAGTAGTTGCTAAATGTTGCTGAAATGTGTCATCATTTGACCCATTCTAGGAAAAGAGGTGAGGTAATCATTTCTGAGGTCGTTTGCACAACAGATTGACATACGTTTTGATGCATCATAGTGCACCCACAGGGGTCTAAGATGGTTTACTCCTTGAATTAATCACTGATATTTTTGACAAAGACATGGAGAAGATCATTTCAGACCCATCAACATGAGGTATGGGCCTCCAATGCCTGTGGTTGGAATGGAGGAATTAATGAAAGTAGTTGCTAAATGTTGCTAAAATGTGTCATCAATTGACCCATTCTAGGAAAACAGGTGAGGTAATCATTTCTGAGGTCGTTTGCACAACAGATTGACATACGTTTTGATGCATCATAGTGCACCTACAGGGGTCTAAGATGGTTTACTCCTTGAATTAATCAATGATATTTTTGACAAAGACATGGAGAAGATCATTTCAGACCCATCAACATGAGCACCTATGGTTGGAATTGAGCAAAGAATGGTAGCACGAAGTTTGGTGATGATAATTTTATTAAATATTATTTTCCTGAAAAAACAACATAGATCAACATATGAAAAATGATGGTTGATAATTTGCTAGTCTAATTGGTCCTTGTGTTTTTGATGAATGCGTGGCCTGCCAAAGAAAATGAAAAATGAAAAAAACGTGGCCTGCCAGGACAGCAGACGTGCGTTCGTGGCCATGAACGAATCTGAGGGGCAGGATGAGAACCCAGTGCAGAAGCATCCTTACAAGAAACGTGAAGCCAAATACATTCAGCCGATCGTCGCCAACTACAGAAGAAGCAAGAGAGGTGTTGCCTTGGTGCGACAGGAGCTGAAGCGGCTTCTTGTGCTCCAAGGCAAAAAGATGCCTTCCAAAGCAATGATGGACTGCGAAGGAAAGACTATTGAATATCAATATCAGGGCCGGAGCGGCTCCATCACCGTCGAGAAGTTTCTCCTGAAAGGAGGTGAGTTTTTCGACGCCTTCTTCGTCAAAGTCAGGAAGAAGGTCCTGTACGGGTCCAAGGTGCAAGCATGGATCCAGCAAATAGACCATGCCTTGAGCGACTACAAGCTCAAACCTCTTCAGGAACTGGTCGCCATGATCGACGCCTTTGAGCCAGTTTCTCTGAAAGGCTACGTTGACCAGGACGTTGAGAATGAAGAAGATCCAGATGAGGCCGAAGATGTCGAAGAAAATGATGAGATCGATGAGAACGACGATGAGTAGATAGTTTTTTGAATTGGCCTTGAGCTGCTTTTTCACAGGTGCCTAGAATCTACAAATAGATTCAGGCAGACAGGTACTTGTTTGGCAAACTTCTCAGTTCAGATAGGCCGAGTGTGGATGCCTTCATGTGGCATTGCCAGGGCATGGCCGGCTCAAACCCTAGATGCTGTTTCCTGCCGAAAAATCGATACAGTAATATCAACTAATATCATTGATTGGTCTAATTTTAAGAAATTGTTTCGCAATTTGTAAGTTGAATATCTTCGCGAAAGAAAGTTTGTCGTTTTGGTTTGTAGCCCTGCTCTTGATGAATTGTTTGGATGCCATTTTGGCATCGCCGTGAGGAGCGGCTTTTGCGTCAAACGCCAGGTCCCTTTCAGAAATCTGATTGAGGATTTCCAGAGCTTGCAGCCACAGGGAGTGGCTTTGAGGCTTTGAGAGAAACAATGCACATGCGTTCAGCCTACTGTGCTATCTTGTTAGGTTTCCGGGATGGGTGTCACACGGGGCAAGGGTCTACAATGAAGTTACCTTGTGCATGCTGTTCTGTCATAGTAGTTGTTCCAGGTCATAGTGCAAGGGTCTGAGAAGTCTGCACGCAACTTTTTGTTAAAGCCTAGGGTTTTTCATTCCAGACCCCATGTTAGACCCTAGAAAAAGGGTCTACAATGAAAATTCCTAGGGTCCCTGGCTAGTAGTTGCCAGGATATATATTATATATTATATATTATATATTATATATTATATATTATATTCTGCATGATTAATCATTTTTTTTTTTGCCACAATCGAGATCGAAAGTGGCTTTCCCTGACAGCCCCAGAATCTCCACCAGGGAGTATTGTGTTTCCCAAGCGCAGCAAGCACAGCATCGGATCCAGCCATGCTGGCAGAGTTCCTGGGATTTGTTGGGTGAACGGGGGGCACATATACCATGGGTTCTTATAAAAAATCAAGTTGCGAAGGGTTTTGGATACAGCAACTTCGTGACATCTATAAGAATCCAATTTCAAATGGCTTTTGGATATAACGACTTTGTGAGTGGCAAAGGTGGCAAGAATGATTGAGAGGACCTGCATTCTGGTGACCTTTGAATCCAAATATCCTTTGTGGAGGTGGCTTATAATCCAATGCATCATACACATCTCATATTTACATGGAACATCATGGAGCAAATTTACAGCACTGCACTTGAGGTATGCTAGGGAAGCTGTACTACCTGTGGTAGGGGACTGTCAGGGGAATGATTCCGTCGCCTGGTAACACAGCTCGATCTGATGTTGGTAATTTTGGACAGGTTGCGAACTGGAAATTCACTGAGCTTGGTAATTCATGTACAACGGGTCATGGGTCATGGTTTGTATCGCAAACTGTGAAATTACTGGACGATAGGTCACACTCTGTGGCCGAGCTACTGCAGCTATTCACCAATCCATGGCGCCCGCCACTCAGGGTGTGTGGTGCCACAAAATGGCACTTTCTTTCAGTACGCGTCCCTTGGCGAACTGCGGGTAGGCGCGCAGTGATGGACCTGTCAACATAGTTGATGGATAGTATTGGAGAGTTTGTAGCGACACAATCCTGGACCTAGCCCGCCAAGAAGCATGTCTTGCTCGTATTTTGTTCGGTTGTGATTCATGAGAAATCATTATTGGAAATCCTCACTCATCATCTATAGATTCATGTTAACTAGTTGGGAGGGAGCGGGTCTCCCGAATATTTTTGTCCCTTAGATCAATCCCAGAAGATCTCAGTTGAGATTTGCCAGGTCCCAGCCCCTCAGGAAACGCGGCATGGAAGGAAAGTTGGCGCAGCGATTTGATTTGCATTGGAATGGCCAGGCGGCAGATATCAGGAACGTTGGGATGCTTGGGCTAGCTGTCGAATCTTGGGAGTCTAGCCGTGCCGTCTAGCCTTGTACCTAGCCGTCTAGCCGTCTAGTACCGATTTGGTTTGCCATCTTTCAGCCCCAGAATTGGATACTCTCCAGTAAACTGACACAGATTGATCATATTTCCTAGGAGGTTTGATTCTCATAGCTATGTTAGTTTTCTGGATGGTAAAATCGGATCGATTGTAGCGATGCTTTGCAAACCCAGAGCTTGCACGGAACGGCCACCAGGCCGAAGGTTTGCTGATGGGATCCGTGGGAAGTTTGGTGCTGGCGTCCATCTGAATTTCGTTGATATCTCCTGGGTCCTGCATCATCATGGATCATCATGGATCATCATGGATTCTGGATCACCCAGTTGAATTGCATGACTTTCTTCATAAGCGCAATAGAAACGCCAACATCGATCTCACTGAAGTGCATCCCAGGATCAAAAATGTGTCCAATGCTGCAGGACCAATCTCTTCCACGATCCCTTCGCGAGTTTTGGGGACTACCACACCTTCCGGCCCGATGAGCATTCGAGGGAGTGGGAACGGATCCGCAGCAGCACTGCATACACCACCAAACTGGAATTTGAGAGCTGAACGTTTAGGATGGAGTGGGTTGCCATACAAATATGGCCATGGATCATCATGGATCAATACCTATTAATACCATTTATAGTGGGATGAACATCCATTTGCCAGCTATTTTGGGGTTCACCAGGGGTACAGGGTTTTGACCCATCCCCATATGGCATGATGGCTTTCTGTGGTTTTGCCTGGGCTTGCGTTTTGTCATCGTTTATCCTACTAGAGACTAGAGGTATCTAAAGGTTTAGCAGAGGATCAACGTTGTAACGCGCATTGAGTTGTATTTTGTTTGCCAATCTCAAGTGATACGTTGCACAATGTTGCTCCAAATTGGACTGGGTATATCAAGTGTTACACGTCTTACCATATTATGTATCCATATTATCAATATTTTACCCTACCCATGAAGTATGGGAAGGATCTAAGCTGCGACAACACGTCTTTTCAGAGGATAGACCAATTTTATAGGCACCTGTGCTTGTATTTCAGGGTTTAAATATAGAGTGACGCATCCACAATTAGGCCCCATTTGGCCAAGTATATGGTCCATGAACTACCATTTACCCTGTGGTTATTGAATATATCATAATATATCCATGGAAATATGACCATATTCAAAACTAATTCATGTACAAACGGATGATTCTTCCATGGCTGTGGGAAAAAAATCAACAACAGCAGGCAACAAATTGGTGTGTGGGCCAACTCTTGGTTGGTCCAAGTATTTTACTCAAGCTGTACTTGGTGGGTTGCAGCTGAATCTTTTTCCCGCAAAGCGGGCCGCTTCTTGGACGATCACAGCTATGATTGGGGATTGGGGGAGATCGAACGGAAGTGAAAAGTGGAAGGAATTCTGATGAATTATCAACAGATCATTTGCAGATACTGGATTTTCCATTGTTTTATTGAGATCAAGGAGGTTGTCCATAAAGATCCACAACATTTTGAAGACATGCAGTCGTGACGCACCGCTTGCTGGAACAGCTTCGCAACAGGTGCGTTCCCAACAGCATGCTAGGGATGTTCCCAGGACGTTCATAACAACAAAGCCCGACAAGATGAAAGATATGAAAGTAAAATTCCGACAGACTTGAGAGAACACTATTGACTAAAATAGTGGTAAATGAATGTAAATGACTTTTAAAATCTTTTGAGGTTACAAAAAAATGGCATGGATCTGCCTCATCGAGCTACTTAGATGGACCATAAAAATAGCTTGTAAGTCGTTACAATATTGGCATGGATCAGCCTCATCGAGCTACTTAGATGGACCATTTTGGGATAGCCTATCTAAGTTACATCAGGATCAGCCTAAAGGGGGACATCTGCCAGGAAAAATTGGTACCCTCTGGTAATTTAACATAGCTATTGAAAATGGCCATTAATAATAGATTTTCCCATTGAAACTGGTGATTTTCCATAGTTATGTTAAATTACCAGAGGGTAGTTTACAAACATGGGACCCACTGCGTTTGGCTGTTGAATCCCATGGTCAAACTCCGTTGCGATCTGGTTGGATCGCAGAAGGGACTTCTCTACGTAGCAGGTTTAAGTATCCCTCGTTTGGTTGGCGAAACTCTCAAAAAAGTCTGCTCTCCCTTCAATCCACAATTCATTTGTGCCCACATACTGTGGATGGGCCAGCGAAATCCTGCACCAGTTGAAAACGGTGCTTTATCCCATTATTCAAAAGGGGTTTCAACATCTTTCAACCATCCCAAATTGGTGGTTTATCGGATTTCGCAACCACCCACCGTAGATCCGTAGGTTGTCCAAAAAGTCATTTGGTCGAATCCAGTGGCTTCCAGTGGCTTCCAGTGGCTTGTGCCATCGGTTCGCACGGAGTCCTCCAAGAGGATCCCAGCGAAAAGATCCCAGCGGCGAAGCGCCGGGATGCCACGAGCAGTGCTGCAGAGGTCGGGAAAATGCGCATGGTTTTATATGGTTTTATAAGGGTTTTATATGGTTTATATTTATATGGTTTTATATGGTTTTATATGGTTTCACATGGTTTTATATGGTTTTATATGGTTCTATATGGTTTATATTTATATGGTTTTATATGGTTTTATATGTTTTATATGTTTATATGGTTTATATTTATATGGTTTTATATGGTTTTATATGGTTTTATATGGTTTTATATGGTTTTATATGGTTTTATATGGTTTATATGGTTTTATATGGTTTTATATGGTTTTATATGGTTTTATATGGTTTTATATGGTTTTATATGGTTCTATATGGTTTATATGGTTTTATAAGGGTTTTATATGGTTTTATAAGGGTTTTATATGGTTTTATATGGTTTTAAATGGTTTTATATGGTTTTATATGGTTTTATATGGTTCTATATGGTTTTATATGGTTTTATATGGTTTTATATGGTTTTATATGGTTTTATATGGTTTTATATGGTTTTATATGGTTTCACATGGTTTTATATGGTTTTATATGGTTCTATATGGTTTTATAAGGGTTTTATATGGTTTTATATGGTTTTATATGGTTTTATATGGTTTTATATGGTTTCACATGGTTTTATATGGTTTTATATGGTTCTATATGGTTTTATAAGGGTTTTATATGGTTTTATATGGTTTTATATGGTTTTATATGGTTTTATATGGTTTTATATGGTTTTATATGGTTTTATATGGTTTTATATGGTTTTATATGGTTCTATAACAGACCATTGAAGCAGGACATGAGCAAGCCTATCACATGTGATGTCACAGGGAAAAAGTTCCGAATTTCATCGTCGTCCAATCGTGATAGAGCAGTTCAATGATGGGTAACCTCTTGCTGAAGGGTGAATTTGACTGTCAAACATGTGGGTAAATCTTGATGAAAATTGATTTGAGTTTTGTTTGCAACTACACAGAGAGAGAGAGAGAGATCATTCTCAACTTGCTTTTATTATCTATGGAGAGGGACATATCATCAACAAGACAATGGGGATCATGTGAAACAACGTGAAAAAAAAACAATGATTGCCCAGATGTATACAGATATGTGCAGGCTGATTGTATGTTCCATCTTTTTGAAGGTTCCAGCATCACTAGAAATGCATCGTAAAAGGTGGTCACAATGTCAATCAAGCTACACATGATAACGTGCGAGTCATGCTGGGCAGAGAGTGGTCCAGGAAGATTTGGCAGCACAATGCTTCTTGAGGCCCCTATATGTGTCGATTCTGTGTTTCTATGAAGACACATATAAATGGACTTGGCCTTATGTATGGTGCGACTTGTTGGTGACAAATGAAAGTGCTAAGGCGCATGATTCAATGGTTCATTAAGGGCATATGGGCTTACTATGGCTTACTAACCTGCTATGATTTGGATTGGGGTGACCTTTGGCCGGCGGTTTTTTATCTGAGATGAGGACTAGGCCCAAAGAAGATGGTGCAATGATGCAACCACAATGACTAAACATTATTGATTGGTTCACAACCCTGGCTACTAAGCAACTACTACAATCCGCTGCCAAGTTGATTGGCTGCATGCGGGTGTTGACATGTGGATCAACCGGGTAGCAGAATTGGAATCATGTAAAGGTCCCTGTCCTTCGGCAGACCAACACACGGGTTCAGACAAATGCCTTGTTTGCAGATGATTTGCCTAGTGAACAAATGTGAACACAGGTTATTTTCCTTTTCCAAGACCTTCTGGATCAGTGCACTGTCAACAGTGCAGCGCTGTCGGGGCAAAGATTTCCGGGGCGCTGCATCAGCGAGTGACTTTTTTTGTGGCATGGGGGAGCTTCTATAAATTGAGTTGTGCTTAGTCTGGGAATCCACCCCAACCCCAAGATGGGTTTCAGATTTGGGAAGTATGATGGTTTTGCCCAGATGTGATGGAGTGTTCCTTTTTCAGCAAAAGATTGTAAGCCAGCTACTTGGTTGTTCAGGGTAGCGAAGAAGTTTCAGAGTTGGGGCGGAACTCTACTCTACTTATTGATACACCATGAGGTGATCCAGAAAAGAGACATATTCCCTGCAACTCATGAAAGATCCAGATACTCTGTATGGGTTTGATTCAAAACGGGCTCTACCCCGCAAATGGCCGTTTGAATATGGAAATGATGGTCAAGGATCAATCATGATTATACAACCAGACAATGTCTTATTGCTGTACATCCCCAGGGTGATCCAAGTGCACGTTCTCAATGGTTCCAGACCCAAATGGTACAGCTCATTGTAGAAACATGTATATATATATATATACGTATATAATATATATATATGTATATTATATGTATCGAGAAAATACACCTAGACCCTCAACAAAAACCCATAATATCCATTAATTAATATCCTGTGTCTTGTCCCAAAGGTGTTGTTCGTTTCTCCATTATTGGTACTGAATGACCGTCAAGGTGTAGAGTGCCCTTTCGAGGAGCACTGCCGAAGGTGTGATGAAGCAGCATGACGCCAAAAAACACATGGCCTTGTGGAACCCTTGTGCGATCCCTAAAGGTAGTATATCTGCTGGTTGGTGGTTTGGAACATGGCTTTTATTTTTCCATATATTGGGAATGATCATCCCAACTGACTTTTACTCCATCATTTTTCAGAGGGGTAGGTCAACCACCAACCAGTCTGGATCTATGTTTAGGAAGTTTATCATCAATCATTTGAGACTGAATTGTTAGATCTCATTAGATCCTAGCTGTGGGAGTACATCAAATTATGACCCAAGTGAGATATTGATGTAAGCCAGTCACCGTTCATAGGATAGCGTCAGCTCACCGTTCATCAGAAGTCATTCAGCTGACCAATCCTTCCGCAGATTGGAGATCCCAAGTTGGACCAAGAAAGCGGAAAAGGATTCAGACACTCGACTAGACTCTAGATTTGTATAGCCATAGAAATCGGCAGCTTGAGAAAAAAACAACTTACCACCCAACTGTGAATACATGTTTACAAATGTTTACTCCTTTTGATGGATACTTGGAGGGTCTAGGGAGATACTTCCAAGTTGGGATCTCAATGAATGTATGAAATGTCTAGAAATTTCCCTCTCAATGCCCAAGGCAGACCGGGACACATGCAGATCTGTGCAAAAGCAATGCTGCGACCCAGGGTCTGAAGATGAGATGTTCCGTACTTTCTGGCCCAATTCTTCACGATACATTTGAGACTACTGCTACTGTGGGATTGTACATGTTGGAGGTGCCAAATTTTTATGATTTTTTATGAGTCGAACGTGGTCTGGATTCTCCAACTCTTACTGGTACATAGTTCCATGTTGTATCATATTCTGAGCTTCCCCACTTTGGCATACTTTGGCATAGTTTGGCCGGTTAGAGCCTGCTGTTTGTTGTAAATTGCGGGCATACCTTTGGCGAGATCCTTGGGCTCTAGGTTTTGGTGGATGCCGTGAGGCAAAAGGATGTGGTGCAGGGTCCCAAGGACCCCGAAATTGTTAAGGTCAACTCCACCCAAAAAAGGCTTATGTGCTTTCCCCTTATCCCAACCCAAATCTGCCAAACTGCTGATGGTAACAGTTGAACCGTACGTGGAGACAGCTACAAGGTGGTGACCCAGAATCGGTAAGTTGATGACTCCAACAACTGTTGGGTTTATGGTAAATCAATCTGTATAATTATATGATATATATATATTATATGTTTTAAATACTCTATACTTAATGGGAATTATAAACCAACTTGTAACTGAGGGGCACCACTTGACTGTATCCATTTCATCTGGTTTGAGACATTCCCAAATTTGGTACCCACTGAAGGCGTCGACCTGCACATGCTGCCTGCGTTCTTTCAGGAAATTTGTACAGCTCATGAACGGTAGAGCCATGATGGCAAGATTGAAGACAGACATAAACGCGTTTGTTCGTGGGCGGTTAAAAGTTTTGTTTCACGATTTGTTGACCAAGTAGATTGCATTGCTGCATTAGCATTACCAATCAACATGGAAAAGCACTTTATCCGGCAAGAAACCATGTCTAGATACCCTGACAAACTCATACAAACTCACTTTCAAAGCCAGAAAAAAATGCTGGGTTTAAGAATACCAACATGTTTTTTACTCAAAAGGGCCTGGACAAAAACATCTGCAACAATACTCAGCCGCTTCCGTTGGTCGCAGCCTCGCGCATACCGGCTTTCGTCGCCGGTTGGAAGCTGAGAAAATGGTAGCTGTATCATGCCATGAGATCATGCTATATCCCCCAAATGTCCGTTAAAATCTGGGGAAGCATGGGAAAACAATATAAAATGATGATAACCCCGTTGATTTGGTGATACTCTAGTTTCAAACATCGTTTTTTCTACATTTGGTAATTACTTTGCGAAGCAAAATGAAGATTTACCATCTTTGGCAACTGGGATTTCCCCTTCAATGGACATTGGTTGGTATCATCCAGGAGGGATCAAGCCGGTGATGTTGACCCATTCGACAGCTCAAGGCTTCTTGCATTTGCCAAGAAAAAACCCCTCAAATAGGGTCACCAAATGTGTCCCATGTCGGTGAAATCCCACTTTTTGCACCTGAAATCTAAATTTTGCTATGGAAATCCCCATGTGTCGTCCATGTTTGCGTCGCACCAACAGCCTCCGTTCTGCGCTTAGAACACCGGTGCACGAGATCTGTGTAAGAGGCGGAGGGAATCATTGAACTGGTTGGTGGATATACATGGTATCGTAAGATCACTGGGTTATAGTGATGGTTAAGAGTGGTGGTGAAAAAAGTGGTTTTCATAGGGTTTTTGAACCAAGAACAATGGGAATATGATGGTTATATAATGTTATATATTTGGTTGGTGGTTTGGAACATGTTTTTGTTTCCATATTGGGAATGTCATAATCCCAACTGACTCATATTTTTCAGAGGGGTAGGTCAACCACCAACCAGTGATGCAGTGTCAATATGTGTCAATCGTTCTGGATGAATTATCATGACTTCAAGTCGTGATGTCACTGGAATATCACTCGAATGTGGCGTTATTTCGGCTTTGTTCCGGTGAATGATTCTGATTCAGCCAGATTAGTTGATGATATCCGAGTGTTTCATGATATGAAAATATGGAGGGTTAGCTATGATCATGGTATGACCAATACGTTTCAGGTCGTATGAACCTGTCTCCAAGATGCGGAGCTTGCAGCTCCATCTTTCAAACCCAAAGACTTCCAAAATGACATTCCATGTCACCTTTTTGTTCACCCATATTGAAGAAGGTTTATCACCATAGTCGCTCGTGAAATCGTTGTTTCTCATGATTCAACCCCTTGCAGGACGTTTCGAGGCCGCGGGAAGGATGGCGATCAACTCGACCCGCTCAGTGCGGAAGCCGGGGGGTCCCAGCGACGCCATTTGAGACGCCAGTAGGGGATCTTTTGATTGGGGGAGAGTGGCAAATTGAAGGATAACTCACATAGTTCATCGTAAAAAATGGGAGATAAATGATGATAAATGGATATTAAATCTGATATAATGGATATTCATGGGATATATTCGTATCTTTTATTGGGGGATAATGGTAAGATAATGGTGATAAGAACCAACACTTTTAGCCATACTTTTTTGGGGGTTATTACTTTTAGCCATACTTTTTAGGGTGACATACAGTAATGGTAAAAGACATGTACACAACCATGAGGAGTGAAACAAACTTAATTAGCAGATGAGCTGGGAACCAAAGAGAAGTAGGTTAACTGGTGGGATTATAGTGAGTATAGCATATTATGACTAGAATTGGATTTGTAAATGTAAATCATATTACCTATCATCATGGCACCACATTGGGTTTCTGGTAGAAATACTTGTAGTGAGATGGGAATTTCATGGAACTTGGCAAGGTTGTGTCGAATTTACTCCGAAGACTCTTGGGTTTATGGTAGATATACTCGACTAGCTCATGTGGGTTAGTATAAACCAACAAACACAGCTGGGGTGCACGGCCCTGCAGGTAAATGTTGTGGATTTCAACGGGATACGGAATATATGTGGAAATCAATCCGTAATATGATTTTCGTGTGTTTGAAAATGGATGTGCCATTTATTGTTCTGAGATAATTAACAGTGGATTTAGGGGTTAATTTGCGATGCAGCATGATGTGACCAATTTTAAAGAATCAGTTTAAGCAGATTTAAGCATTGCACATGAGGTATTCATGAGCGGCCCTGGGAAGATCTTGCAGCATATTGCCATGGATAGTAGTGGTCAAAATCCTCATTCCCTGCAGCAAAGATCTCTTCCGACTGGATCGGGGGCAAAATTCTGGACCTTGCGCCCTCCGGTACTCAAACGTGGCTGGAAAATTCCTCATGTTCGATGATCTTCAACGCAAACAAAGTCCCATAAAAACTTCGCGGGTGTTCGGGGAAATCCCAGCCACTTTGATTACTGGAGGTTTCATGAATTGGTTTCTCTGCCATCTTGTGGGGTACCGTTGTTCCAGCAAACTCTCCCATTTCCGTCGCCACTGGTCGTTTTACCAAAGTTAAGTTCTGCCAGTGCTTTCAACTTTGGGATTTCCTGGCTTTCAGAAGATGAGATCCGCAACATTCAGACCCAAAAAGGTGGTGCCCGCAGTGAAAATTGTGTTTTTTTGTTACCCCTCTAGTTCGATCTACCGCAGTCGCCAGCTAAGTTGGAGTTCTGTAGATCCCAACTTAGCTCACCAAGTCGCCAAGTCCTATGAAAATCAAGCACAGATCACAAGAATCATGGTGTTTTTTTTCCAACTTCGCCATGAAAAATATCACTGAAGTTCCAGCAATCCGCGAGCCCATGCGAGCCCTATGCCCAGGACAGATGAATACTTGAAACTTGTTCAAAGTACCAATGACGTGGTCGCCCCTGGGCCCGGTCCCCCGGAGAAACACAGAAAGGGTGGGGGCCAGTGGAGAACTGAACACTGAAAGTTTAAGAGTAAATAGCATGCAAATACCATGTTAATACCTAAATTCCTAAATCCAATCAATTTTGAAAAATCATGGATTTCTACAGATTTCAAAAAAAAAAAGTTTTATACCCTGAAACATCTTGAAGCTACAGATTTTCTTAAGTTCGGGGTAGTTCGCATGGCCCAGTCATAAACATCTGAAGTTAGACCTGAAGCCGTGGCCAGGTGAGCGAAAAACAGCCTATTTGGAGTGTTGTAAGATGACCTCAAATGTGAACTGTTAATGGGATGTTGTGATGCTGTCTTCTTTGATTAGATTTGCCACATTCTTCTCAACCATAGCTGGTTGGTGGTTTGGAACATTTTTTATTTTTCCATATATTGGGACTGTCATAATCCCAACTGACATGTTTTTTTGAGGGGGGTAGGTATACCACCAACCAGATACAATATGATTTTCCCAGCTACAAACCCATAGAAATAGATGGTTCACCTATTAATAGCATGGTGGATCTTTCCATGGCTATGTTGGTCATAACCAGATGGTAAATGTATGTTCTCCTCGCAAAACGGCTCCACCACTGGCCAAAACATCCACCCAGCGGTAGGACCTATGAAGCCAGCAAGAAGACTGGAGCCTTGAAACTCAGAAAAATCGGTCGCTGAGTTTGTCTGTTTTTATTTCGGGGAACACCCCTTTAATGGCATTAAACGTTACTGTACGTTAGCTTGTTCAGCAAAACCCAATTTAGCAATGCTATTTCGATATATCTACCAAAGACCATCCCCCTCTGAATATCCCTTATAAACAAACCACCAGAAGATGCTACCGCTTTTTGGGGTGCATTTATGAGGTACCCATTTTTTAAGGGGGTCAACCATGTTTATAAACCAGAGCGTTCTCCCTTTTGGACGCGATGTAAACAAGAAACAATGCAATTGTATGAGGTTCCGGTTTGGCTGAACGCTACACCAGAATCGCAATTTTATAACCTTAAAGAATTGCCAATTTATAAGGATGGTATATTGGAATTGCCATTTTACAAGGAGGGGCATCATTATAATTATATATATATACTGTATATAAATAAAATGGCGGTACCCGGGTGCCGGGTCTAATTATAAGGGGGATCAAAGACCATTGTCAATAACTGGTTGGTGGTTGGTTTGGAACATTTTTTATTGTTCCATTCAGTTGGGAATGTCATCATCCCAACTGACGAACTCATATTTTTCAGAGGGGTAGGTATACCACCAACCAGATAATCATCTATAATCTACTTATATAAAAACCATATATAATCTATAACCATCTATAATCATCTATAATCTACCTTAGCAATCTACTTACGTATATATATATATATATATAAACCAACTTTGCTAAGAGACTGGGCACCACCCAGGGGAAACCCTCTGACAAGTTCACAGTTTGCGATGGTAAAACCACATCTCTTACTACAGCATGGAACCATTGCCGTTTAAGCTATGCTGAATTACCGGAGGGTAGTCCAAAACTGGTTGGTAGCTTGGAACATTTTCTATTTTTCCATTCAGTTGAGATTAATAATCCCAACTGACTAATATTTTTCAGAGGGGTAGGTATACCGGTTGAAACCACCAACCAGATAAATGGTGTGGACAAAACCATCAATTTATGGCCATACTTGGTGACTAGTGGGGAAAAGGATCATCAACCAATGGATTTGGTGCTGAAAATTTTCCCGCAGACAGAGCCATGTTTCTGAATATGCTTTGGTGGAGCTCTTGAGCCCTGGCAAATGCATTGGGAGGATGTCCTTGTACTCTAAGGACTTAAGTGATCTTTATTATTTTTGTCATCCAATTTTCCAGTTATAAGTGGATAACCAAAGTCACAGGGGTTAGTTCTGTCCCAACTGATGGGGATTCAGATTCCATGGTGCAATTATTTTCACTGTGCCGCAGCCCCATACTTGGGGATTTCTTCGAGCTCCTAGTTTGATATATCCACCATAGTTTATATCCATAAACCATGGGGAAATTACCTACACTTATGGCCATTTATTAGTTATAGCTGGTTATAAATGGGATTATACATTCTATGAATGGGTTTTTTGAGTACTTATAATTGGTATTTCGGGCCATAACTGTAGCTATAAATCAGCTTAGCTCTTCTTTGGGGGCACCACTGGCAGTTACGTCCAGTTGGATGTCCCGATGTTGATCGAGACCTGGAGAAATAGTGACGATCGTTTCCCTCTCGTGAAGAATCCCGTTATCAGTTCCATGGATACACATGGTTGGAACTGGAGTTTCCTCACCATTGATTTCCGGTTGGAACTTAGGCTTCCCGGGGTATATGAAAATCATTGAAAATCCCATCATTGTAGCAGTCCTGCGGTTTCCCATGCGTTTTTGTTGTAGGATTCCTTCCAGTGGTTGTACATCTCCTGGTGACCAAGAAGCTCCGGATGTTATTTTCAATTTTAAGTGGCTGACGATGAGGACGTGATGCTGGCTATATGATCGAAAAAACATGGTGGAAGCGAAAGGATACGCGAAAGGATAGCATCTGTATCCAGTGAGAAGTCCTTAGCTAGTGACTGACAATTGTTGGCTATTATCCCACAAACACGCGGAGATTGATCAACAAGAGTGTGAACCAACTGAGGATATCCCAAGCAACACATCATGCATACGTAGCGAATGGGAGCTACGACCTGGGAAATTGCATGATCCAGAAATCAGATTTCATCACATCCTTCAAAATCGAAGGAAGATATCTCTTCCAGACAGTTTGGGATGGAAGTTCTCTACCCCACCAAAAAGGGTTGTCCTTTTTGGTGGTTCAGAAAATCCTCCATGCCTAGGCGATTCTCCATGTCTAGGCACCTTTATTCGGTTCATGGGAAATCGGTGAATATCTGATATTCTCCAGTAATCTGGTGGGATGGCACAGGTACTGGTGTTTCAAAACACGACGTACTGGGTATGTTTCAAGATGTTTCAAAATGTACATATATCCGGTATTGGTTTTCAAATATGTACCCTCTGGTAAACAGCCACATAACTATGGAAAATCACCATCTTTAATAAGTAAATCAACGAACTAAATGGTCATTTTCAATAGCTATGGCCATGTTTACCAGAGGGTATGTATTGGTTTTCAACCATACACAAGGGATGATTGAGATGACGATAGAATTCTTGGGATGGCTTCAAACCACCAACCACATACCTACTGGAGAAGCCTCATGTGCCATTCCACCGGCTTGTAGATAGGGGGTTCCTGAAATGGTGGTACCCCAAAATGGATGTCATTTAATGGAAGATCTTACTAAAATGAATGATTTGGGATACCCCCGTTTCAGGAAACCTTCATGTGTAGAGGATTTATTGACTTTTTGTGGGTTCTCCATGCTCCATTGCCATGTTCTTTTTGAGGTTATATAGATGCTGATAGCCCCAGGTCAAAATATGGATGGATCCACATGAGAGATCCACATGGAACAAGAACCACATGTATTAGCGTCCCTTGCAGACAAGTTGCAGAAGTTGCTAAAGTATACTGAAGTAATGGGCTAGGTTGGTGTCTTCTCCAACTCAGCAACTTGACATGTTTCAGAGCGATAACACAGATTTCAAGGGATGCTATGTTCCGTAGTCAGTTGTTTTGTTTCGCCATGTTTCATCTGCGCAGCATGCGCGTCTCTTGAAGTGATGATTATCAGATTCATCCGGACTAGATGTGTCACAGGTATCATCAAATATCCAACATAATCCAATCAGAAATCAGATCTGAGATCACAATTTCTTAAAAGAAACGTAAACCATCACCAGAGAGTTTGGACTTGGACGGTCAGGATGTGGCTTGGTCTTTACAACGGGCTACCCGAAGATGAGATACCACGGCATGTTTCAATCGAGGACCCACAGATCCCAACATGAAAAACATTGAAAAAACGTGTCTTGCATCGTCAAGTCGTTACAGTTGCTGGGATACATTAATGAGGACCAGCGGACATGCGAGTGCAAGCCATTTTCCTAGGCAAAGGGAATTCTCGTTCACAAATCCAAGCTGAGGTTTTAAGACGTCTCTCCAGTGCAGGTTATCACATTTTTTCTGGGGTTATAACATGTTATAACCTACTTACGATTCGTGGGATGAGCCACCAAGTAGCGCAGGCTGCGCAGGTAGTTTTGCCTAGCTGTGGTGCAGCTTGCCAACATGTATAGCACGTATCCGACCGATCAATGCGCTGGACTCTCTGAGAGCTCTGTGCAGGTTGCCACGCCGGATAGTAACCTCAACAAACAGCTTTGAGCAGATGCAATTTCATTTTTTTGATATATGTATATATATATAATTAATATATTATATATATATTTTTTCATACAGTCATAGTACAGATATACCATGCAGCTGTTCCATCTTTGGACTCACGGTCAACTCAACTGCGCACTCAACATGATGCGCGCGCACACGCTTGTTGATTGCCCAGTTCGCTTAATGGTGAAACCTTTTTCAGGCCCATATAAGCACACATATGTGCAACACACACACATTTGCATATTGCATGTGTTCATGTCTTTGTGTGTATGAAAAAAACGCTCTTTACACCATATGTGTTTTTGAATTCGTTTTTTTTCGACTACATGATGGCAAGGCGGGAGGGATGAAAGAGCCGCGCTTCATCCGCTGATACCAGCGCTCATAACATAGATTGCGGGCCCAAGACAGACGAGGCATGCATGCGCCTATTGGGGTGAGCCCTGAACACAACGCGGGAAATTGGTGATTGTCATTGTGATGCTTCAGATGGCCCAGCACCAACCATGTAGTAGGTTCAGGGAATGGTCAACTTTGCCCGAGGCCATTGTGCTGGCCGAGGGTGAGGCATTAGCACCCTTCATGAGCATGCAGGACTTGCCGGCACGGGACACCTTAGGCACATGCGGATAAACGTGTCTGGATAGGTCATCACAAACAGCAAAGAGAACGTGAAATATTGATTGTGGAACAGAACAGTGCGCACGTCAAGCCGATGTTGTCCGCATGTTCAAAAATTCTGAACACGATGATGTCTCTTTGTGTTTTCTGATGTTGCGATTTTGAAGTTTAGGATTGAATTATCCACCTTTGGCCTGTCCTTAAATAACCAGCCAAAGTCGATCGAAATCGACAACGTGAAGGGTCACGAAAAGAGACCATAGACGCAGACACAGGAGGGACTAATTGATGCATAGAAATGCATCCATGTAACCAGAACGGGAATTTGGCTACAGTTTATGCAATATCATGTTATATTTGCATTGTTAGTTGCATGTGGTATCACGTCCGGCATTTTTTCTTTGCTTGGGAGGAAAATATAAATGCCAATACCCAAACATAATTAGGTGGCCATTGTCGGGCAAGCAAAGAACCACAGTTCATAAAATGTTCTGAAATCCAGGCAGTGGGAAATTAACCCTGTAGACTGTAGACCCACCTTCACCATTGCCATGGCAAAGTGTGTTTCATTCAAATTGCCGAACATGCGCAATGACAGCCAACTAAACGAGTTTTTTCCATCAAAATATCGAAATTGATGGTAAATTCAATGCGGAATTTGCGTGAGCATTCAATGGGTAACACAATTTTGCGTTTTTTTTTTCCATGCTCACAATTGGAATACCAATGCCACCTGCCAATCTGTTGAGCGGCCTAGGCGGGACAGTCTTGGAACCACCGCGCACACATATATACAGGTGTGTAGTATTCTTTTGCCAAGGCAAATATACCATTTTGATGATTAATCATATACCAAAAATACTACCCTCTGGTAATTTAGCATAGCTATTGAAAATCACCATTTTTAATGGGAAAATCCACTATTAATGGTCATTTTCAATAGCTACGTTAAATTACCAGAGGGTAAGAATTATGGATGGGATTTGTGGCCCCACCCAAAAAAAAACAGAAAGGGGTGTTGTGAGCGCTAAAAAAACGAACTTTTGGGGATATATAGCCTTGATACTATGGATGGTTTCATGTTTTTTTGCGCTCACAACAGCCTGTGTAAGTAGGACGAATCATTTGATATACTAAGCAACCCATGTCTGCTGTCTGCTGTCTAACCCGAACTACAAAATCCTCCAACCCGAACTGCGCAATCGTCTAACCCGGATTGACTCGCGACTTCTTCCTTTCGACTGGAGCGACTTGAGCGAACCAAAAAAAACAAAAAAACAAAAAAAACAATGTTTCCACAACTACTCTGATGTCTGGACTAGTTGCCAAATCTTTGTTTTTTTTTGTTTTTTTTGGGTTTTTTTTCGAAGTTTTGCATCCCAGGATTAATCCAGATTAATCCACATCATTTCTGCTTCATCCTTTCTCTAACGCATCATCTGTCAAATAAGCAGTCATCTTTGGGTCACAGCTGTCATCTGTAGCCTTGCCTTTCTTTGCTTCGTCGTCATCATGGCTGACCTCTTCAACCAGGCGTGTGTAGCTGCAGGGTGCTTTCAATGCACGAGCTTGGAGCATCCTGTGGGTCGCGTGCTGGAACCGACGTATGAGCTGACAGCCTTGCCATTGAAGCCCATCGAAGGCAACACCAAGCTGAAGACTGCAATTGAAAAGGTGCTCTATGAACCCACGGAGGGTGATGAGCTGGATACCATTGCAGATCTGGTCAGCAGCAAGTCACACCAGAATCTTCCACAGCCTTTGGCCCTCAAGGATGCCCTGCCCATACCCTTCACTTTCCAGCTGGTCTTCCGCAAGCAGGATGACACCACATACGAAGTCCTGAAGCATTACATCTTCTCCCAGAAGGTTGATGTGCGCGGGCTGCAGCGGGTTGCTACTGGAGATCTCTTCACCATAGACTATGGCAAAAATTTCCGGTCAGGCTCTCAAGGTTTCCAGTACCTGCTCGAAAAGGTTGCCGACTATGCCATCCTTGCTTTCCAATTCACAGCAAAGCCCAAAAGCAAATGCAAGGAGAAGTCTGCCTTGGAGCAAGGCTTTTCCTACATCCAGAGTGAGGGCCCCAGGAGCAACATGAACAACCAGTGGACTGAGTGGGCAGAAATAGAGGTCAACCGGGAAGGAAGCCCAATCTATGGCTGGAACACTAGCTTGGTCAAGGAGTCTCTCAAAGGGTATGCCACTGGCAATGTCTTTGTGCAGCCCACCTTCAACTTCTATCTCACCATGCATGACCTGAGCGCCTGGTTTCTGGAGGATGTCATCTTTCCCTTGCTGCCAGACATGAAGAACAAAACATTGGTTCTTCTGGGAAATGCGGGAGCAGGGAAAACACCAGCTGCTTCGGCAATTGCAATGGCTTTCTCTGAATATTGGCTGTTGCGCGGTGACACGGCTGAGACCATGCAGCCAAGTTTCCGCATTGCCTCCAGCTTTGATCAGCTCCGTGGAGAACCTGGTCTTCGTGAGCGTCCAGACATCTTGGATGATGCTGACATGAGCCAGCAAGCCTTGCCCAAGTTGAAGGCATTCCTGGATAGTTCCTTGGAGGAAGCCTACACAGTCGAAAGGTGGACCACCACAAAATTTGTCAAGAACCAGCTCAGGATCCTTTGTGACAACCGGGTCAATGGCAAAGCTGAAGATAAGCTGAAGCCAGGAGAAAACACCATCCCGTTCAGTCACTTCTTGGACCTCATTGCTCCAGCTTTCCCTGATAAGGCTGAGAGGCAAGACATTGTGGCCGGTCTCAAGCGTGCACATTTCATTGTCAACTTGGACTTTGCCACCTATGTCCGTCCAGCTGGAATTGGTGAAGGTCCTGTTGCAGTGGTTCGATATCCAGAGGATGAGAACAACCGCCAGATCACTGACTTCATCTCTGCTGATGGCAAACAGGTCATTGCTAACATGAAAGATGGAGACAACACACCTCCGACCGATTGGATGTCCAGAAGGCAGTGGTCCCATGATCTTCTGAGTTTGTGCTTCGAGACCAAAAAGACTATCCCAAGAATCGAAACTGTGCTAGGGGCAAGTCCTTTTGGAGGAGAGAGAGTTCGCAAAGAGATCAAGCCACGTCTGCCAAGCTCCGGTCGCTTCTGTGTCCCACCGCCTTCGGTTCTTCAAGCTCAGGAACAACGTGTAGCACCATGTTCTTCCCAGAGCCCTGCTCCAACACCGCATCAGATTGCCCCAGCCTTGGTCAAGGTGAAGAAGGAGCCTGGCACCTTCCAATCATTGAAGAGGATGCATACAAAGGTCATTGAGCTGGATTCACCTTCGCCTCAACCAAAGAAGACGCAATGCCTTGCTGCTTCACATGCTGCCTCTCCAGCTTCCGATGGCCTCCCTGCAGTCGGAGAGCAGGATGACTCTGGCTTCCCTGGGGTTGGAGAGGGTGCTGAGTGAGTGGCAGCCTTAGATTTTGGTGAAACATAGATCATTGGGTCTACAAGCTATAGGCAAATACAGCTTCATGTGGTCAAGGAAAAAGTTGTCCTCTTGCCTTCAAATGCGCCAAACAAACACAGTTCTTTGGATGTCATCATAGGCAATGCAAAACAAAATCACTGCACTTGATGTCCTTGCTCATAGTCATACTCACTTGTTCTGTCACTTTCCTGTGTCTGCAGTGCTGGGTTCCAAGTCTCCTTGCATAGTAGTCAGACAACATGGCGAAGACTCGTCAGTTGCAAGTGAAGACGCCTCGTCCTGTGAAGACGGTTCACATCTACAAGTCTAGCCTTCAGAAGTGCTCATTTTGTCAACGCGCTCTCATTTGCAAGAAGTCCCGCAGTATTGCACAAGGGCGGCTCTTCAGCAGTGAGTCCATCACTGCCATTGCTTCTCAGGCCAAATATTGTCCAAAATGTCGGTTCTACATGCGCTGCAACTTTGTCTGGCTTGGAGGACAGAAGATCAATTGCATGACCTTCAACCAGCTTCAGAAGAGTGGGCTGTATTTTGTTACTTCCAACACAGCCTTCACCATGAAGTACCTGGAGCTATGCTACCTTCGTCTTCCGCGTGCCAAGACTAGCCCTGGTCAAGAGGCAGCTGTGAGGAACATTGCAGATGGAGATCATGTTGAAATGTTCTGGAGTGACTCCTTGCGCAAGCATCTGTTGCATGCCCTTGAGGGGTACGCAGTGGCCAAGCGCCAGCCAGATAAGGTTGTTGAATTCAACCTTGACTTTCCGGCCAAGACTGTGATCAAAATCACCAAGCCAATCATGCTCTTTCCTCCATCTGTGCCTGTGACTTCTGTTGGCTTTGATGGTCACTTTGGAGTCCATCCAGCTTTGTTGACACCTGTGGAGTCACCTCGACAAGTTCCTCTCAAAGGACGGCCCATGAAGTTGCTCTATGAGCATGACCGTTCCTGTCACTGTGCAAAGAAGGATTCCGTTCGACAAGTTCTACCCGATCGCACTGCTGGTTGGCAGTTTGCTGTGGACCCTTGCACTGGGAAAGTGCTAGGTGCCTATGAACATCGTATCAATGAGCGGAATGAAGATAAGGTTGACCTCCTTCAGCAGGTGCTCTCTATGCCCTTGGTTTCTGCTGACCTCTTGCTCCATGATGATGCATGCCACTTCGAAAGTTATGTCAAGAAGTATGAGTGTGAAGGCTTTGAGAACATCAAGTACTACATGGTTGATTGCTTCCACATGAAAAACCATCGTTGCTCCAAATCAACTTGGACCCCCAAGGAAAAGAAACGTGCCAAGAATGTCCGCACCAACATGTCTGAGACCTTCAATGCCTGGATTCGACCATTGAATTTCTTTCTCAATAGTCTGCGCCCGCATTCTCACAAATTTTGGGTGGAGGAAGCAATTCTCTTCCATAACCAATATGCTCAGCCCTTGTCATCTATCTTGTCATCTAGGAAGAATGCAAAGTCTCGTTCAATGCGTCCCAAGTAAAACTTGGCATTGTATATCACACAATTTTGTAAAGTCTTAGCTGACTTTGTTGAAAGCAATGCGTGTCAAAATCAAACCAGCTTCCTAATTAAGATCACTTCAAGAACTAGTCAGTTTAGGATTAATCCAGATTAATCCTTAGTCATGTTATATCTTGGTGCCTTCACTAACATCTATGTCTCATGCTCTGCAGGCAGCAAGCATGATGTGCTGTATAAAAAGGGCAGCTTGCATGACAAATTTTGGCGCTCACAACACCCCCCTCCCAAAAAAAATATATGCTGTTTTTTTCAATCCCTGTGTTGGAAACTTGTGATGGTCAGTGGCCATGTTTTTTGATCATCATTTTCATGAAAGAAACTGCCCAACACTAGTAACAGTAATTTGGGGTTTGTAAATCTAGGATGTTAACTTATGAATGTGTTTTTTTCTATCATTTGGATCCAATTTGATTCACCATAGATATTTCCACTTTGTTGGATATATTTCAAAGATATTCATTCCCATGGATATCCCCAGTCTCCATTCTCTGGCGAAGGACCGGAACTTGAACCCCCTACCGTGGTCCAAGTGCACCCCCGGGCGCGGGGCTTGGGGGAAATGGAAGAGGTGTCAGAATTCGTCCTGAAAATAGTTGTGAATTTATAGTTGTCCATTTTTTCATGATGTACTAATGCATTAGTATTATATATATATAGCAATGGCATATGATGAGCCAAGTACGGGAATCATCATGAATCATTCCAAAAAGGGCTTTATTTTTTATCCGTGATGTAGTATGTATACAGTATGCAGTTTATCCAGGTGATTGTCATCAGAAACTTCGCGACGGTTGAAATTGATGGAACGGCATCACCTCTTCTGTTGTGAAGTATTTGTTGCACATTTTGCTGTCTGGCCAAACATGTCTGGTTAGTGGTTTGGAACATGTTTTTTTTCCATATATTGGGAATAATAATCCCAACTGACTATCATATTTTTCAGAGGGGTAGGTATACCACCGAGCAGATGTTCAAACGGTTTGTCCAACAAACATATCTCCGGCAACATGTTTTTTTAAATGAAAAACATGTGATAAACCAGGAAATCGGGGTACCTTATTTTGAGATGAAACCCTGTGCATTCCTTCCTGGACAGAAAGGTGAAAAACAATCATCACCTGTCACCTGTATAGATTCCTTTATAGTACTATAATTATACCCATATAAATAGCCATATCCCAACAATACTAATTAGTTGTTCATCGTGATCCTATTGTCATCCCATTTTCCCATTATATGATATTACATATATATATATACACATGTACATCCACATAGGACATCCGCCTGACTCGGGGTGTGGCGTATGCTTGGTCCGGACACAGCTGCCATGGCACCGTAAATGATTCGTGGCGACCGTCTCTTGTCGCATGAGTTTGTCCCAAGAGTTAGGGTGACCCAAGATCAAGAAGTGCTTAGACTCTTACTTTTCTCAAGAACAATTGCACGAGTTTCCAGTGCTCAGCCATGTTCCCCAGCACTTTCCAGCCATTTTCCCAGTTGTCTTCATAACGTCTATCATTTTCCTTCAACGGCACGTGAGGCCTGGAGCGTATAGTGGTGACAGGCAGGGCGCCCCAAAGGGGTGTTTCATGGGTATCGATGAATCTTATGGGTGCCATCACCATTTTCAATGTGAAATAATTGGAATGGTTTATACCGTATATACCACCTATTTATATCTATTTATGGTGATTTGGGGACTGGTTTATAATTATTGTTTTACCCACATTAAGGTAAATCATGGTACATCACAGATATCAGATTTCAATCCGGAATATATATATATAAAATCCTCTGGTGGGGTCTGAACGTAAGTGGAATATCAGCATTGTCAAGTTCGGTAAATCATCATTTGTATCACCTATATAAATTGGAAAATTCTCCATCGCGAACTGTTAATTCACAGGAGGGCATATTTGGAGTTCTCTGTGGATATAGGTCATGTTATGTCATGTTTAATTGGAGATTTTCCAGGGGATATCATGATATATCATGGGGATGATATATTGGATATAGTTCACCAACTTGATATGATCTGGATGTGTTTGAAAATGGGGCTGGAGCTACCTCCAGTTTATGGCATCCATCCCACACCGCGACTCCGAAAAAATGGACAAACTGAAGCCTTTTACCATGTTTTACCAGATATACCCTCTGGTAAACATGGCCATAGCTATTGAAAATAGCCATTTATAGTGGACTTACCTTTAAAAAATGGTGATTTTCCATAGTTATGTTAGTTTACCAGAGGGTAAATGGTATACATATATATATATATATATACACAATATAATATAATTTTTTATATGACATAAAATGCATTAAAATGCCATCTTTGTAATATTACATACCCACCCAGAAAGGAATGCTATAGCTGCTAGTGGTTGTTGGGAAGGTATTTGGTATTCGGGGGGAAAGGAATAGCATGGGCCTGTATTTGGGATGTATATTATGTGCATATATATATAATACACAATTTGTTGGCAACTTGTTGGGTCCACCATTTTTGCAGAAGACCATATACGTGTCCGGAAACGGTGTCCCCCATAAATTATCAAATGGTGATATCGAAATTGCTATTGTCAAGGACTATACCTCATTTATAGGAAAACAATACTGGGCTATGGGTCAAAACCTCTTAACTACCCTAACATCAAGAAAGCTGGTAGCTGGGGTTTATGGAGCTTCATCCGCAGAAATATGGTATATCAATGTTCTAACATTGACTTACCCATTCTATTCTGACATTCGCATGCTTCAAAATGATCTTACTCCAGGTCCTAAAATTTATGCAAAACCAAAGAAAACCAACGGTGACTGTGACGCCCATCCCCACATCTATTTTGTGTCCTCCAAGTGACATCACTTGGACCAAGGACATGATTGCACAGCTATGTCCCTTGCAGGGGCACCATCCAACGTTACAGAAGTTGACATGGGTCTGTCTGAAAAAAGAGTAAGTTAACAAATTATATATCAGTTTGACCCTGAAAATAGTAATTGTGTAGTTAAAACCAATCTTCCAACCCCTATCTTCCAGGGTCTATGTTAATTTACTGGGGGGTACCTCTGAATCTACTTCTTACCCCAATTTCACCATAAATAGTAATGTTGGTAAACCAATAAACAATCCCCAATTTCACCATAAATAAGTGGTATAAACCATTTCCAAATGGGTTGTTTATTATTGTGTTAACCACATTAATTCCTCTGCAGACCTATCCATTGATGCCCAGGATAATGGCATTGCCCAGTGCCCGCAGGGGCCCAGAATGGCTCAGGGGAGGGTGAGATGTTCATGATTGGGAAAGGTGAAGGGGTCCCCTTCTTGAGGAAACCCGCGAATGGAGGAAACGGGAAACAGACTGATAAATGGTAGGTGTATGGCATTGATGTGGATGGTTTTGTCTTTTCGATGTAAGAAAGGACGTCCCAGCCAGCTTTTCATAAAGTCATGTGGTGTTCAAGGTTCCTGACAGGAAAGAAATGTTCTGTTGGTAGCAGTTTCACAGTATGACGGCTGAGAATGGGGAAGGTTGATGATTCACTGGAAAAGCTGATTTTTGGATCCATGGTGGTCCTTCCTTCTTATTCGGGTCGAAGGTGACACTTTTTTGTTTCTGAAGGTCTAGATCTGTTGAGGTTTGTCAGGTTTATCCATGGTTATCCATTACTTGGTCTAGATCGGTGTGGGTCAACATTGGATTACTCAAAAATCTCAAAACTATTGGATGGTTAGTAGGGTATGGCCTATGGGTATGGGTCAAAAATTCAGACCTGTGGTACCAAAGTATGCCAAAGCATGGCTTCATCACCATCCCACAAGTATTCCCTGCTCGGATCCACCAAGTTTCACGCTCGGGGGCCCAAGCAGTTGAGAGGATGCAACGTTCGGTCAGCTGCTGCCAGGTTTGGCACATGAATTGATTCTTCTTCAGTTATGTCCAGGCATGTCCACCTGATTTCATGTTTCACCATGTTTCATTCTTTTTTTGATTTTTGGAGATGTTTCCATACACTATGAACGGGATCAACGGGATCAAACACTCAGCCATCACCGCAGTAAAACTCGGTGCCAGCCATGGGATGTTCGACTTTGACTCCAGAAGAATCGCCTCTCGTCGCAAGCGAAAAAAATACGCAGAGAGGGACACAAACATGATAAGCATAAACATACATATAACTGAGTATATATATATGTATATATATATATGTATATATGTATGTACTTATATATTTTTATATGTATATATGTATATGTGTATAGATGTATATATGTATAGATGTATGTGTATATATATATATGCCAAAGTTCATCAAAGGGTAGTTTTCAGTTCAACGGTCAAAGCTTTGCACGTTCCTTTTTTCGATTCTCACGACTGGCGGAGTGGCTCTGTCCACAGGAAAGATGCCGCGGTTGACGCGTCGATCGCGTCTGCGAAGGACCCGAAGGATGAGCACCATTTCCCATCCCCCATTGAAATAATGTGGTTAAACAATTTCATAAACCATCCCGCAGTCATCACCATTTTTATAGGTGGTATAAACCATTAAAATACGAGCGGTTTATGATAACCACATAACCACATTAATTCCTCTGCAAACCACATGGGTATATATTGGAAACGTAATGGGGGTGCAATGAGGATCTATTTAACGGGGTAATTGCCATCAAGAGATGTGAAACCACCAATTAATTAGTTCACCTTGCTCAAAGATCAAACAGTACATGGATATCATTGATATTGCCATCAATCAAACATTGGGATTTTGTTGTCGTTGGTGACCCTTCCTAATTTTATCGTTGGCCTTCCAATAGTTGGTGATTGACCTAGGTATTTTCATCATCAGTCGAAGATTTTGTCAAATCTTCCATCTTTCAGTACAACACGAATCAGCATGTTTAAGAACCTATATTGACATATCATGTTAATTCATACTATATATATGTTGTAAATATATATATATATATGTGTGTGTGTTGTGTATATATATATATATGTATTGTATATATATATACATATGTATGTGTTGCATATATATATATATGTTGTATATATATGTACTGTATATATATATATATACTGTAGACATACATATATATATACTGTATATAATATTCATAATTCATAACACATATCTATAGTTAGTGGGGTTTATGAACCAAACAAAACTGGGGAGGGGCCACATGCAGCAATTATCAACAATGAATCCAACATCGGATGTGTTGCAGCGAGAAATATCGTCGTGTTGTGCTGGGGTTTTGAACCAACGGGAGGTCAGGATTCAAAATTAAATAAGCAGCCAAACAATTGGATGACTTACCCTCTGGTAAACTAACATAGCTATAGAACATCACCATTTTGAATAGGTAAATCGATTATACATGGGATATGTTTTAATAGCAAACTGTTAAATTACGAGAGGGTACACGGACACTTTTGAAAAAAAATGATGGTTCGATCAAGTGTAACTTCAGCCAAGCCATGGCCCATGGAGATCGCGTTGGGTCCATAGTTCAGGAGATGTACCCTCTGGTAAACGTTTACAGCTTGCGAACTTGAAAATGGCCCAGTCGAAATAGTGGATTTACCCAGCTATAAAATGGTGGATCTTTCCAGTTCGTTTTTTTGTAGGTTTCCCAGAGTGTAAGTCACCCACTCATTGGATCATTCTGAAGAGATCTGGTGAGTTCTATCCCATCGCTATCCTTGGTGACTTCCCGCTATCACAGTATCGGTGTGTCAACAAAAATCCCGCCAAGTCACCATAAACGTAGATCATTATCCAAACGCGTTTCTTCATGTGTTTTCCACATCCTTTTTGTATGTTTGCCTCAGGGTAAATCAGGTTGAACCACATTTTTTCGCATCAAGATATCCAAATATCTATATATATATATATATATTCCATTATATCCCACAAATATTTCATTAACATAATGCATTTTTACGGTGTCTATTCGCAATAACCCGGTGTTGGTTTATAAGCCAATTGGAATATGTAATCCAATTGGAATATGTAATTATACACCAATACCTACCAATAAAAGTTATTATAAACAATTTATAAACAAATCTGAGTAAATTTTATTATAGTGACCTCACTGTGACCTCACTCGAATAACATGGTTCGGAGTCGGGGAATCATCCCTACATGGCCTTATTTATCCTTATTTCCTTATTTCAGGTTAGTGAAACACTATAACAAGTCACATTGCATATATATATATATACATATATATATACATATATATACATATATATATATATAATTATTATTATTAAGAATAGTATTATATTCCTCTAATGATCATTAGTACATATTAATCATTAATCTGGGTAAAACATAACGACCTCGCTATTCTCCCGAACCCTGGAATCATGGTTTTTTGTTTAGGGGGAATCATCCAAATGGCCGCAAGTTTCAGGTTAGTGATCATTATAATGTGCCCAGTATAATGCTATAAACCGATATAAACCAATACCTAAACCAACCCCAGTTACATACCAGGGCCCTCAAAATATCCAAAAATCATGAATGGTAAACATATATATATATATATTCCTTTCATATTACCATCATTATGGGATAAAATGCCATTTTTTTATGGGATACAAAGAAAGAGGGTCGCCTTCGACCAGGAGCGTTGGCGGGCCATGGGACTAGATCTTGAGCTGTGCCTGGGGTCAGGGGGATCTGATGATTTGATGGTGATTTCATGGTGATTTCATAGGAATTGCGTGGGATTTAGCAGGAGTTAGTAGGAAAATGGTAGGATTTTCCATGGGGATTTTCATGGGATGGAGTTGGCTAACTTGGCGCAATGAACTAGGTGAATTCTCTGGTTAACTGATGTTTCTGGTCATATCGAACTAGCTGGTTAGTTATGCTTGTAAACTAAATTGTTTAGATTCTCTCGTTTTTTTGTTGAAACCAACAAGATAACGAGTTGACGGAAGCCATGGTTTCCGGCACTGATCGTTGGAGATCTGTTGGTCCTGGACCACTGGACAGAAATCTGTGCGGAAGTGCCTTCCATTTCCAATCTCCAGCATCTCCAGCAATCTCCGGGGACAAGAAACATATACCCTTTGGTAATGACTAACATAGCTATTGAAAATGACCATTTATAGTGGATTTTCCCATTAAAAATGATGATTTTCCATAGTTATGTTAGTTTACCAGAGGGTATTTGTTTTCCAAGAAAACCAGTCCTTTGAATCTCATATTTATTGGCTGAACATAAATACACTATAAGTTCTCTATGGCTAAATTTCTTGATTCTTCATTTAATCTAAGGACACCATCGATAAATCCAAAATAGGTTATTTTCATGGTTCCATCATGTTTCTTTAATTGTTAAACCATGTGTAATCCACCATTCTATATCCACCGTTTTCATTATATTGAATCCATTGCCCTAGGGCCCTAGGGTAAAGGGTCAACTAACATAGATGTTGAAAACCCGGAAACGGAACATCGTCTACACTGGTTGATTTGTTTTACATCGTTAGTATACCGGGGAATCCATTCATGAATCCATTGACTTACTGGTGCTAAACGTAGGAGATGGATGGGTTGCTGGGGGTTGCTGGGATGATTATTGATAGCTATTCTGGATCATTCCTGAAAATTCCCTACGTTTCGCAACAGTAAGTTGATTGGTACAATGTGAGGCCCCCAAGATATCTAAGTTGGTTTATAACTCCAATAACTATGGTTTATGGTACTTATAACGAACTAGTTACTGGGGCGAATCTAAACCAACAAACATCACTGGGGGGCCTCGCATTGTAGAAATATAGTGAGTATCTATAATTGGTGAATTTCCCATATGAGTGGATCATTCCCGAAAATTCTCTACGTTTCGCAACAGTAAGTTGATTGGTACAACGTGAGGCCCCCAAGATATCTGAGTTGGTTTATAACTCCAATAACTATGGTTTATGGTACTTATAACGAACTAGTTACTGGGGCGAATCTAAACCAACAAACATCACTGGGGGGCCTCACATTGTAGAAATATAGTGAATATCTATAATTGGTGAATTTCCCATATGGGTGGATCATTCCCGAAAATTCTCTACGTTTCGCAACAGTAAGTTGATTGGTACAATGTGAGGCCCCCAAGATATCTGAGTTGGTTTATAACTCCAATAACTATGGTTTATGGTACTTATAACGAACTAGTTACTGGGGCGAATCTAAACCAACAAACATCACTGGGGGGCTTCACATTGTAGAAATATAGTGAATATCTATATAATTGTTGAATTTCCCATATGAATATTGATAGTTATTGTGGATCATTCCCGAAAATTCCCTACTAACTAAGCAACAGTAAGTTGATTGGTATAGATCTGGTTGGTTCATCCATTCCCCATGAATTCCACCGTGGTTTTTTCGGAGGTTCCGCCTGGATCTCCTCCGAGACCTCGATGAGCTCGCGACGCGGAAGCCCAAGGAGCTGAGTGCAGAATGTCGGCAGCTAGGCGTTGCCGGGGCGGCTGAGGGAGGTCTTGGGTCAAAACAAAAGACATGGGAAAAAACTTTGAAAAACTAGAGACATCCTTTGGATTTATAAAGTATATAAGTATGTAAGCATCTGGAACCTCCAGAAGTGGGGAGTTAATTGATTTGAATTATCACAGAAAGGTCTTTGTTTGTGAATGCAAATATTGGGGATTTCACTGACAGGAGTGATATTTAGGTAACAAACATGGGAACTTGACCAACAAAAGTGTTCTTTATGCAAGAAAAACGTGTTTTAAACTTGAAGAAGGTTCACCAGCCAGGAAATGCCCTTGCAAAGTATCAGGGATGGCAAATATTTTTGTCAAGGACCCCGTGTGATCATGTGAATTTGTTAGTTCTTTTCCCACTTCCATCATGTTCCAAGTGATTTCTTGGCTTTCGACTGGGGGAAGGCATTGAAGCATTGTCTGAGAAGAGCGAATTGGTGCAAGCTCTGCGAAAGGCCAGCTCCGTTGGAAATCATGCAGTTTGAGCTTCGATGGGTGCTGCTGCAACCAGAACACGGCAGGAGAATCCTCTTTCATCCAGGTATATTAGTATTACCAGTACTATGATTATGTTCATTCTTGTTATGTTCATTTATAATTATCATTATGATGTATTATATACATATAAGTTATATATATATATATGTATAATGTATATATATACATATATATATATATACATAGATCCGTTTTGTATGTAATGATATAGATGTATCATAATGTTGATAGTTATATAATGTTATATATATATACATTGGATTGTCATGCATTCTCCACTTAAGTGCACTTTTTAGCGCAAGTTTCTCAAACTTGAAACACAGAAACAATCTCACGGCCAAAAGCAGCATTTGAAAACCACTTTGGGGTTTGGGTCAAGCCCTTCAACCTGTGGCCAGCATCGCAAAACTGAACAAGATAGTTTTGGTTGGGACATGAAGCCATGCAGACAATGGCTTTGGACCCACAGCCACTTGAACCCAACATCTGAACAGATTGAGTCAGAGAATTCAACAGCAGGTGACCCCCAAATCTTTTCTGTTGAATTTTGGGATGTTCAACAAGAAACGCATCAACATCACCATGACTCCATCACCTATGGAGGTGTCCGTTTTGGATTGTCATGGGGGTACTCCCAGTTCTCATCCAGTCGTCAGTAGACCATGAGTATCAAAACAACCATTTTGTGACTTGGGGATCCCCCATTCGAAGAAACCCACTTAAATGTATGGCACTTTGGTTACATGGATACTAAACTGGCCTAGTTTTGGTTTATCTGGGAGTACATCCATTTTAGGAAACCCACAAATTGTTATCGAAACCCATGGTTTGGGGATCCTCCATTTTAACCCACATAGATTGGCACTTTGGGTAAATCCCATGAAAACCTACTATACCCTTTGGTAAACATACAAAAAGCTATTGAAAATGGCCCAGTCGAAATAGTGAGTTTTCCCATGTTTTCCCATTAAAAATGTCGGATCTTTAAGATCTTTCCATAGTTTTTTGTATGTTTACCAGGGGGTAATCAGCATGTCTCACCGCGAGGTACGGCTCTGGCAAGCGCTGCCCCGCGAGACGCTGCTGGAACTTGCGACAGCGGGAGCGGTCACAGGATCGGTGCCTTGGGCTTTCGTTGGAGAATGGTCGCCTTCTGCGCGGAGAAAATGTCATTGAAACAGTAACTATGTAAACAAATGGTGATTTAATTCATGGGAATTAATGGTGATTTAGTGGGATTTAATGGGATTCCATGGTGATTAATGATGGTTAATGATGGTTAATCATGGTGATTAATAGTGATTAGTGATGATTTCACTTACCCTCTCTTAAACTAAAAACTAACATACCATAGCTACACAATCTTTAAGTTCGGTAAAGCAACGAACTCAATGGCCCATTGAAAAAATGGCAAACTGTTAGTCATTACCAGAGGGTAACTATTGTACAATCTGAAAGCTTTTTTATGCCCCAACCATTTTCTGTCATTAATTAAGTACTGTTACTGTTGTACAGTATTTTCTTTAATTGTTCAGACTGGGTCGATTTTTGTATCCATCCCGACGTTGCTTAAAAACTAGACGACGGATGGCCCGAGAGCGTAGAGGAGCAGGGTCTTCTCTTGTTAGTATGGAGACGCAATATTAGAAACGATATATGAAAGCTGTGTTATAGGCAGTCGAGAAGAGGAGTATCAAGACAAAATAGTGAGAAGTGCAAGACAATAGTTTGCATCGCAAACACTTTTACACACAGACGCTTTTACACACAGACGCTTTTACACTGACGCTTTTACCCACAGAAGCTTTTACCCACAGAAGCTTTTACACACAGAAGCTTTTACATACAGAAGCTTTTACATACAGAAGCTTTTACACACAGAAGCTTTTACACACAAACACTTTTACACACAGACGCTTTTTACACACAAACGATTTTTACACACAGACGCTTTGACACACAGAAGCTTTTACACACAAACACTTTTACACACAGACGCTTTTACACACAGACGCTTTTACACACAGCCACCTTTTACACCCAGACGCCTTTACACACAGACACTTTTACACACAGACGCTTTTGACACACAGACGCTTTTTACACACAGACGCTTTGACACACAAACACATTTACACACAGAGGCTTTTACACACAAACGCTTTTACACAAACACTTTTACACACAGACGCTTTGACACACAGACGCTTTGACACACAGACGCTTTTACACACAGCCACTTTTACACACAGACACGCTTTTACACACAGACGCTTTTACACACAGACGCTTTTACACACAGACGCTTTTACACTTTGCCGATCGACCCTCATTTGCTGCGAAAGGGTTGCTCCGGCACAAGTAAAATCGCAATTTTACCGCTGTTTTTGCCGATCGACCTTCATTTCGTGCGAAAGGGTTGCCGTAGCACAAGTAAAATTGCAATTTTACCTCAGTTTTTGCCGATCGACCCTCATTTCGTGCGAAAGGGTTGCTCCGGGACAAGTAAAATCGCAATTTTACCTCAGTTTTTGCCGATCGACCCTCATTTCGTGCGAAAGGGTTGCTCCGGGACAAGTAAAATCGCACTTTTACCTCAGTTTTTGCCGATCGACCCTCATTTCGTGCGAAATGGTTGCTCCGGGGCAAGTAAAATCGCACTTTTACCTCAGTTTTTGCCGATCGACCCTCATTTCGTGCGAAAGGGTTGCTCCAGGACAAGTAAAATCGCACTTTTACGTGCGAAAGGGTTGCTCCAGGACAAGTAAAATCGCACTTTTACCTCAGTTTTTGCCGATCGACCCTCATTTCGTGCGAAAGGGTTGCTCCGGGACAAGTAAAATCGCAATTTTACCTCAGTTTTTGCCGATCGACCCTCATTTCGTGCGAAAGGGTTGCTCCAGGACAAGTCAAATCGCAATTTTACCTCAGTTTTTGCCGATCGACCCTCATTTCGCGCGAAAGGGTTGACGTTTCGTGACTCGCCGCCGGCACCACCCTCGGCCTTAAGAGAGAAAGATAAAAAGAAGGCGTGAGAGAGAAGGTGAGCAGGTGTGAAGATAAGAAGATGTGAAGATGAGCAGATGTGAAGATGAGCAGATGTGAAGATGAGCATATGTGAAGATGAGCAGATGTGAAGATGAGCAGATGTGAAGATGGGAAGGTGTGAAGATGAGCAGATTTGAAGATGAGAAGATGTGAAGATGGGAAGGTGTGAAGATGAGCAGATGTGAAGATGAGCAGATGTGAAGATGAGCAGATGTGAAGATGAGCAGATGTGAGAGAAGATGTGAAGATGAGCAGATGTGAAGATGAGAAGATGTGAAAGAAGGTGTGAAGATGAGCAGATGTGAAGATGAGCAGATGTGAAGATGAGCAGATGTGAAGATGAACAGATGTGAAGATGAGAAGATGTGAAAGAAGGTGTGAAGATGAGCAGATGTGAAGATGAGCAGATGTGAAGATGAGCAGGTGTGAAGATGAGAAGATGTGAAGATGAGCAGATGTGAAGATGAGCAGATGTGAAGATGAACAGATGTGAAGATGAGAAGATGTGAAGATGAGCAGATGTGAAGATGAGCAGACCCCCACTATTGGAAGAACCCTGCGCTCAGACGCTCTCGGGAAAAAGGTGCTGCTTATATTTTCTGGAAAAGGTGGGCCTGACGCAGCCTTAAAATAATCCTTCAAAACCAGAAAAACCCAAAACATTATGATGACCGGAACCGCGCAATGCGTACGGGAGGACAAAAATTGTGGGCAAATGAAATGCAAAGTTTTGCTTTAAATAATAACAAGGAGATTACCCCCAAAAAAACGTGTCAATTTTCCATGATTTTATGGCTTGGAGGAGCAAGATTTTAGAACCCCACCAGCCGTACACTTCGGGGTTCTAGTTTGTTTCCGCTGAGGTTTCTTGAAGGCATACCATTCTAGAACCCAGATTTGGGGTTCTAATTTGCCGGACTGTTTGATCTTGACGGTATCCATTTTCCATCTGCGTTACGTATGTCGTAACATGTCGTCACTGTGTCAGATGATCCATTCAGTTGCAGGTCTTGTCCCTGCGTGGCTCAAATCAACTGCTCAAATAAAACGTTTCTCAGCCACTGACACTTGGCAACATCCTGAACTGATCTAGTTAGTGTTGATCACCGTCCAGACTGTATTGGGCTTTTTGATGTCATGTGAATATTTGAATTGATTTTGTGTATTTGGCTTCTCCTTACGAGTTGCTGGCCGTTGGCCAGGAAAAGGAGATGATTTTCGAGACGGAATGTCGCAACTTGAAATGAAAAGGACTGCCTCGGAATAGGAGTAGGGTAGGACGAGTAGGACAGGGATTGTTGGGTGGTGATGTTGACATTTGATGAAATTTTCATCACCGGCTCATGGACAGGCGTGCTTCCGCAGCTCAGTTTTTTCTTCTATGGTGCCATGAATGTGTATTATATAATGTGGCCTCTCTTGGGCGTTCAACCGAATGACTCACTGGGATGATCGCATTCAACACATTGACCGACAGTGGTGGAGTTTCCCAACACGTACATGCACGAATTGCCAAGTAACAGCCTCAGTGTCCGTGGCTTCGCAAATCCCTTTGACAAGGGCCCGCAGATGCTTGCAGCGCAATGCTGATCTCACTTTGTGTAATGCGGTTACATGGCAAGAGGCGGGTTATATAATCGCAAATGCCTCGCATGAAAGAAATGATGAAAACAACCACACTGTACAGATAGAATTGTACATATATCTTCAGATCGTTCTCACACAAACAGGCATTGGTGTATACGCACATGTGCAATCATGTGCAAATATATCCCGGCATGCAGAGGAAACCAGTCAGAATTATAGTGGTACCATGGCAGAGGTACCGGTTTGAAAGACATGAGTACACACGTGCATGTACGGAGATGTGATGATTGACAGGCAAAATGCGCACACATACACATGCACACATGCTGACATGCGCGCGTCCATGAAAGTAAAGATCACAAACACATTTTCCAACTCTGGTATCTTTTGATTCCAGGAGGCGCGCATCGAAGCGATGGTCGTATTCGATCACCTATCTTTGGTGGATTTCCCATGCGCCATGACCATGAGACCGGATGAGACAGCCGCATCCACTACAAGAGTCGCCGGAAAAGATCCGTGCATTTGATTGGCAGCTTCCTTCACCAACACACCCGTTGAGGCGGATGCTGGTAGATGCTGGTAGTTCGTAAAAGTCGGGATATTCAATGATTACATGATTCGATTTGCCTGTGGTCGTTGGAGAATGCGCAGGCAAGTAACATTTGGTAACACCAGCTGAGTGTTTGATGCGGCTCGAGCGCTTGAATAGGACGCTTTGTGCAACCTTTTTGAAAGTGGATTTCTGCAGCTCCCGGTGTACCCGTTGGACCTTCACAACAAGGCGCAGGCTTCATGCTCTCCTCTGTGAACCATGTACTGTTTGTTTTTGGGTATTTCCCGATATTTTATTGATGTGCAGGCTGCATGAACTGAACATGACACGGTGAGGTTATCACTAAACGGCCTGCGGTGTCCGATCAGCCAGGAATCATGCCAACGCTCTTCCCGGGCCGTGTTGGCTTGCCAATGGCCCAGATGTTCTTTTGGTTTCTTTGGCGCTCACGGCTCATTTCATTGTTTCACATTTCAGCTGTTGCCAGGAACTGCACTTTCAAAAGGTCCACCTGGCTTGATGGTGCTTCTTAGGCCTGATGGTGCTCTAAAACGAGCCCCATCTGAGATGCTGGCGGCCTTTGAAGCAGGGCAGCGCCACGAGGACACAGCCCCAGAGAACTTCTTTTCAGCTGCCCGCAGAGACTCCTTAGGTGCCTGTCCTGTTTCACTGCCTGCAGGACATGTGGCTTGTCGTCTGTGCGGCAGCCGTTCCGCTGGCCTGTTCATTGAAGCCCTTTGTCGTTACTTTTCCAAAGATGGAGCTGCAATGAGTTGCGAAGCAAAGATGACAGCAAATAGTTGTTGCTGTTCCAAGCTGACGGTCATTTCGCGGACGACAAAGTGCATTTTTTGAGTCTGGTATTTTGTTTGCTTTCTATTTGGCTGCGTTCTTCCTTTGATGTCTGCTGTTTGTTTGGTTGTTTTTTGTTATTTGTTTGTGTCTTTGTTTCTTTGTTTGTTTGCTTTTGGGCTCCTCTGCCTTTCGGTCGCATTTCTTTGCTTTTCGGCCTTTCGCTTCCGTATGCTTCGGTTCATTGGCTTGCAACCTCAGCCTCGACAACAGCAGCAGCACCATCGCTCAAACAACATGGGCAACAGCACTGTGTAGCTACAGGGTGCGCGGCTGATAGAATACCGCCTTGTTTTTTCATCTTCTTCGAAGCAAATTACGTGGTATTTACAAGGGCGTTTTCGGGCATGTCAAAAACCTGACTTGTAATTTGCGTTTTTGCAGCTCTTTTTTTCACCCCATTTGCTTCACGAGCTCTTTCTAGAAGTTCTGTGGGCCTGGCTGCACACTCCAACGTATTACCGCATATACAAATACATTTTTATATACCAGTACTTTGTAATCATTCTGAACAGTCTGAACATATGGGAAAATCCAGTGGAGGTTATAATAGAATAGAAAACTAAACTATAATCTGGTAAACCCAACATTTACACAAATTGACCAGCATGTTTTTTGGCAAGAATTCACCCTGTAGGTCAATATTCACCATACATGGAGCATATGGGAATTGTAATCATCCTGAAGTAGATAGAATATCAATGGGATGTCCAAACATATTCCCATTTGAGTAGTTGTTTTTTTGATATCCACAGTCTATCTACTCCAGGATGACTATATATATATATATAATATAATTTAGCTGAATCCCAAAAGCCTCCAGGGCTTCTGTCTATAGGAGCTGACGAGGGGGCACGTATACATATCCTAAGTGGCCGCGCATGCAAAACATATGTAAAACTCATATGAAACATAATTTTTTACGTTGGTGGAATGTATGTGATGCGTATGTGAAGCGTATGTGCAGCGCAAGTGAAAACATATGTGAGCCGTATGTGAAATATATGTGAAACATGCGAAATACATGTGACATATTAACGTATTTTGGGACTGGATTGCGTTGTGTTTATGTTTTACTTATGTATACGTTTGTGAATTTATGTGTTTTTTTAATGTCGGAGGAAAAATAAGACCTTATTTTGTGCAAATCACGCAAAATAAGGCCTTATTTTGGAACGCACGTAAAGAGAACATAAACAAAACGCAAACGAGAACGCAAACACATTTTGTAACGTTTTTGTATGTACATGTGTATATGGTTTATGTTTTATTTATGTCGGGAGAAAAATAAGACCTTATTTTGGGCAAATAAGGCCTTATTTTATCGCTTACGTAAAAGAAACGCAAACGAAACATAAAGAAAACAACTAATAGCCGCAAATTCTGGATATGTCGGGAATATGCGTTTTGTTTGCGTATTTGAAGCCGTTTATGTATGCGTATGCGCAGGCCAGTCCAAGACGGGCTCTATTGTGAAAGCCTTTGAAACCCTGCTAAAATATAATATAATTTACTACAATATAATATAATATAATATCATATAATATAATATAACCGGTGCTTCTTTCACTGGACGCGGATCCTCAGGATTCCCAAGGGTCAAAGGGTTGCATCCAGCGGTTGTATTTTCCAGATAGGCAGGCGGATCGCCTCATGATCTCCGTGCTTTGTTTAACATAGCGGCCGCGATGATGCAGCCCTAATTACCATGTTTTTTTTGTTGAATGCTTTAGATTTACCCGGCCTGGTAAACTAACATATATGGCTATTGAACATGGCCATATTTATAGTGGATTTACCCATTACCCATTAAAAATGGTGATTTTCCATTACCCGGCGTGGTAAACTGTTACAGTTTGCGAACTTGAACATGGTCCAGTCGAAATAGTGGATTTACTACCCAGCTATAAAATGGTGAGATTTTCCATAGTTACGTTAGTTTACCAGAGGGTATATAGATTTTGGTATCTTTTCTCTGAAAACACTAGATCTTGTCTATCCCAAGCCTTCCAGTTACCACTGAGACAGGTTTTTTGTTCGGGTAATTTTACCTGAGATGATTTTGGGATTGCTAGCCTATCTCACAGGTAGCTGGAAATTTTGAGGGTGACCATGAAAACATATCAAAATCCAAGAATATCAATGAACATCCATTTAAAAACCATTTAAACATCCGGCGGTACCTTAGTGCACAAGCACCGAGGTCACACCGGAAGCGTCACATGCGCAGCTGCTGCGCACTCTGGTGTCCAAGCACTTCGCGACGCCGGCGCCGGCGTCGCGTTTCGGCGCCTCGAAACCGATGGATTTTACATGCAACATCTTGGAAAATCATGAGAACATATAGGAAAATCCACTATAGATGGAACTTTTGATCGGAAAATCAACTGTAATCTTAGATTTGCTGAAGATGTTGTGTTCTTTATTGTGGAAAATCCACGACTTGGGGCATCTATGTGGGATATGTTTTGTAATATTGTGTGGGTTCCGGAGGCAAATCCAAGTTTATAAACAGTTGCCCAAACATTGATCCAGTATGTAGGTGAATGTTCCATACATGGGAGCTATGGCTTTGTCACCTTTGTAAACCTGGATCAATGGAACATTCGGATAATCCGAGAAATCTTTGGGTTCAGTATAGAAACATATAGAAACTATATAGAGATTTCAATTTAAATCCTATGGTTCGGGGTGAAAATTGAAGCTCCAGAGAATCCAGACAGTTTTTGGCGGCGACCGACCAGGACCATTGATTTTTCACATCTTTTTTTTCAGCGAGTTGGACAGCAATAAGATAGAGCCTATTTCACTGAAAAGTTTGGGGGGTGAGACCCCAATGGGGTGAGAAAAAACCCTTTAAAAATATGAGGACATGTTAGATACCAAATAGATTTGTTGTTATACTGTTGTACCATTGTGATGGTTCAATAGGTACTCACTGAATGGACAACACCAGGAAGGGTATAGCATTTGGATGGCCCTGGGACCCTGAGGCAACATCTTTGCCACGGCCCAAAGCGGTCCTTCCCCGAAGCCGGCGGAGCCAGGTGGCCGAACTTCAACCAGGGAAGGGACTCATGTTCCTTTAGGGACCATGAGATTTAGTTGATTTAGTAGGATTATTATGGATTAATGATTTACAGCGATCTGAAAGGATATATGTAACAAGCTTAATTTGGCATGTTTTTTAATAGTGATTTGCTAGGATTTATTGTATAGTCATCAGACATCATTAGACTATTCACTGCTTCGGATAAGTAATCTAACAACAGTCTGGTAGAACTTGATGATAAACTTCTGGGATTGAGATGGATTCTTCTTAAATTGGATTTAAATCATCACATGTCATCACCCATTTGCATATCATCCATGTTTCCTTAAGACACCCAAACTGGCAGTGGCACTCCACATGCGTGTTGCGTCTGTAGAATTCGACATCTCAAAACCCGCGACAAAGCTGGGACCAAGATTGCCAAAGTCCCACTGGTTGATTTTTTCGAGGATTTCTTGCATGTTGTGGTCACCAACCAATAGGGAGATCAGATCACCAAGCGGCAGATCACCTGACCCTAGCAGGTCGAAGTGGACCAGCTCCTTCGGCTGGCTATGGCGACGGTTCCAAGGTTGGGCTTCAAGCCTGCGGAGCCTGCAGAAGCCATGGACCAATGGACCTCACGAAAAAATCGTTATTTGAAATTTTCGGAACCTAGCTTGGCTGTCCGAGGTTCAAAACCCCTGTTGATGATTAGTTCGGGGGTTTTACTATGTTTTACTACCCTTCATCACTGGGTATTCATTGTAGCATCATCATCATCATCATCATCATCATCATCATCCATGAACTGGAAATCCCGTTCTTGGTCAGCCTAGTAGTTAAATCCCCGCTCTTAGTGAACTGTTTGGTGGATTAAAATACGGGTTGATCATCACATGTTTCTATAATAGTAAGAATTTATTCATCATTAAGAGTACTCTCTATCTAATTATATATTATATATATATAGTTATATATATATATAATACTATCATTAAACCATTAAATACTTAAATAAGTATATAAATTAAATATATATATATATATATTTACTGTATTTGAACATGATTATGTGAAGATTTTCTCCAGACACCCACGCGGCAGGCCTTCCGTGCGAACTTGGCGGCGCAGGGCATTCCGCAGCGGCCAAACGCTGCCGCGCCCAGCGTGGCCGCGGCCGGACGCCACGTGCCACCGAGCGCCTCGATTTTTGGCCCCCAAGCGAGGGGTGAGAAGACAGGCAAATTCACCATACATAGATAATCTGATTGGTGGTTTCAAACATTTTTTATTTTCCATAATATCTGGGATAATCCTTCCCATTGACGAATATTTTTCAAGATGGTTGAAACCACCAACCAGTAATTTAACATTAAATAGTATAATTATACCATATATCAATATTCATATGGGAAATTCACCAATTATAGATATTCACTATATTTCTACAATGTGGGCCCCCCCAGTTATAAGTTGGTTTAGATTCGCCCCAGTAACTAGTTCGTTATAAGTACCATAAACCATAGTGAAATTGGAGTTATGTTCACCAACTGAACGCTATCTTGGGGGCCTCACATTGTATATATTGGGAACGTAGTGGAGATGTAATGAGGATCTATGTAACGGAGTAATTGCCATCAATAGATGTGAAACCACCAATTAAATTCACCAACTATGGATATTTCTATAATTAATATTAACTTATTTATTATAGATCTCTAGAAGTCAGTGGACTTTTTGAGGTCGGAATTTCATGGAAACGTTTTTTTTGGGGTCGTTGACACCTTGACTCCACCAACCATAGGGGAATCAAGATCCACCAGCCAGCTATGACTTAGGATAGCTAGGTACAATGGTTTTATTCCGTACCCATAGAAAAAAATAGTTCTTTTTCCTTGAGTGATGAACTATGCGACAGTAAAAACACCTTGATGCGACAGTTCTGCATTCTTTCCCCAATATTTATTAGGGGCTTGAGCAAAAAGAAATTGGGGAAAGCCTCAAACATCCACTGGCTGATCATGGTTGATCGTCAGTTTCATGTAATTTATACGCGTATCTCACGGTATCTCCCATTTTGAGACACATCCAGATCAGGTTTCACTGAGAATGAGGGTTCAGCAGCGTAAATGTTGTGACTTCACCAGAGACAGGGCTTTGAAGCAACCGTAACATGTTATGGTGACCACAAATGGGGTAGCAATGAACCCCAAAAAATGTGGTGTCTGGTACCAAACAATGTCCGTTTTTTTTTGGGGGGGAAGGGGGGAGTTTTTGGGGGTGTTTTGGGGTGGATCATTTATGCCAAACCCTGATCCAAGGAAATGTCAAAATGTCACTTGTTTGCTCCCCCTGGGGTCGGGCTGAAATTATGTGATTTTCTGATGTGGCTCAGGATTTTAACTATAGTGCCCTCTAGTTTGCATCAACATCGCTGGTTGTGTTTCAACCACAAATCGATGTTAAGCTACACAGTGGATGTCAATGTTTTTGGAATCTGTGTGAATCATTCTTTGACTGGTCGTACTTTATCATACACCGAATTTTGATTCTGGAGACACAATCTTGAAGAAATCGGGATATCAAGCACTGAATCTTGACAGTCTTTCAACATGGCCTGGCAGGCCCCTTGAAGGAAGTTCAACCATGGTCTTAGCAATTCGTGGAAGTCCATGGGGGTGGGGCATAATGCATATGAGAAAAAAAACAAAAAAATATATATATATATATATCAGTTTATACCAAGATACATGCCAGTTTTCAGGCAGTACATCCCTGAATTTCTCGCCATTTGACAACGTTTTCAGTGAGTGGAAAGTCATTTTCTTGCAACAATCATCACTTACGATATCATGATATCCCAGTTCCCTGGCCCCAAGTCCCCACATTTCTATGATTTCTATAGCTTTCAGGAACTAGCTCTGCCTCTGCCAAGCCTAAAGCTGCAGTTCCACCAGAGGCGGGTGAAGATATGGAACCAATGGCCATAGCATGCTATGGCAACATCATCCAACCAGAAAAAGAGGTTCCGTTTTTTTTGTTTCATGACATAGTAACATATGTATCATCCAACATCATCCAACCCATTTCCAAGCTGATCTGGTTGGTGGTTTGGAACATGACTTTTATTTTTTCATATACTGGGAATAATGATCCCAACTGACTTTCATATTTTTCAGATGGGTTCAAACCACCAACCAGTGATTGTTTGGGGTTAATTTTTGTAAATCTTAGATTTCACAGGGGCTGTAAGAATTGGAGACCTTCCACAGAGGGTGATGACAGCATTCTCAACTGCGGCGATGTAGACAGCAATCATGGAGACACATGACCAATACCGCTTGATGGTTTGTTTGAGAGATATGTCTATTATTTCTGTTCCCAGCTGACTAGATTGTATCGTGATCCCTTGAACACTTAAGACTAATCATAATATACAATTTTTGTTTCCCGGCAGTCGGCCGGCACCGGCCGGCAACCCGCACCGGCCAGCGGCCGGCAACCGGCCGGCTCTCTTTCGGCATGCCACGCGGGCCACCCGCTATGGAAACAAGCTATACTTGGTGGATGATTTTGCTCTAAAGCATTCGCAAGTAACATGCAATCTAGCTGTAAAGTATTTACAACTTAGTGTAAGTTAAGTTAAGTAAGCTAAGTTTTTATCTTATTTTACGGTAGTTGTAAGTATTTACCAAAGATAAACTTGATAGTTAAGTTTTGTAAGTTTTTTGGAGTTAACAAAAAACCAACCAAAATAACTTATAAGTAACTTAGGAAACTTAACTTCTTTTGAAATTTAAGAGCTATTTTGTTTGGTCTTGGAACAAAAACATCTAAAAAACAAGGTTTGGGTTGGAAACGAATTGAAAACTTTCTTTTATTTCTGATATATTTTTTGTAGGAAGGCGGCTCTATGAGAAGCCTATTGGGAAAAGTTTTGTGATGCTGAGTCTTTGTTGATATGTTATCCTCTTCTCGTTTGGACAACAGGGTGGACACGAAGTAAAAAGCGTTTGGGCTCTTGGAAAGATCATGAGGCCACAGCCTGAGAGAAAATGCGTATATGACTGCAAAAGCATATCATTTTTTTTTTAAAATGCAACACACATTTTTACGCATTCTTACACATTTTGACTCATTTTTACTTATTTTTACACATTTCTACACATGTGTAAGTGGATTTGTTTTGGGTTTACACATGTGTCAGTTGATTTTTTGGTTTACACATGTGTAAATGATTTTTTTCTTTCCAAAGATATTCTTGTACGGTTGTCTTTTATTAACAAGGAGGAATATAGTTTAAAGATATGTGCTCGGGCTTTCGCCCTGTCTGCCAAGCATGATCCCGACGGCAGTTCATCATGAGCATTACCATATACTTTACGACAACCGATCTCATTCGCATTTCGAATGTTGTCCCTTCCCCGGACGTTGCCTGGCAACGATTTCGCGGCTGAGTTTCTGCGGGCTGCTTCGCATGGAGGTGCGCCAACCGTTGACTGGTGCCGAGAATGCTGTGCCGTCAGCCTTCGCAGCCAGCCCGGACCTTTGCTGCCGCAGCCGCTTTAGCAAGCGCAAGTCTAGAATACCTAGCGAGATTCCGCGCTCTCTTTGGACCGGATGCCGGTTTTCGTTTCTTTTGGGGGGCACTTCGGTTGCTCAAGCAATATTATCTCGGCTAACGGGCCCTTTGTTCTTCCCATTCATGTCAGACTGCTCCGATCAATCTGCTGCGGCACCTGGACCCGACCTGGATGAGCTTTCAGAGGCGGAAGCAGGAGGCTTTCACCGAGCAACACTGCTGGCGTCTCAGTCATCTGTTGCCGAACCACCGCGCCCAACTGGCTGTGAAATCCCAAACATCTTTTTGCTCGGGCTTTGGCTTACGCAGTTCCTCTTTGAGCAACCACATCCGGGTCCTCCACAAACATCCATTGCCACAGCCGCATCTTCCCTGGATCACATGTGGGTTCGCCTTCTTCGACATCCACAACCGGGCACGGTTGGCAGCCTTATTCGCTGCTTCTTACCGCATGCTCAGCCGCGCATGCTGCGTCTCTTGCTGCTCAATGGCTCTGCTGTAGCTTTTGCAGATGCGCTCCCACACCGCTGCAGCTTGGTGTTGCAGTTTGGGGTGGTCAAGATGCCTTGCCTCGTGCTGTTCCGCATGGACAAGGCTTACTTCTTGATAGATATCACAACTACAGTCCAAGACTTGCTAGTGCAGGTTGCATCTCACTGGAACATACAAGTGCAAGGCTTGTCCTTGACTTGGCGGTCTCTTAGCGTGTCGCCTGATGATTTTGTTTTAGGGCGGGACCGTCTGCTCTTCGAAGTTTCTTGGCAACCCACGATTCTCCCCGGCGTCCCAAACTTGCAGTGGCATGAGTAGAGCAGAGCATGAAAAGGTGCGGTCCAGTTGAGTCACACATACTTTTTTGGCGCGATGCTCTAGACAGCTTACAAATGCCATTCGTTACCGCGACAGCTTCACCCCTCAAACCCACACATAGCCACTTTCTTCTTCAAGGCTCTTCGTGCCACGTCTTAATGACAAGACTTAGTTATGATGAGCGCAGGTGCCCCCCCTCTTCGTGCAGCCGCGTTGCAGATGATTTTGGCTGCCGGCAGCAGGCCTGATGCTTGAATTGCAAGCACCATTATCTGTGGACATGCGCCTCTTCCACTTCAGCGAAGATAAATTCCCCTGTGCGGCTTCGGCCTTCTTTTGATCGTTTCTGCTCTTGGCCAGGTACAGTGCAGGCTCGCCTGGCAAGACTTGCCTCGGTTTGTGCCTCAGTCGCTGAGTTGACTTGAAAGCACGGCAAGATTGACTGTCTTGGAAAACCACCCCATTCCCCTGAAAAATGATACTTGTGTAAATTGTTCCTTGCTTAGCGAAAAGGTTTCTCCGTGTAACTGTAGCACTGCTCAAGCATCCAACCAGTGCCCCAGACCAACACCGAACTCAGCTGAACTGTCTGCCTGTCTACCTTCCCTATCCCTGGCTTGAAAAGCTGGTTCTACTTTTGTTCGGCTTTCTTGGCCGCCTAAGACATTTGAACTTGTCTGTTGGTTTCTATTGAGAAACAATATATATATATATAATTTTCATTCTCTTGAGTTGCCCGATTCCCACATCTGCCATGTTGCAGCTAGATCCGCTATCACTTCTTTTGATGTTGTATTCAATCTGTTTGTTGAACATGCCAAAAGTTAGGCCAGCTTCTCCGAAATTGCAACAACTTCTGCGAAACGCAACACTACTTTGAAGACGTTGACGAACCATTTCAATTGCTTCTAGAGGTTACTTCCACCTAAGCCCACATTCAACATTCACTGAACTCCTTGCCCCTTTCGAACTCATTGTATGTCGTCCAACTGCGATTCTGTACCAACCCGATTGTAAATACGCAACTCCCCGTATTGCGCAACTCCGCTTGTGCAACGCGGGTCTCCGGGTTGCGCAACTCCGCACACCCTCCCTATATGATCGCATGCCGACCCTTGGGAAACCCCATGAAATTCAAATTGACCTTGAATGTGTACAAGGGCAAGAAGATATCCAAATCCCACCCCCATGGAATTTCAAATTGACCTTGAATGTGTACAATTTTATAAGAAGATATCAAAAATCCCACCCCGTGGAACTTCAGATAAACCTTTGAGTGTGTACAATGGCAAGAAGATATAAAAATTCCCACCCCCATGGACCTTCAAATTGACATTGAGTGTGTGCACCAGAAAGAAGATATCAAATTTCCCACCCCCATGGAACTTCAAATTGACCTTTGAGTGTGCAATGGTCGGAAGATAACAAAATTCCCACCCCCATGAAACTTCAATTTGACCTTCAGTTTGTAGAACGGTAAGAAGATACAAAAAAATCACCCCCATGGACCTTCAAATTGACCTTTGCGTGGCTGCAATGGTAATTAAGAAGACGTCGAAATTCCCACCCCCATGGAACTTCAAATTGACATTGAGTGTGTGCACCAGTAAGACGATATCAAATTCCCACCCCATGGAACTTCAAATTCACCTTTGAGTGTGTACAATGGTCGGAAGAAGATATCAAAAAATTCTCACACTCATGGGAGTAACTTCAAACTGACCTTTGAGTGTGTGCAATGTTCAGAAGATATCAAAATTCCCACCCCCATGGAACTTCAAATTGACCTTGAATGTGTACAAGGTTAAGAAGATATCAAAATTTCCACCCCCGTGGAACTTCAAATTGACCTTGAGTGTGTACAATGGCAAGAAGATATCAAAAACCCCACCCCCATGGAACTTCAGATAGACCTTTGAGTGTGTACAATGGCAAGAAGATATCAAAATTCCCATGTACAATGGTCGGAAGATATCAAAATTCCCACCCCCATGGAACTTCAAATTGACCTTGAATGTGTACAAGGTTAAGAAGATATCAAAATTTCCACCCCCGTGGAACTTCAAATTGACCTTGAGTGTGTGCAATGGTTAGAAGATATCAAAACTCCCGACCCTATTGACCTTGAATGTGTGCAATGGTAATGAAAAAGATATACAAATTCCCACCCCATGGCATTTGAATTTGATATTGAGTGTGTACAGTGGTAACTAAGAAGATATCAAAATTCCCACCCCCACCAAAATTGAAATTGACCTTGAGTGTGTACAATAGGGTTTGCTTTTTCAACTTTGACATGGCATGCAAGTGTCAACGTCGGCCTGTGGCACTTGGAGATCGGATTGATACTTTCTGTTGTTTTCTACATGATATGAGCTTCTCCTGCATGGACTTTTATATTTTCGCGCCCCTACGAGCCACCTATAACAGTACATAGTTTCGCGCCCGACAATGTTTTCACACGCAAATTCAGATGCTGCCAGGTTTTATCATTCTTTAACTATTCCATGCAGGGTGGGGGTTGACATGATGTCCATGTCAAACATGACTACCGCCCCTTATTTGGAAATTTCCTAATTACTTAAATTTCCCAACCGGCACCGGCCGGCCACCGGCACCGGCCGAGCGGCGCACCTTTTGCGGCCACCGGCACCGGCCGGCAACCGGACGCGGTATAGGCCCGGCACAGGCCGGCAGCTGCCGGCCACCGGGTGCACCCGGCACCGGCCGGCACCGCCGGCACCGGCCGGCACCGGCCGGCCACCGGCACCGGCTGGCCACCGGGTGCACCTTCCATAGACGTACGGCCCGGCACCGGCCGGCACTGGCCGGCAACCGGCAGCGACAAAAAAAGTATATACTCAGACTAATACCTTTGATGTTGATTTCAAGCGCCAAACAGAAAAACACCAGTTTCTAAATTTGGAGGCCATGTTTGTGTAGATAGTCCAAGAGGCGAACAAACCTTCACCTTCACCTTCACCACCATCAGCACCACTGCCACCACCAGAACCAGCACCAGCACCAGCAGCGCCAGCAGCAGTAGAGTAGCAGCAGCACTAGCTTCTTGCTGATTTGTAGAGACCTCAAACGACCTTACCTCAAAGGATGGTAAACATATCAACTATAAACCAACCTATATAATGATCACTGCGAAGTTCATCCAAGCAATGCGGGAAGGCCTTAGTTTATCCTAATTCTTCACTACCGGGCCTGGTGTTTCACCAGGTGGTGGCTGCCTTCAAGATGCTTCTCTTGGACGTGACAGCCACGGAGGAGCAGGCTGGCAAAATCATCGAACTACAGGAAGGGGATGTTTTTTTTGGATGTCCCATGGTCACCTTTGAGGACACCGGAGGGTATTGAAATTTCTGCTGCTTGGTGGTTGGGAACATGTCTGGATTATGGCTTTCCATTCAGTTGGGAATTTCATAATCCCAACTGACGAACTCATATTTTTCAGAGGGGTACGTATACCACCAACCAGTATGGTAGTTCATGGTATTTCTGATGGTAATTTTGTGTTGAAAAGGGGCATCCCGGGGCAAAAATGACCAAATGACCAGTCCATTGGCTACCTCAACGACTTGACCCGTCATGGTTTCTGAGTGAGGTGAACCGAACGGTGAATGCTTGTTTTTTGCCTGTTGGATTGACACATGACACAGGGATATCACCAACATACAGCCGGAGATATGTGGTTGAAGCTGAACGCTTTGCGATTGCTAATTGTTCACTTTTTTTGCTACATGTCATAACCCCTCAAACAGATACTATTACTTGAGAGCTGTCCTAAATGCTGGCCATGCACCTTTTTTCTTGAGGCCATGGATCAAGAACTCAGATACCATTCGAATGACCCACACGGCGATATGGCCAGGTGAAGAAATCCTATCGAAGGCTGCGACCTGGGAGTCATAGCAGGGTGGGTCATAATTCTTGGCGCTTCAACAGCAGCATACAGTATAAGAATTATATAGTTTAACTGAACTGATTATATCAATTACCATCTGCCAAAAGATGAATCTTCCGGACCTGTGATTGGAGTATGCAAATCCAGTTGGGTACGGTTTGGGCCCTTTGATCTGTAAAAACTCTTGTTCAACATCCTTAAGAAGACTAGGCAATCTGAAAGTTGGCTTTCGATTTCTACCCCATCAGATCATCATTCCATAGATGCCATAGCTCTTGCCACGCACTGATTGCGTGCCAAACGCCCGGACAGGCTGGCCTTACGCTACCATCCGGAGCCTCTGTCAAAGCTGGACTTCTGTACTCATTCCCTCACCATCCGTTCACGGCTCTCTCTTTCTCTTAAACAGAGCTGCTTTCACACAGTTTCTCTTCCCTTTTAGTGTCGAGCTTGTCAGCCAAATTTTCCAGGTGGTTTTCTGTGGCATTGTTTTCTGTCGCTCTCCTTAGTTGCTTGGTGGTTAGTTTTAAAATGTTACTTATGAATTTATAAACGTTGTTCATCTTCAACATCATGTATGACCGTCACAAAGAAACCTTCAACCAGTTGTCGATTGATCATTCTTGTTGGCTCATCTTTCCTGCAATGTAGTCAGGCAGAAACTCCAAGATATAATGAAGAAAAGAAGAGTTAGATACAACCATAAATAATAAATGAAACCATTCGGCCCAGTTTTGGACTGCAGGTACCGCTTCATGGGAATTCAACCCGCTCCGAGTCGGCGAGTCCCTCAATACTAGTATGGTTTATTTATGTCTTGGGGTTTACCAAGTACCAAGCATCAATTTTACCACTGAGATGTCTAGGCAAAGTTTAATCTGTTTCTTCCAGGTTCTATCCTGATGCCGTTGTGAATCTACCGCCATTGTTTGCTGATTAAACTCATCACTTGAAGCATACCCTCCGGTGATTTAACATAGTAGTGGAAAATCACTATGTGCAATATCTAAAATCTAAATCATATGTGTGTATATATATATACACATTATATATATATACACATTATATATATACACATATTATATATATATATAAGTGTATATAATTATATATATAGGTTATATCGCAGTTTTCATTCATGTTCCATAGCTATTATGTTAATTTCCCAGAAGCTGCGGTTTTTCATCGCTTGAATTGATCCATGACCTCCCAAGGACAAGAACTCCCATGACGACAGCGAGCAGCAGAGTGAGCGCTTCCGTCGTGTGTCGGCGGCTTACGAGACGTGCGTCGCGTTTTTTTCGGCAGAGAAAAAGGCGGCAGAGATGGCACGGGAGAGCACCATAGAGCACCACTGTGAGAGATGTTTTAGGGATCCACAAGTACAATCCATATCTGTTTGGTGGTTTGGAACATGAATTTTGTTTTTCCATTCAGTTGGGAATTTTATCATCCCAACTGACTAACTCATATTTTTCAGAGGTGTTGAATGGGGGTTACCCCTAAATGATTCCAGTCATGGATGATGACTTAGTATTGAAACAACTAAAATGTAGTGAGTTGGGGATCACCCATTTTAAGAAAGCCCTACTATGCTCCATGAACATTCCATACATGGAGCATTGGGGTAAACCATTCCCTAATTCCTAATCTTGTGCTTTGTTACCCATCATCCCAAGTATAGGGATGATAAGCGTCGCACTGAAACACAATGATACGCCACAATTGTGAGGTGCTTCATTATGGATTCTCGATGAACAAATCATGTCATGTGGTAAACCCAATGCCATAAACCTACCCTCTGGTAATTTAACATAGCTATTGAACATACCCAATTTATACAGTAGTTGATTTACCTATTCAAAATGGAGATTTTCTATAGTTTTTTGTATGTTTACCAGAGGGTATCTAAACCTGTCATGTAGGGATGTTTGGAAGCCCACAGAAAAATGGTGAGGCGATGTGCAGATGACTGGGTTGCACCTGGTCATAGTTGAACCCTCCGCCGAGGTCTCTCGCAGCCCTTCAAGCCGGGGGGCCATGGTGAAGCCTGGCCCTGGGTGAAGGTCTGAAGTGTCCACATTTTGAGATCTTCGAGGTATGTATATAATGTAGATTGAGTAGCCCCAGATTGAATCTTTTAACACATGTGTGTATATATATATATATATATATACATATGTATGTGTATATACACATTATATTTATATATTTGAATATCACTAACAAAGACAACCACCTGTGGTTATGTGTGTTTGTTTTACCCGTAGCCATCATAGCACCTTGGTCGATGCTTGGTCAGACTGCCCCCTGGTGGTTAGGTCAGACTTCCATTCAAGAAGGAGGGTTCCCAGGAACAAACATGATGAAATAACCGACATGAATCTAGCTACAAGCCACAGATTAATCCCATTTATATACCGAAAATATCCTAGAACTAGATACCACCCAAAAAACACAGAGAGTATTGGATGTATTCATTTGGGAGGCCATATGGGGTGAGGTATATATATATATACATACATACATACATATTACATATTATATCTATAGTATATCAGGGGGAGTGGATGAGTTGCTAGCAAAGTGCTATGAGACACCATGCATCAAACAGGTGTAGGTATAGTAATATTAAAAAATAAAATAAAACATAAATCAATCAGTTCCGGATGATTAGATAAGTTCCCTTCATGTGGCCCCCCAAATGAATAGATTGCATACGGAACCCTATCAACTGGGAGGCCATGGGATATGACCAGGGAAGTGGACGGATGTCAATGGAAATTGATGGTAATTGATGTGTTCGGATTATAGAGGTATGACTGTGTGAATTAGAACGACCTTAAACTGCAACCTCACCAGGAAGTTGATGCTTTGTAAGGGGATTCTACTCCCCCCAGTACCTTGTTGCAGGTGAATTACTGGATAGAATTCAACGAGAGAGTCTTAGAGGTTTGGGATGCCAAAGGTTTTGCCAAAGTTGGAAAAAGAACCTGCAACAATCACAGATCAAGAAGAAGTTGTGCATCAATCCTTTGTGATGATTTAACATAAAGCTACGGTATATACGTGGAACACCATTTTCAAAAACGGTAAATCATCGAACTAAATGGGCTATGGTTTCCATGATTTTTTTTACCCGACGGGCTGGGTATTTACCATGAACTCCAAACAAAGATTGTTCATGTTGTGTTGTCCATGAATCCAGCCATTTTCATCCATTGAATTTCACCATGATTACTTGACTGTTTCATCATCCATTTTTGGAGGTTTCATCCATTTTCATCAATTTGTTCACCATCCAAATTTGACATGGCATGGCAAAATCTATGGCCATTTCATCCATTTTCACCCATGTTTTGTTCCATGAACCCAGCATTTTTTACCCATTTTCACCATGATTTACTTGATGGTTTCATCATCCATCTTTTATTGGTTTTCATCCATTTTCATCATTTTTTTTCTATGAACCTAGCCATTTTCATCCATTGTCATCCATTTTCCATGGGTTTTCATCTGGGGATGGGTCAAAACCCTGGTACCTAGTGAACCCCAAAATAGCTGGGAAATGGATGTTCATCCCACTAAAAATGTATCTATAGGTATTGATCCATACCCATATATAAAAATGTATCTATTATTTTTCCATGAATCTAGCCATGTTCATCCATTTTCCATGGATTTTCCATGGGTTTTCATCTCATCCATTTTTGTCTGTTGGTTTTTCACCACGTCCAACACATCCAGGTCCAAGATGAAACGCTTCGCTGCCAGTACTCCGGGCTCGCCGGGGATGCCCAGCGGATGCGGAGTCGTGGCGTCGGTGTTTCATGAAGCCCCAAGAAACAACCGGGAAAGAAATCAAGATGAGAACTATAGTAATTACTAGTAATTACTAGTAATATCTAGGAATCTTGTTTTTGATATCTAGGAATCTAGTTTTTGATATCTAGTAATTAGTTTTTGAATGAATCTATGTACTAGATTGTGCACTATTTTAGCGACACAAAAACACTGTAGTATTTTTTTTAACATCAACCAACAAAGATAACCTGGGGGCCCCGCAGTGTCCCATCCTGGGCATCTCGAGGTGAGATGATTGTTTCCATAGTCATGGGGGTACCCCTTTATCGCTGGATGGTTTATTTCAGGGACAAGCCTATTTTTCAATGGATGAGAACTGGGGGTACCCCCATGACAAAACGGAAACCCCCAGTTCTGAGTGATGAATGGAATCCGATGTTCAGTTTCGTTGAAGGCCATGTCAGCCATTGCTGTTGAAAGGGACCATGAGACATGCGTCAACGGATGTGTTGCAGCGGCCCTTGGTGACAATTCCAGCTCAATTCGTAACAAAATAGCTAAGTAATTGTACTAGCCTGATAGTTAGCTCATACTTAATATAGGTATATGGGAGAGTGGAAGGTTTTGCAACAACCTATACCCTATAGATGTCACAGTTGTTCCACGAGCTTTCATCCCACTTGTGTTCAATTTGTTAATGTGTTTGTCACACCGTGGTCACAGAATCATGAATTTTCGGCATTCAGGGTAGCAGTGGAATTACTGGGTATGACATTTTTTTCATATTTTTTCCTGCTTCTGCGTTCATGCTGAAATTTGAAATGAGGAAGCTGCGCGAGGTGTATTTGCAAAGCCCAGGCATTTGTCAAGTTGGTGGCGCTTGCCCGATGTCCCTGACGTAGATCTCCAAATTGCGGGTGGAAAAAAACGTTGGGCTTTGGCTCTCGCCAAGTTACATGGAGGAGATGGCGAAGCCCAGAACTTGGGGCTACTTTGAAGCTTTCTTGCGTGGAAGGTCTCAGTTCCGCTCCTCGGCCATCAAGTTTTTCAGTGCACGTGCGTCGATTTTCATTCCCCACCTGCCAGGTGAGGGTTGTTAGATTTTTTCAGAGTTGTTCTCCTCCTTCTTCTTCTCCTCCTCCTCCTTCTCCTCCTCCTCCTTCTCCTCCACCTCCTCCTCGTGCTCCTCCTTCTCCTCCACCACCTCTGCCTCCACTTCCATGTTCACTTCCGCCTTGCCAACTCTTCGCCAAGCTCTTCGCCAACTTCCGCACGCAGTGGGCACTGCTGGACCTCAACTGCAAGGGTCTGAACGCACTGGGCACCGCTGGACCTCAACCTGGGACCTTCCGAGCTCGCTGGACCTCAACCTGGGACCCTCCAAGCTCAGTGAGCACTGCTGGACCTCAACCTGGGACCCTCCGAGCTCAGTGAGCACCCCTGGACCTCAACCTGGGACCCTCCGAGCTCAGTGAGCACCGCTGGCCCTCAACGGCCAGATAGAAAGCCAGAAGATATGCCAGATAGAACGCCAGATAGAATGTCAGAAAGAATGCCAGAAGATATGCCAGATAAAGTGCTAGAATGTTTGCCAGATAGAATGCCAGAAGATATGCCAGATAGAATGCCAGAAGGTATGCCAGATAGAATGTCAGATAAAATGCCAGAAGGTATGCCAGATAAAGTGCCAGAATGTTTGCCAGAACATATGCCAGAAGATTTGCCAGATAGAATGCCAGATAGAATGTCAGAAGATATGCCAGAAGATATGCCAGATAGAGTGCCAGAAGATATGCCAGAACATATTGCAGAAGAATGCAGAAGATATGCCAGGTAGAATGCCAGAAGATATGCCAGATAGAATGCCAGAAGATATGCCAGATAAAATGCCAGAAGATATGTCAGATAGAATGCCAGAAGATTTGCCAGTAACAAAACGTATAGATGTCATAACTCCAAATAAAGTATTTTTTCTCAAATAAAAGTGTCATTGACACGTATGCTTGAAGACAGTATCATTCGAACTAAAAACGACATTCGGAGGTACCTCCCTGTTCTAACTCAAAGATTCCAGCTAATTATTAACCCATAGGATCCATGGTGCTGGCATATATGCTAACATGACTGGGGTATATTGATGGGATCCATGGCACACCATATATAGCAGCACCGTTAGGATCCGTCATGGGTAACTGATCATCCATGGTCATCCTATGCGGAACCTGCTGCGAAATCAACTGGGATTCACGTATGGAATGTCTCCAATGCTCCATGTATGGAATGTGTATAAACATCTAGGTAAATTATAACGACCTCAGTGTTCTCCCTCACTGGAATCATGGTTTATTTTAGAGGAATCATCCCCAAATGGCTGAACTATTCAGGTTAGTGAAATATTATAATTTACCCAGAAACATGTACCCAAACGTTGACCCAAACGTATGTAGTTTGTGTACACGCAATACATGGAGCAGATGGGTATACTTCTTGAACCCCCATTCCCAGAATTGTGAATCAAAGGGACAATCTGCATGGAACCCATTGATTATTTTGTGTGGTGATTAGATTAACTCCCTCTTGTTGATGATTATAAAATCCCATTATATATATAATATATATATATCCCATTAGATGACCATTGATTAAATTCCATTGTGCCCCATTAAATCCCATTAGAATCCAGTTAAAACCCCACTAGATCACTATTATATTCCATTAAAATCCCATTAAACCCATTAAATATGCCATCAAAAATCCCATTAAAACATCGGACGAAATCCAGTTGAAAATCGGCCGTTAGGACGATTTTCACCGAGTCAACCATTGCCAAGAATCCAGGCACAGAGAACAACGGGAACGGCTGTAGACTGCTATCGCAACAAACAGATAGAAAGATATAGTAAGGTCAAATTTGTACCATACTTTATTACCCAAATAGTGTTCAAAAAATAACCAGAATAAGCCAAATTTAAAGTTTTCTGGGATTGAATACCATCAAACATATAGACTTTTTAAAGGAAGGATTCAGAATGTCAGTAAGCTACGGGGTCATCCATCCCATTTGGTTTAACCGTTTTACCACCAGCTGGACAATTGACCACGTGCCAAAAAACCATCCATGTTTGAATGGTTGCTACCCAAACTGAAGAAAATCTGCGCGGTTTTTGTGGGGCTTAAACAAAATTTTTATCCATAGCCCAATAGTCATTTTTTTATCCTTTCTTGGCAGATCCCACATAGAAAGTGGTTAATTAATAACCCTACTTTGAAAGTCCCCGTTTCGTGAGGCTATCCCATATGTAACTGGGTTATGAATGCGCTTACCCCAAATATAATGGAATTGTTTAAGCATCAACAAACCATATATCCATCAATAATGGTATGTTAAATGGGACGATAACCATCAATACTGGGATATTAAATTTATTGGATACCAACCATCATTAATGGGATAATCGGGCATGTAATTGATTTAATAGGCATGTAATTGAATATATATATATATATATGATGTAATCACGATAATTCCACCCCCCCCCAGAAACCATGGTTTAGGGGATGAAACCACATGTTTGTGACCATGTGGTGTTCAATAAGGATGGGATGACCGTTCTTTTTGTGTGGTTAAAACATAGAAACCAGAACACGTACTAAATATTGTTATGCTATGCAATTGTCTATTTGTTTGATGCTTAGTAAACGTGTAATGAGTTGTGCTTTCTGCAATCCCGGGGTAAAGTGGCAAACCCTTGCGATTATTATTCACAAACCATCCCAGTAACCAAGCAGTTTGGACTCATGTTACATTTGTCCTGGAATTCATCTTGTGTGGCCTAGGCGCGCAGCCCAGACAGCCCATTCACAAACATTGACAAACCATTTACTGTGCTAGTTCCAAACAAAGCCTTCAAGTAGTGTGGCAAATGCAACGTAAACAACTGGTTGATGGTTGGGAACATGAATTTCATTTTTCCACTCAGTTGAGAATTTTATCATCCCAACTGACTAACTCATATTTTTCAGAGGGGTAGGTATACCACCAACCAGACAAAAAACGGTCCTAATTCTGGTGGAAATGGGCGAATTATAGACCTTCCTGTTGGTTTATTGGGTGAATTACACTACCTAAATTTGAAGGTATATCCTGCACGGATAAGGTCTTTAAGGTGGTAAAAAAAAACTCATAGAATTCACCCAGTGATTTGCAGCAACTTAGCTACTGTCACTCCTATTGTGTCTCATCAGTCTCATCATGTCTCAAACATCCCATTCTGAATCACCATCATAAATCCCATGAAGTCCCATTAAAATCACCAATCCCCTTATTTTTACAATTTCCATTAAGACACACAGCATTATATATCCAATCTCCCATATTAATAGTGGTATTTTAGTGGTATGTATAGTTCCAGTAGTGGATGATTTGTTCACTAAAAACGCAGCATGTTTTTTTGGTTGGGTACCATCGCCCCACCTTTCCAATGGCCGAGTTTCGGCAAACTGGTCAGGTCCTGGGACATACCAACCCAAGCAGCGGCCGCATGGCACTGTGGCGGAGCTGCAGTCCGGACGACCCAGACGGCCCAAGAGGTAGGTGGGCGTGAGCTTTGCCGAAATTCTTGGGGAAGATTAGCCATCAATAAGCCATTAGAAATAGAATATTGGAAGATACAAAAATCATTGAAGTTGGGAATCTGGGAGATTACCACATATTTTTGCAAGTTGATTTGGGAGCAACCACAAGTGTTGAGGGATATATCCTGAAGTTGGGAATCTCAACCGTTTTTTTGTTGATCTGACATATTTGATTCGCAGGTGTGCAAGTTGCCCGGTTCTACAAGCATCAAAACCCTGAAAAAAAGGGTTCTAGTATTATTGGGTTTACCATATGAGTTGCCTAATTTGACTGTAGAGTTTTGTTATGTTTTGCTACTTGGGGTGTAGAATAAACCTCGAAAGATTGGGTTTGATGATTGATTAGAGGTTTCACTGAATCAAATTGTATTGCGGTTTATCACTGGGAGTTAGCTAGCTCCTGGCACCACAGATGCTCTAGAGGAAGTGAAATCCAACTATTTCCAAGCGGTAAATCTTGATTTCCAACAGCTATTTTCTACCCAAAAGAAAACGGGCCTTTCAACACCTGTGTGACCGAAACCATGGTGTCACGACTGTTATTGCGTCCAGGAAAAGATCCGGGTTTACGATGCTTCATGATGTATGCCAGAAGATACCATGAGATTTCATCAGATTTAGCATCCCGCCCCAAAAGGATAGAAAAGTCATATCCCACTGCGACAGAAACACCGACAGGTTGGATGTGCAACCACCAGTCAAACCGGTCCTACAGGAACGTGGGCGCTAGGGATGGCCGAGGCTGAAGATAAGGATAGTGGTGGTTTTGGTGATTGCTAGTTTCATGGTATTGTGGTGATTGGGAAGTGAAGGTTGATGGTTCCTGAATGTTTGCTTTTATGTGACGGGTAGTCCTGTGATCAGTAGCGCTTAGCAACCATTGGCAGTCGTTGTAGATTCTCATCATTAGGATTTTTCAGCTCGAATTTAAGTTTGGAACGGATCACGGCCTTCTGCAAAAAAACATCTGATGATTGACTAGGATCACTGCGATTCACTATTTAGGGATGAAATCCTACCATATCCTACCAAAATATACAATTTGTCGATTTTTTCTTATGCTCTTTCATGTCCTGTGAATCTTCTGCTTAAACTCCTTGCACATGTTACTCTAGGGCGCCTCTGTTTCGCCAAAATATGGGGGGGATTCTCAAGTCATGGGGAGTCCTCAAGTCACCATGGTTGTTTCAATACTTCTCATGGTCATCCATGACTTGGATAATTTGGAGCTACCCCCATTCTCTCTCTCATATTGTATAATATCCTGTGATAAAACATCAATTAGCGGATGATTAGTAACTAATTAAAACATATTATAACTATGATCTATAGAATCTATAGTATAATATCATATAATATCCTATAAATGGTTTATTTTGGGCTACCTTCCATCCTCATGTGCTTTCATCCCCTCCAGGACCAGGTGAAGACCACTCCCTCGGTGCCACCTATGAGGTGCCTCGACATGTTTTTTGTCGTTTTTTAATATCTTTAGGGAAGGGGGATTACTATGGATGTTATCATGATTATACATATGTTATACTTTAATAGCAATCTCAATTAGATGTTATCATCTATAGTTGTTGGGACTATGGTACTATAGATGTTATTATAGATGGTGGGATAGATGGTACTATCATTGATGTTACTATAAATGATGTTACTGTAGATGTTACTATAGATGGTACTATAGATAAGAATCATTAATGTAGACCCAATGATCTTCCCATGTGTGTTGGAGATGGCGAGCTGCTCCAGGTATCTACCAGGTCAAGTGCCCCAGACGGAGGCGGCGACCGCGGACATTGAGAAGCTGTCGTTTGGCTGTGGAGGGAAGTTTGATTTGGAGGTGAGGCCCTATAGATTCGATGGTTCCTACTGGTTGGTGGTTAATATCTGGTTCATAGTGATGGTTAATAGTGGTTTTCATAGGGTAATTATAAACCAACAACAATGAGAATATGATGGTTATATATCTGGTTGGTGGTTTTGAACCGTGGATTTTTATGACTTTCCAGAAACAGCTGGGAATGGAACAATCATCCCAACTGACGAAGTCCATCATTTTTCAGAGGGGTAGGTATTACGGTATACCACCAACCAGTAATTATTTGGTGGGCCCCTACTATTATAATGGGGATTAATTACTAGGAATCAATCATCCCATTGTAGAACAATCCCACTCGATGGAGGTTTCCTAAAATGAGGGTATCCTTATATCATCCAAGTCATGAGATCATTTTAGTATTGAAATCAATGGTGACTTGGGGATCTCCAAATTTGAGAAGCCCCTAGATAGCTACGTTAATTCAGGCTATGGCTAAGTTGACGTAAATAATTTGACTCAGTTTTTTTTGGAATCGTACTATAGTCAGTATGAATTCAAGTTAATGGGGTTTATAGACCAACTTACAACTGGGGGGCCTCACCTTGTATGTAGATTGAAGGAAATTCACCCACAAGAATGATGTTTTTTGTTGATTAAAGCCATTGAGAAATCATAGCAACAAATTTGTAAGCTATGGGATTGGACATGATTAGATCCACAATATTCCACAATATTCCACAACCATTGGCAACTAACTAACAGACAATTGATGAACATTGGCATTAAAAGCAACTTATTTGCATATTGATTCTAGATTTACCAACGATGCATTTGGATTGACTCCAAAATTTTGGGGATTTAGACAACATAACTGATTGGTGGTTAATAGTGGTTTTCATAGGGTATAAACCAACAACAATGGGAATATGATGGTTATATAATTGGTGGTTTGGAACATGTTTCTTCCATCTTTTGGGAATGTCATCATCCCAACTGACGAACTCATATTTTTTCAGAGGGGTAGGTATACCACCAACCAGATAAAATTGATGAACATTGGAATTGAGCTGGAATTTGAAGCATCTATATCATATATCCCAAGAAACGAGATGATGAGATGATGATCCCAGTTTATATCATCACCGAAAGGTATATCCAAAGATATGCGTGTCCAAAGACAAATATCCAAAGATCAATATCCAAAGGTACATCTCCAAAAATGAATATCCAAAGATAAATATCCAAAGATCAACATCCAAAGATCAATATCCAAAGATAAATATCCAAAGATAAATATCGAAAGATAAATATCCAAAGATAAAAAATATCCAAAGATACACATCCGAAGATAAATATCCAAAGATAAATATCCAAAGATAAAAATCCAAAGATAAATATTCAAAGATAAATATCCAAAGATAAATATCCAAAGATATCAATATCCAAAGATAACAATATCCAAAGATACATACCCAAAGGCAAAAACAATCCAAAGCAAAAAAAATACCCAAAGATAAATATCCAAAGATCAATATCCAAAGATAAATATCCAAAGATCAAAAAATGATAAACATATCCAAAGATAACAATATCCAAATATATAAATATCCAAAGATAACAAGTTCCAAAGATAACAATATCCAAAGATACATATCCAAAGATAAACACATCCAAAGATATAAATACCCAAAAATATAAATATCCAAAGATATCAATATCCAAAGATATAAATACCCAAAGATAAACAAACCCAAAGATATAAATACCCAAAAATAAATACCCAAAGAATTTCAACCTTTGAGCTCTTTGGATCCAAAAACCCTACCGGGATCCGAGCCGTTCCTCCCAAGGTCTGCCCGCCATTCAGGAGAGCCTGGGGATATCGCCGGGAAACTCATGGCGATGCCAACAATGACAACTAAAAAATATATAATGATAGCTTTATATATAAATTATTAATCAGTTATGTTTTTATTATGTATATATTATTATTATTATTTTTATTATTATTAGTTATATATCATCATATATAGATAGTTATACAATTATTTTTTACAGTTATATATGATTCATTTATGTAGTCATATAATATCATCATGTTCTATAATTATTTACAATTATGTATACATAGTTTTATCTAATTAGAAATATACATGTACATGAACAGGCACAGTACATGTTTAAAGATGTTTGGGGGTTCTTTTTTCAGCAGCACACAAATAGACAACCACATGAGAGGAGCCCCGATCTGAGGTACTATAACTGGAGGTATGACTGGCAGGGCCGGGACTGGTGAGTGATCATTGTAAACTTCAAACATGCCGAGGTGTTATGATTTGCTGCCACTAAGTTGTTTTTTCATTGTTTGTGCCATTTCATTCTCAGTTTTTGTTGAACAGGCAAACACGAGTTGAAGCAGATAGCAGTAGCATCGTAGGAATCATTGTTTAAATTGGCAAAACACAATCGTGAATTTCCCATCGGGGGATGGTCAAATACATCAATGGGGGTTTTATATTACCCTCTGTTAAACTAACATAACTATGGAAAATCACCATTTTTAATGGGAAAACTCAGTATAAATGGCCATTTTCAATAGCTATGTTAAATTACCAGAGGGTATGTTTGGATTCCCATGGAATGGATGACCATAATTCACATATCATCAATGACGGACTATATTCCCACTATTGTTAAATTGTTGTTGGTTAAATCCCACTAAATATAGATTATTTTTTCAATCCCCTTAAATCCCAGATCACATTAAATCCCCCGAAATCGACCACATTAGATCCCATTCCATCCCCTTAAACCCAATAATTCACATTAAATCCCAGCATTAAATCCCATGAAATCACCATGAACTCCCTTTAGAAAACCCTACGAAAAACACATCGAATTGGCTCGTTTTCTGCGCTTCGACATGGCCGAAAATTAGGCCGGACCTGGGACCTATGACATCGCCTCCGGCCTGTTGGGATGCTCAGGATGGTAGATAAGTATTTCCTTCCATACTATACATATATATATATCTCTCTCTCTCCCTGAGAATCGATGTCGGCATATAGATCAAAAAGCAAGGTTTACCGCAAATGTCAGCAAATAGACCCAGCATTTGATTCACAGGGTATATATCAATGGGAATTTCAGGATCCTAAAATGGAGGTACGTTGGTACCATAATGTACCATAATGTACCAGGGCATGTGTTCAAGGGATATCCCCTGAAATTAAGGCCTTATGTAGACCTTATATATGGTAGGTACCTCCAATTTAGGTTCCTGAAATGACCATTGATACATACATATATATATACATATGATTATATCCAATCCAATCCAACAAATCAGTTATAGGGATTTATAGGGAGGTTTCCTGAAAATGGGGGGTACCCTAGTTATCACCCAGCTATTAGATTGGGATTTTCCATGGATTGAACCATCCAGCTAATGATATTCGACTTGTCGGCATCTTTTGTTGCTGCGATAGTGGGATAGACAAAAAACCAACGAAGAACTGGTTGGTGGTTGGGAACATTTTTTTTTCCATATATTGGGAATAATAATCCCAACTGACTAATATTTTTCAGAGGGGTTGAAACCACCAACCAGAGAAGTGTTTTCCTGGCCAGTTTGAATGGGGAAATGAATGATGAAAGTAAGGTACTGAATAGGGATATAATTGATGTAATCATCACAGAATGGGGACTTTGATCTGGCAATACGGCTGTGTCCAAAACTTGGGTTGTGAGAGGAAACCGTAAACCGTCCCGTTGTTGGAAGTACTGCAATTGACAAAGCCTTAAAGCAACAATGTGAGATCTCTAGCCCATTCTTTCCAGAAAATAAGGGATTGGGAGAAGCACATGGGAGCGCAGTTCGCACTTCCTATAGACTTGCGGATTTGCTGAGTGCAAGCTGCTCATTAGGAGATGACGAAAACATGGCTTCGACATTCCAAAAAGGCGGTAAGACTGGCTAGCCGCCCGCCCTTGTTCTATCAAAAACTGTGAGCTTAATGCCAGGTTATAAGGTTGATGTTGCATGTAGGCTCCTATGATTCCCCCCATGGCTTTTGATAGGATTCTTCTGGCAGTTCTGGCTGTGGGATTTTGGAGAGCTGGTTGCTATCACCAGTTGGGATAGCTATATGTCTTATCATCTGGTTGGTGGTTTGGAACACGAATTTTATTTTTCCATATTTGGGGAAGAATCATCCCAACTGACGAACTCATATTTTTCAGAAGTGTAGGCATACCACCAACCAGACATGTTTGTTTGGGTACCCCCAAAACGTCACCATTTCTGGCTGGCGAAAGCTCTTGGACTCTTATAATCAACCACAGCTGTTGAAAATGACGATTTCTCATTTTCGATGGGTCAATCATCTACAGACATGGGCCTTCTTCGGCCCAGTCCATTCTGGAAGCACTTTTGGGGGCGCTGGAAGTTGGTGCCAGTGGAATGTGAACCTTGGTCTATGCTTACCCTCCATGAACTAGTTCAATATATATGTATATATATATATATGCTATACCAACGTATAGCGATTCCAATCTACCACCTTCTAGGGTATACCACGCTCTTGACCCGTACCCGTACCCGTCAGGATCAAAGATAGCCCTGTGACGGTCTTTCGCAAGCCGTGCGAAGCCTGGGGGAGCCACATCATCGGAGGTTCAAAATCTGGTAAAATCATCATATTCCTGGCTGGTGGGAACTAGATGTTTGGCTATACTGCGACCGGTGACCAGAACAGTCACAAAAGAAAACACGTTCAAACCCGCTCAGTCATGGATTTGTGTTCGTCGCATTCAAAATCACATCCCATCATAAACTCATAATCTTCCCAAGTTTTGTTCGTAAAATGGGTGTGTGGGTGTGATTTTCGCAAACCGGGAAAATCTACAGATAAACAATGACAACTCTGGGGTACCCCATTTTCGGACAGACCCTTAAATGGAGATTTCCGAAAATGGGGGTCCCCATGAAGGCACCCCCAATTCATCCAAATCATTCGTCAAGAAACCCCAAATCGTCATTTTCCAATCAACAGATTCCCCAGGAAATATCATATTCAAAATATATATATATATATATTAAATCCCCATTCAATGTCATGAAAATCATATCATTCATGTCATTAAATCATAATAAAATCACCATTTTTTTACTGGTTAAATCACCACGTTTGTTGCTTAAATCCAAAAAGGAATCCCTAGGAATCCCTAGGAATTGATGCTGAAAAATCCCCAAGGACTGGGCGTCGCTTCCGAAAGCTTTGGGAAGCATCGGTGCCTCGGATGCCGATGCCTTGGGAATACCACATATTATACAATGCGGGGGGGCCAAACGATAGGGTTTAGTTGGTTTATAACTTCAATAACTAGGTTTTATGATACTTATATATACTAAAAAAACTATACTGAAAAAACTATATAATTAATGGGCTTTATCTAGGTCAATCTTACATGGATACTTTAATCCTTTAGTCTTTTGGTATTAATGGGAATATCTACTAACCAGCAAAGAATTTATTTTTTTGCAGGGTATCTAAGATTGGCAATGTTATAAACCAACTTATAATTGGAGGGCTCCACATTGTATTATATACATATATATATACAATTATATACATAAATTGCTGTGTATTATATACTCTGGGTAGGTAAGATTTGAAAACATTATCATATTCAATAGTGGGTTCCATGTATAAACATCTGTTTTTGGAATTTGAGAAACCCATGGTTGGGGGACATGTTTAAAAAATGAGGCAAAAAAAGGTCAATAATTTAAAACTTGATTTCCTGTGCTTCCCCAGGATTCGGGGAAAAAAGCCAGGCATTTCATCTAAACATGGAAGCACTTTGGTGAGCTTTGGTGGCCACACCTGGGTTGGCCAGATCCGGTTCATCAGCTTTTCTACCGACGTAATGGTCAACGGAGAGACAGCCCAGATTTCATCCCATCTTTGTCCCATGAAATCTGTGATTCACCTCGATGGACGGTGGACTGGGGTCAAAATCCCAGGCTCCGAGGTCGAAATCTCCGAAATGACGAGACCAGGGCCCCCATTATGTTTCTTTTTTTTCCCCACCGGGTGCCCGTTACGTTTGGGGTTGTATTATGTTTGTTTTTTGTTGTTATTGTTATTATTAGTATATTATATATTATGTTTAATAATGTAATGTATGTACAATATAATGCAACGTAAGACTATATAATATGATAGGATCTTGTAATGTATAAGATAAGGTTATCAGATAATATAACATATAATAATAGCATAATGTAATATGATATGACGTGGTTTGATATAACACAAATTAATCTATGATATAATCCAAAGTAATGTAATACAGCATTACATAATATAAGACTATAATATAAAGGACAATATCATCTATACTTAATGATTTACTATAGCTAGTACTAGCCAGTTGGAGACTTGGGCAATCAAGGGCAAATTGTCATTGGAATTGTGCGTTAAACGCTATTATATCATAAATTGGTGATGGTTCAATCATGACAGTTGGAGGTGTCTCTGTTGTTTTCTTTTTTTTGGTGTGTGTGTGTGATTATCTTTGTATTATTTCGTATTATTAGGGTCACTAAATAGGTCAAACTTAATGTTTTCTTTCTGGATTGAAACGGTGGTAAACACCTTAAGAACATGGTATAAACTCCTCTTGGTTTCTTAAGCGCAACTGCGTGGTCCTTCAAATATACAAGGAAACCCATTCAAGAAAGACCTGCCAAAGATATCCAAATATGGCATTGCAACCGTGTTGCAGCAACCCTCCAGTACAGAACATGCTCTGAAATTGAACTTTCAAATATAGCGGATGATTGAACTGGTTCAACATCCTTTGGGGGTTAAGAAATACATTTTTGGTGTGTAGGTCCCCCCCCGGCTATGTTTGTTGTTCTATGTCACCCAGTCAAGCTGTAGTCATTGTCATCTCCAGTATCAACATCCAAGACTTGTGGTAATTATCGACCATGAGAGCCCCTTGGTAAATCAACTTAGGACTAGGAAGCTCGATTTTCTTGGTGGTTACAGCCCCATTTCATAAATCCCATTCTAAATCCCATTCCAAAATATTCCAAATCACCTTTAAGTACCATTAAGTCACCATGAAAGCACCATGAAATCCCTATTGAACTGAAACTAACATGAAATCCCCATGAACCATTAAGATCTGGGTGGTGGTTTGGAACATGTTTTTTTCCATAATATATGGGATGTCATCCTTCCTATTGACGAACTCCTATTTTTCAGAGGGGTAGGTTGAAACCACCAACCAGAGATCCATAAAGTCACCAATCACCATGGAAATCACCTGGAGACATCCCCGTGTTGGCTTCACCTTGTTCTCCAGGTAGCCATCGAGTCCAACATGCCCGAGAAGGATCTCCCTGGCCCTGGCACCTACGAGCCGCCGGTGCCAGACATCGGCAATTTTTTCATGGCATTTCAACCAAGAAACATGTGGATTTCCATGGCATTTCACCAAGAAAAATGGGGAAGTCATGGAATTTTACCAAGGAAAATGGGGATTGAATGGATTTTCATGGGAATTCAATGGAATATCATGGGATGGAATAGGATTTAATGATTTCATGGGGATCTCTCATGGATGGAAGTATTGGAGTTGTTTGGCTCATACTTCTGATGTAATTTGTTTACTTTAATGTATTTATTACATTTTATGACTGTATTTATATTGGGATAGATTAGCTGCAAAACTTTTATTTACTGGAGCTATATAATGTCATATCTTTTATATGATGAACATGGTGACATTTGCTATTGTTGTTTAGAATTCAGTACAATCATGGTGTTTTCTTTAGTGAATATAAGTGTTACAGTAATTGGCCAAACAAAAGCATTCATCAACAAAATAATGTTTATAGTGAATGTTGTATTTTGATGAATGGTTAGCTAAGTTGATATATCAAACTAATACAACTAGGATTCATGGTAGATATATCTATACAGTTGATGAGGGCATATTACCAACTGGTTCTTTAAGATTGCTATGGAAAATAACGTTGTTTAGTTGGTCAATATAGGTAGATCATCCATCACTAGAATAGTGAATAGGGCATTGTTAAGCTATATATTAATGGGAAGATATTGGAAGATTAGTGAATAGGTAACATGAAGTATGCCCAAAATTCTTAGTTGGGGAAGAAATATAAGTTTATTCAAATACTTAGATAATTGTACTTTAATGAGTCAGAATATTTCCAATGTATTTCTTGAATTTACATTGGGAAATATGATCACATATCAATACATATTATCGAAGGAAGTTTAGAAGTCAAACTTCCGACAATATGGACAGATGAAAAGCAGAGGGCAGAGGCAGAGAGAAGAGAAAGATTAGAAGAGAGAAGAGTAGAAGAGAAAGAGTAAGAAGAATGAAGATGGAGATGTGCGAAAAGGTAGGAAAGTCGCGAAACACTGTTTTTTCCAATGATTTGTGGCTCCGGAGGGTCGAAAAGTAGGCTCGCTCAAGCGGCGGGTGCGGAGCCAGCTGGCCAGATGAGAGATGAAAAATTGCACGCCGCTGTGGCGCGAAGCACATTTTTAAGTCAAAAAAGTTCAAACACACACCATTCTCGGACCACTTTTGGAAGTTGCGACGTCGAAAAAGTGCACGCCGGCGTGGCGCGAAGCACATTTCCAAGTCAAAATGTACAAAACACACCAGGTTCGGACCACTTTTGGAACTTGAGATGTCGAAAAAGTGCACGCCGTTGTGGCGCGAAGCACATTTCCAAGTCAAAATGTACAAAACACACCATTGTCGGACCACTTTTGGAAGTTGCGATGTCGAAAAAGTGCACGCCATTGTGGCGCGAAGCACATTTCCAACTCAAAATGTACAAAACACCTCAGCGTTGGACCACTTTTAGAGGTTCAGATGTCGAAAAAGTGCACGCCGTTGGGGCGCGAAGCACATTTCCAAGTCAAAATGTAGAAAACACCACATGTTCGCGCCATTTTTGGAGGTTCGGATGTTGAAAAAGTGCATGCCGTTGAGGCGCGAAGCACATTTCGAAGTCAAAATGTACAAAGCACCACATGTTCGCGCCACTTTTGGAGGTTCGGATGTTGAAAAAGTGCACGTCGTTGTGGCGCGACGCACATTTCGAAGTCAAAATGTACAAAACACCACATGTTCACTACAATACACTGAATGACACTGCACCACAGATAGACAGGTAGACAGGTAGACAGATAGATAGATAGATAGATAGATAGATAGATAGACAGACAGGTAGACAGCTAGACAGATAGACAGATGAAAGAGAGAGAGAGAGAGATAGATAGATAGATAGATCGATCGATCGATAGGTAGTTCGATAGATAGATAGATAGTTAGAAAGATAGGTAGATAGATAGATCGATAGATAGGTAGGTAGATAGATAGATAGGTAGATAGATCGATAGATCGATAGAAATATAGATACATAGAAGATAGGTAGGTAGGTAGGTAGATAGTCAGAGAAAGAGAGAGAAATAGCGAGAGAGATCAATCACCTTTCGCTCCATCAGTGGCTTCGCTCTGCCATCCCTGATTCACAACAACCAAGCTCTCCTACAGGTTTCCTATTTTTGAAACTTCCGCCACCGCCTTGTGCGGTACTACTTGTATATAGTTTTCCCCAAGAAGATAGAACAGTTACAGCCCCGAAACCGCAAGGAACATTGAACCTTCAACACCTGTTATTTAACAATCAACCCAACACATGGTTCTCGCAATAGTTATTTAGCAATCAACATATGGGATTTTTTAGTGGATATAACTGACAATATAAAATATGGGGGTTTCAAATTTTTGGGGATCACCAAGTCAGCCAGGTTTTTTCAATACTACAGCTTGGCGTAATGACTGGATGATTCGGGGGTACCATTTTTTAAGGAACCCTTCATATTTCCTATTATCTAATCATGATAAAATGCAAACAAAGAGATAAACATCCAGTTATATAATTTATATTTTTAGGTGGGTGGTTTTTTTTTTACAATCAGATGAACAGGGTTATTTAGTTAGGAATGATGGTTAGTAAGGAGAATCATCCCCAAATTCCTCGTTTTTGCGGTAATCACATAAGTTTGACCCGTACCCATCTAAAATGATGTATGGTCTAAACATATTTCACCAAAACCTTAAAACATCATAACCAAATAACAACTCGAATACTCTACTGAACCTTTGTGATTTTACAATATGAGTGGGATATAATGTGTTTTCATTCATAAACCATATATCATATATACATAACTTAACACACTGATTCTATATTGTTTTGGTGGCAAAAACTCTTACTGAACTCTGGAGGGGCGTTTAGCAGCATCATCGGATGTCAGCAGGGGTCATGGATATAGCATATTGATTCGATGTGATTCGATGTGAAACTTGCAGAGTTGACCTATCATCACCTGAAACCCAAAAATAATCACTGTTGTTTACCGCTGAGGTTCGGTAAGGTTTGTGTGCAGCACGGCCGGGCTGCGAAAGTCTTCAAGGACACCAACATGGTGACGTTCATTGAAGAAGTTCATTTGCTGGAGAGGCTTTCGGGCCCCTATGTTGCTGAGTTTTTGGACGTGGGTGTCTTGTTTGGAAAGCCAGCGTTGCTTTTCCAAGCCTACCAGCAAGATATGCGAAGATGGCTCAAAGATACCGCTTGTGACGTCAGAAGGATGTCGATGGCTTCCCTGGCCCACCAACTTCTGATGGCTCTGGCGCACATACATGCCTTCCGTGTTCCGTTCAATGCCAAGAAATGACATACGTTGCAATACTAACAAATCGGAATTACTGGATAAAGAAACAAATTATAGGAAGGATATATTCCATTATATTCCTATCAATGTAGGTAACCAACCCCAACATGATCTCGATTAGAAACACCTGAATGTTGCCTATCTCAGAAGTAACTGGGAGGCTAACTATGTTGTATGGTAGATATCAAACTAGTAAATGGGTCTTATAAACCAGCTAATTTGCATATCATGAATTAATCTCTACCGTCTCTACCCTCAGTTGCTTTTTGCTGCCTAAAGTCCCTATGCGTCTGTTATTAAATGGTTGTAGCTTAGCTAACCACATCCCATTCTATATTTTATAGATCCCATTATAAATCCCATGATAGAGACCCCATTGAATCTCATTAAGTGCTGTTATTTCCCATTCAATCTCAGTGAATTTTCTTAAATCCCCAGGCGCACGCTGAGCCAAAAGGTGCAGCGAGCCAGTGTGGTGGCCCGTGGCCGCTGCCGTGCTGCCGTCGTCTCCGGGCTGGCGCCACACAATGAAGATATGGTGAAATTTGGTGAACGATACCGTGAAACGTTGTCATTAAACAATCAACACAATGGAGATATAAGAAACATATGAACCATGGTCGCTTGTTGGATTCAACCATTCAAAAATGTTTCTTTTCTGGTTGAAGAGGAGATAAACCCAAAAGATACTGTATGGTTAATGTTTACTTGTAGGAAAAACGTTGGCGAGCATTCCCAGGAATTGAAATTAGTACTGTAACGGCCAGAAATGGCTTCGTAACATCTCACTTACCTTGGCAAAATCACACCGTTTGGTTGTTTTGAAATCACAGAAGTCGTGATGACATTATCTGAAATCTTTGAAATCCTCCATTGTTTTGATCTAATGTGGGCAAAACAATAATAAACCAGCCATTTGGGAATGGTTTATATCACCTATCTTTATGGTGATTTGGGGGATGGTTTATGAAATTGTTTTGCCCACATTATTATAGTTACATCCACCATAAGCCCCAATAGTTCACCAAGTCAACCAAGTCAATTTAGCTATCGTTTGGGGACATCAACCCAGCATTGTTTTACTAATATCTGGTTGGTGGTTTGGAACATTTTTTATTTTTCGATTCAGTTGGGAAGAATCATCCCAACTGTCTTTCATATTTTTCAGAGGGGTAGGTACACCACCAACCAGATATGATTTGGTTTGTGTTTTACTATTGTTTTACCCAACATTTACCCAACATTTACCCAACATGTACGCATGATAATGTGTCACGTCCGATTTTTTCACCCCTTTTGAGGTTCAACTCGAAGGTGCGCAAGATGCCTGGCCCCTCGGATCATGCCAAAACGCCTGGACCAGGCGCGTTCGACAGATTTCAACTATGGTGATTCAATGTGATTCAGCAAGAAACATGGGAACTGTTCGTGTTTTTTTCTTAAATATGTTTATAACCAACTGGATGAATGAGATGAATCACATAAATCGTATATAATATATATATATATATATATGTATGTATGTATGTATGTATGTATGTATGTATGTATGTATGTATGTATGTATGTAATGTATGTATGTAATGTATGTAATGTATGTATGTAATGTATGAATGTAATGTATGTAATGTAATGTATGTAATGTATGTATGTAATGTATGTAATGTATGTAATGTATGTAATGTATGTAATGTATGTAATGTATGTAATGTATGTAATGTATGTAATGTATGTAATGTATGTAATGTATGATATGTATGTTATGTATTGTTATGTATTGTTATGTATTGTTATGTATTGTTATGTAGTATGGGCTAGGTTATGTATGGTATGTAGTATGTTATCCTGTATGTTATGTTATGTATGGTATGTTATGCTCGTCTGTATGTAGTATGTATGTATGTATGATGTCTCGTATGTATGTTATGTATGTATGTATGTATAGTTTTGTATGCTATGGATGTATGTATGTATGTATGATGTAGTAGTATGTCTGTATGTTATGTATGATTTAGTAGTATGTATGTATGTATGATATTATGTATGTATGTATGTATGTAGTATGTATGTATTGTAATGTATGATGTAATGTATGTACTTGATGTATGCGTTGTTATGTCTGTATGGTTGTATGTTTTATGGGATGTATGTATGGTAGGTATGTATGGTATGTATGTATGGTATGTATGTATGTTATGTATGTATGTTATGTATGTATGGTATGTATGTATGTTATGTATGTATGGTATGTATGTATGTATGTATGTATGTTATGTATGTATGTTATGTATGTATGTTATGTATGTATGTTATGTAATTGTATGTTATGTAATTGTATGTTATGTAATTGTATGTTATGTAATTGTATGTTATGTAATTGTATGTTATGTAATGGTATGTTATGTAATGGTATGTTATGTAATGGTATGTTATGTAATGGTATGTTATGTAATGTAATGTTATGTAATGTAATGTTATGTAATGTAATGTAATGTAATGTAATGTAATGTAATGTATGTATGTATGTATGTATGGGATGCATAGTCAAATTGTTTGGGATATATCACGATATAGTGGGAGGAATAATCATATAACTACCTTTTTTGGATGGTGTTTATTTTACTTCAAGCCATGGTGGAAGAAAAACCATCAATCAGAGCAACAAAAGTGAGGCTATGAGGGTGTGAGTGGATCATATGTATATATATATATATTATGTACATTGTACTTTTATTGATCTTAAACTATGTATTGGTAGGAACACTTTTCATAGTCGACACTATCATTAATTCCATCGGGCAAAGAAACGGTGGCTGGCTGATTTTCCCAGCTGCGAAGCTGCTCTGTGCAGTTCGTGGATTTCCCCAGCCATGTTTGATTGCCGTAGGGTACCCTCTGGTAAACTAACATAGCTATTGAAAATGGCCATTTATAGTGAGTTTTCCCATCAAAAATGGTGATTTTCCATAGCTATGTTAAATTACCAGAGGGGTATCCCAATTTTTTTTGAGTGCATGAACAGTCTGAGACGCCAATCAGCGTTCATCGGCTTTAATAGCCCGCAAAGGTAGGAACTAATTGCTTTGATATAATCCAACCTGCTCGCAAGATACAATGGGATAAATTTTAATGACTTGGTATGAACGAGGATACATCACCAACAAAAAATGGGAACAAACGGGATTTCACCAACAAATTGTTCAAATCTCTTGTTGATTGATGATTGAAAGGGGTTATATAATACATATCATATATAATTATATACTTATACATATTGAAGATTACGGTAATCGTCATCCACTATGGGAATCCTCACTTAACAATCACTATGAATAGCATGATAGAGGGTACTATTGAACACTGCTCAAAAGGATAGTACTGACTGTACTAGTGATTCATTGACACCGTTTTTGCACAAGTCATACCCAGGTGTAAATGAAAATTTGTACTACATCATCCGACATCCAGGCTTTGACTATCGTTTGTCCTGTCCAAAAAAAAACAGGGTCGGGGGCAAGGAGCCTATTTTCAGACAAATCCAATTTGGATAACATTAGACATTGATATGATCTGGGAATGTTTGGTGACATTCCATCATCCAGCAATGGGTTTATTACTGATGTTTGCTGTTGATTAAATCTCATTTGCCCAGACCATTTCTTGTTTTATTCGGCTTTCTAGATGCATCCTGTATGGCCATGTTTCAAGCCAGTATTTAGGGGACTGATTTGTTGAAGATGTGGTCAGGGAACGGCCATGGCGTCCCAATGACCCTTCAGTAAACTAACATAGGCATGGAAAATCACATTTTGTATCCTCTACATGGTTTATATTCCATGCCTACCTTAAATTATCAGATGGTATACATGGATAATGTGGTTAAAACAATGCCATAAACCACCCCCACCCCATTTTTGGTGGTTTATACCACCCATTTATGGTGATGACTGGGGGATGGTGTATGAAATTGTTTTAACCACATTATACCCTATTGTACCCTTTTTACAACCCCAACTGCACCCATGAAACCACCAGGTGCCTACGACGTCGTAGGACATATCGAGAAGGCCTCCACCGAAACCCAGGACGCCGCTTTCGTCTGACTGTGGGATGGCTGTGGTACCTGAAAATGGGATGATTTTGCCAACATGACCAGGAGTATCATGGGGGTATCATTGGGATACAATCATAGAGCCTGGGGTAAAAATACGGTGTCCCGTTCGGATTATGATCTACAAATAGTATCAAATAGTGGATTTTAAAGGAGTTTCCACATCTATGTTAGTTTACTGTAGGATATATATATATATATTCATATATAAATATTCCCTGTAGATTCCCCAGGTACAGTAGTGGACTTCCCATTGGAAAAGTTCAAATCACCGAATCAGCACATCACCCATATATGATCCATGTATCTAAATCCCCAAAAAATCATGGGATGGTTGATACCTCAAACTTGACCAATCCATGAGCCCTTGCCGATCCGACCTCTCAGCACTTGAAGCCCCAAATCAAATGGGCTAGCCTTAGCTATGCCATACAGCTTGAATTTCCCCAAAGAATATGACAATCAGGTCCCTTAGATCACACCCTTGGGTCGAGGAAAGCGTCGGGGCAAGAGTTTGGTCCATAGTCGCAAGTGTTTCCTTACTGTCGCAGGAAGTTTTTAGGGGCTGAAACGACCAGCTATCAAACGTTTGCCCAAGTATTCTTGCTCCATTTGATCTATGATGTAGGTTGGTCAATCTCCCCAACTTACACACCCCAGAATCCCATGATTGATCATCATTTTCCCCACGAAGATGGTCCGGGTCTTCCCATGTCGCGTTGCCATGTACGGCAAAACCATTGGTCAACCTCGATGGTGTTTTCCCCCAAAATAGAGTATCCCAGAAACCATTGCTTTTCCCCAATAAAACATCACCATTTGCTTAAAGACTTGGATGATTTTAGGGTTTCCCATGGCGACCCACACAAATTGAAGTTGTGTTGACCAGGAACGGTGCGAAGCAATGGCTTTAAGCCGGGACAGACAGATGGCCATGCTGAGGCAATGAATCATCGAGGTTATTACTGTTATACCACACCTAGTGACCTTTGGGGACTATTGGATTTTATTGGAACATGTTTTCATTCAAATATGCCACAATGAAAGGGATAGCTGAATAGTTACCCTCTGGTAAACTAACATAACTATGGAAAATCTCCATTTTCAATGGGTAAATCCATTATAAATGGTCATTTTCAATAGCTATGTTAAATTACCAGAGGGTATTTACCAACCACATACCAGCCACTATTTCATGGGATGGCTCATATGGCTCCATGGGCTATGGCCTGATTTTTAGGCAATGACAAAAACCATATTACTCCCGTGACACAAGTCACCATCGGAATGATTCACAACTGGGTAAGCTGATTACATCTGACATCTGATTATTGTATCGGAAGTAATGTCAACTCAGAAGTAATAACCACCTGGGCTGTTTAATTAAAGGGGGGGCTCTATCTTAGTAGCAGATGAATGCAGATTTATCGTGGTATGGGAATTAATCAACCGGGGAGCACAGTTTCTGTATCCGTTGACATTATCGTTGGTTGTGAGGTGTTCTAACTGGCTATGAGTCAAATACTGTACCTGGCTTCTCTTGTGATTTGTGGCACCAAAATAGCAGGCAATTCAGGGATGTTCATCATGTTCATCATGTTCATCATGTTCATCATGTTCATCATGTTCATCATGTTCATCATGTTCATCATGTTCATCATGTTCATCATGTTCATCATCCCAAAATGTGGTATACAATGGTATATATATATACATATACCCCACATTAAACTGACATAGATGTGGAATTCCGAACGGAAAACCGTGGAAAAAACATGGAAAACCCGTTCGGAAAACGATCGTCATTCTGAGTAGTTGGTTGATTATATATGTATATTATGTTATTATAGTATATTATTAACGAGTAAACACTGGGTATAAATTTATAGAAATAGATATCAATCATTTATAGAATATATATATATACATATATAATCATATATATATACATAAACCATCAGGATCCCATGTATAGAATAAATTTATATGTACATCTGTTCTGGGTAAATTTCATCACGACCGAACCCTGTTCTCCCGTTTTGCCTGGAGGAAAAATCATCCCCTGGTGGGGCCGAACTATTCAGGTTAGTGACATATTTAAATTGACCCAGATTAATGGTTATCAATGGTTACTATTTACCAGTATAATATGTTCATTGTGGGATATTATTATAGATATAAATATTATTTAGATTTATAAATCCCATAAATATTCCATGAGTCTTTAATTTTGTTGATTTTGACCCATTCCCAACTCAGTTTCAGCCACCATCGAACACAAGGTCTGGGCTTCGGTTCGCTGACAGAGCGTGTGGGCTGGCGCGGAGTCCCATTTGTGTCCCAACCATGGTTTTTTAGGGTGCAACATTTCAATATGATACCCTCTGGTGAACTAACATAGCCATGGAAAATCACCATTTTTAATGGGAAAATCCACTATTTCGACTGGGCCATGTTCAATTGCAAACTGTTAGTTCACCAGAGGGTAAATCATGATATATTGATATATCCTCCGGTAACGTGGTTGGCCGGGACATTCCCTAAACCCTAAATGGAGCTTCAGATTATATCCATCCATCAATGGTGGAGTTTCCAGCCATGTTTGAGATGGCAAAGGCTGGTTTTTTATGAGGTGGATAGCAAACCACTTGAGACAAAACCAAATTGATTGTTTCATCATGGTTCATCAGAGGGTGATTATCATGGTACGGTATATCCCAGTTATATCATGTTATATATCATGTAATCATGGAGGTTTTACCAACACACACTTACTTGTGCTTAGTAGGGAATGGATGGGACTGGGGGAATGGGATGATTATTATTAGTGATTATGGATCATTCCCGAAAATTCCCTGCATTTAGCACCAGTAAGTCATTTGAAGTTTTACCAAATCCATTGATACATGATGGTCGGTTGGTTTTGAGGTCGGGTAATGCCACTGTAGCGCAGAACTTTGGCAGGAAACATGTCAGGGATGGGGGTACTTGTTCATGTCTCAACTAGGGTTTATGGATATGTTTGCAGTTGGATGGGTTCACAAACAAACAATTCCAGACGACTCACCCACAAAGTCACTCATATCGTGTGAAAGGATCATCATCAAATGGAGGTTTCCTAAGTCATTCGATTACCCCAGTAGCATGGTGACTGGGGATCCCGCATTTTAAGAATCCCATATGGGCCCTTAGTTGCTTAAATCCCATTAAAACACCCATTATAAAGTTATAAATTGCCAGTGAAATTGCCATGTTTGTTGCTACCCTCTGGTAATGACTAACAGTTTGCTATTGAAAATTGCCATATTATGTCTATTATGTAGTTGATTTTCCCATTAAACATGGTGGATCTTTCCAGTTCGCTATGTTTGTTGCTTCAAAAAATGCACCCTCGGCGAGGTCCAGAGAGGTGGAACATCCCTACGCCGATTCCTACAACGTGACCTGGTCGCCATACGGGGATTGCTATGGCGTATGGCGGAGCGGTATGGCGCTACGTATGGCTGGGTGATTTTTGTTGGAAATCGCGGAGGTGTTTGAAGATATGGGTATTCAATGGGAAAATCATGAGACATATTATATGTATATAATATATGTAATATATATATAGGAGAACATCCACTATAAATGGAGCTGTTGATCGGAATATCAACTATAATCTTGGATTTGGTGTGATTTGGTGAATATGATTTCTTTATTGGGAGATCCGCTCCGTTGGGAAGCTGTAGGGGATATATATATATATATATATATATGTGGGGGTGTTCGTGTTCGTAAGCAGATGGTTGTTGATGTATTCCATAGTAAGTGCTCTAATTATCTATCTGGCTGGTGGTTTGGAACATTTGGATTATATTTTCCCATTCAGTTGGGAACAATCATCCCAACTGACTTTCATATTTTTCAGAGGGGTTCAAACCACCAACCAGTTATGTGTTGATAGGATAAGTATTCCTCGCTTGGTTGGATGATGTTCAAATGGGGCATGCCATCAGTCACAAGCCAATCACCTGACACTTGAATGGCTATAGAGTTTGGTAATTTAACAGTTTGCTATGGAAAGATCCACCATTTTTCATGGGAAAACTCACTATTTCTATGGCCATTTTCAATAGCTATGTTAGTTTACCAATGGGTAAATCCCATTAAATCCCATTAAATCAGCAGGAGGGAAGCCAGGTATGGTCAACCACCATCAACATCACTGTAAAAAGGCAGCGAGTTACAAGGCCGAGGAAAACAAGCTGCTGCTCCGGTTGGTTGGCTAAGGTGGTTTACAACTCCATAAACAAATTGCGAATTATGGATATAGTAGATAGATAGGTGTATATACATACATATATATATAGATAGATAATAATGTGGGCTATAATAAGCCAGTTTTTAACTGGGGGTGGCACCATCTTGTGTCCCCTGGATTTTGATAAGCTGATTTGGTTTCAAATGCTTACAACACAAACAAATCATGAACTTGAATGATTGGACATCCTTTCCCCTACCATTAGATAGATACAGTTAGAGATCTTAGTCGTAGCGATTTCATGTTTTTAAGTCAGTTAGGTGCAGGAGAGCATGTACTAGCTAGCCCCTTGAAACCGTGTTTTTAGTATCAGATGTGTTCATGATTTGGGGTCCCGTATTGGACATATAACTTCACGATGCCAACCCTAACCAACACGGGGAGGATTCCGACTTCATAGCTGAGGTTGGTAATGTCCCTGGACCAGGCGCTCATGGGGATCCTAATCCTGGCGGTGGCTGGTAATGCCTGCAACGTGGTCTTCACGTTCTCCTATAATTTTAATATGTGTTGATGCTTATCCTAGCTTAAACTTTAAAAACATAGAAAATTATGTGAAAACCCCATGGTTGGAAGCCCATTGGGGTCTATGATCTTATTTTTTTTGGTGGATTTTACACATTACGGATCATCCCCTGCTCCATTGCTCGGGGTTACAATGGGATCCCCAGTCGTCATGGTCATCCATGACGACTGGATGAGAACTGGGGTACCTGATGACCTAGTTCTGAACTATCATTTTCGCCATTTTGGAGATCGCACATCCTTTTTTTGGGGTACCAAATTTTAACCCTGACTCATACGGATGTTTCCTAAAATCATGGTACATGAGGGTACCCAATTTTGACTCCGACTTACATTTGAACTACATTGGAGGACACTATGGCGATAGCGTCAAGGACCGCAGAGAGATGAGGGGCCGTTTTTTGGATGTGGAATGGGAGGTCAAAATGCTTTCCTGCTGAGGTTTTCCAATGCGACATCCCCAAGTTGTGGCTGTTGTTTAAAATGCTGTTTTGGGACGGTACCTTTGGTTTTAAGTCCAATATCAAGGGCACCATAGGGCACCCCAAAATCCAATGGTTGATCATCATTCTCCAAATCAGTGTTTTTTCTTGGGGCACCACATAAAACTACAGGAACATACCATACCCTCTGGTAATGACTAACAGTTTGCTATTGAAAATGGTGATTTATAGTGGATTTACCCATTAAAAATGGTGATTTTCCATAGTTATGTTAGTTTACCAAGAGGGTACTGTATGAACATTCCAAATTTGATTCTAAAATCGACACAAAATCGGGTGAGTACCATCCCCATACATCACATATCTCCCAATCAAAAAAGCGACATGGCCGTCCCGTTTGAAGCTCGATAGTCACGGGGGGCCAAGTGTAGGAATCCGCCGATCGAGATAAAGTTCTCCCAGAGAAGCGGAAGAAACTCTATGGAGCTGGGAACTTAGCAGTGACCGGTTTATGTTGAGAAACATTTTGGACACATCTGGACAGTCATGTGGTAAACCCAATGGGGGTATACCTTTTTTAATGTTAACCCTGGAGTAATATTCACCCCGTTTACGGCTGCTGAATTGGGAAGGTACCATTTAAATCATAAAAAAGTATCATGACTATTGGGGGAATACCCCCCATAAACCATGGTTCATTAATCCGGGGTTGACATTCATAAACCCCAATTTGGGATGGTGAAAAAATACATTGGAATTCTCCTAGAAACAGAATCTATCCACAATTGGTCGTTGGTTCTAAGTACATGTTATCCAATGAGCAGGGTTTATGGTCTATACACACTATAATATATATATATATAGACACTGTGACTTTCAGACAAACTTTACTTCGAGGGTTTGACTCCTGGGCCTCATGTTGACAATGAACCTCCGTTTTTTGTTGACACCATGTGGCACCCCAAAACGCACAGGTCCATGACATGTGAGTGAGGTGTCTATATATCTGGTTGGTGGTTTGGAACAGGGAATAATAATGATCCCAATTGACTTTCATATTTTTCAGAGAGGAAGGTATACCACAAACCAGTCATGTTCCTAACCGTTGCTGATACTATGAAGGTACAAAAAACTGGTGCAATTTCAACCATAGCACAGGATTACAACAGACCACCACACTCTTGAACAATCCTGCAGATATGGCTATAAAAAGCTACACATAGAGAACAATGTGATGCTATGGTAATTTATACTAGTTTCATCAGTTTCAGGCTGACATTACCATGGGAGTTTCCATTCAGCCAAACAGAATATGTGATTTTCTATCAACATCTATCAACAATTCATAAGAATAATTAGCACATATGTATAGTTATGCATATATATATATATATACACATATGTATATATACATATATACATGTATGCACATATGTTTGTATACTATTTATACCCAAGTACATGAACAAAACTTATTCCAATCTAATCTAAACTGTTCAACCGATGTTGCGGCAACGCGACGCCAGGTGCATCATCCCACCTTGATCCTGGCCTTACAAGAGACCGAGGCTGGGTTGAAACAACCCATGGCGTATGGCGTGGGGAAACCCCAAAGGTTGGCAAGGAAAAATAATGGGACTATATTATACTATATTATACTATATCATTAATATAATGGGATAATAATAATCAATATAATGGGATAATAATAATCATCATCTGGTTGGTGGTGACTGGAACATGGCTTTTATGACTTTCCATATATTGGGAATGTCATCATCCCAACTGACTTTCATATTTTTCAGAGGGGTTGGTATACCACCAACCAGTGAAATATATGAACAACTACAAAGATAAGCATATATACTGTATATACTCGAGTAAAAGATACATAAAGATATTGAAACTGTACAGATGGTTTTTTGATGGTTTCTGATCATATTTAGGAGATACCAAGAGAAACATCATTTTCAATTTTTCACATAGATTATCTGACATCATGAGAAAGGCCCAACATAGGATTTCACCCAAAAGCTAAGTATCTTAATAGAATCAGCTTGAAGATCTGAAAACACAACCAATTTGTCAGTGCTCCGGCTGTGATTTTGGAGGTTTGGATGATCCCATTCCAGCTCAAATCTGTAGGATCTTTGGTATTCATCAGGGTTGCTCCAACCCATCAAAAAACGGATAGCGACAAGGTGGGAAATTGGTCGTGCTATCTCTTTGTTTCGACGATTTTCGAGCCACTTCCGGATCGTGTATCTGGCATGTTGGGAGCAACGTTCCCGCGGTCGTCAGGGACCGTTGCAAGCTTTCAACACCTCGGATGATAGGCCGGTCACCTGGGCTGCCATCTGTTGGTGATCATGGTATCCATGGTATCCATGATATCCATGATGTTATGGATTGCAAACCTCCAAATTACGGATAAAAATAGGATTAACCAATTATCATGATATGGTATCATACATGTCAAAATGGGATAGATGTCTTGGATTATCCACTTATCCATGATGAAAAATGGTGGATAATGGGATTACACTGGTGATCCGTCAGAAGTTACCAGGACTTGATGTTCACCAGGAGGCCATTTGGCAATGCTTCAACAAACTACAGAAATATACCTTAGATCCTCCAAGTACCCTCTGGTAATTTAACGTAGCTATTGAAAATGGTGATTTATAGTGGATTTTCCCATTTAAAATGGTGATTTTCCATAGTTATGTTAGTTTACCAGAGGGTACACATGTAAAAAAAGTAGTCTTTTACACCATATTTTTTTAGTGCGGTCTAGGTAATCAGATCTGGTTTGATTCATTTGATCATGATGAATTTGTGGAAGTGGTGAATTCAATGTCAAATCATCAAATCTTCTCTGGCTACACGGAGTAGACGTGCACCCCACGGTCTACAGGTCAAGGGCCTACAGATCTTGCTGGTTTTTAGGTCCTACTGTACATTCCTTGTTGGGGATGTCTCCAACTTTGAGTAGTATCAAAGCATCCCATTTTGGCCGGAGTGTGTCATTTTCTATATCCAGTCATAAGTTTTGCCGTCGTGTTTTTGTTGTCACTAAACGATCCCCATGTTGCTTAAACGATTTGTCGCGTCGTTTTCTTTCTCGCCCCGAGCCTCGTTCATATTTGGTAACCATCCAATTTTGGGGATATCTGTCTTTTACCCATAGCCAACTAAATTCTCCAATTCTTGCTGGGTGGTTTTCCTTCCAACTTTGGAAGGATTCATGTATTATACTTGTGTTTGGAAGCCCCTAATGGGATGGATGTGTCCATGATGCATCCTCCATGAAGCCTCAGATTCCTTGAGGATGTGGCCATAATCCCCAACTCCCATTGTTGATGGTTAAATCCTACAAATGTGAGGCCCCCAAGATAGCGTTCAGTTTGTAAGCCCCAGTAACTATAGTTATAAGTACCATAAACCATAGTGAAATTGGAGTTATAAACCAACTTAGCTATCTTGGGGGCCTCACATTGTTGTATTTTTCTTTTTATCCAATCCCCGGTTCATTTTAAACAGCCCCCAAAATGTCCCAAATATCTGTGTTTTATCACATTCCACCATGGTTTCTGGCTGCTGCATTAAACGTGAACCGGGGGCATGGTATTCAAATGAATTACATTTGGTTGGTTATAATTAAACGCCACTAAGTATATTTATATCATTCATATCTATAAGTATATTATGCTTAGTTATTTCAGATATTAAGCCGCCATTCATATCCCATGGAAAACCACCAATGTGTTTTAGTTCGGTCTCGCTGGCTCCAGGCCCTGTAACAAGGACTTGGAACAATGGACTCCAGCACCCTGGCAGTGCCCCGGCAGCTTTCAATGGGACATCTCTTGGGGGGTTGAGACAGTTGAGAATGTGGATTAATGTTGGCTGCCTAATAATAACAACAATCATTAACATTAACCAACAATAGACTATTGGTTAGACAACATTAACCAACAATCTTTTTGCGGACTTATCTACAGATTTTGTTGGGATGTTGAGCTCGATGTTGATAGGATTTACCCTCTGGTAAACATACACAAAAACATCAAAAAACATCAGCATCTTCAATAGGTAGAGCAACTATAGACTATAAATATCCATAAGTGGTCATGTTCAATCGCTATGTATCGCTATCCTACTGTTGATGGAAGAAATCCTGCACCACCTTGGATGGTTGAAACCCTATAAATAATGGGATAAACCACCTATCAACTGGTGCAGGATTTATTCCATCAACAGTAGTTTTGCCAGAGGGTGTATGGATTTATAGTTGGACGAATACTAGTTATCATAACCTGACGTCAACACTTGGGTTGCCGGCTGATTTCACCAGCCGGCTTGGTATGTAGTTGTCCTGAAGTAGATAGAGTATGGACAGGTGTATATAATATATATATATAGGTATTGGGTGAGTTACTAACCACTTTCCATCACTTATGCTGTGGATCTCCCAAGGAACCCAAACATCTCACTAAATTCAGACATGCATCCCAGCATTTTCGTTCTTATGCACCCGTTGTTGTTTTTATTGGTTCATGTTACCCTCAAAAATTATACAACTACTAGTTTGATATGTTCCATGAACCCTACTGGAGTCCTCGGAATTATGTAGTTCCCAACTTTGCTAAGCCTACAAATTTCCCATCAAATCCCAATGAAATCATCTGTTTTTGCTGGTGAAATCCTGTTTCTTCGCGTTTTTTGTTTCTAGCTCCCTGGGGCAGTGTCCAGTCATCAGCAGGTACATGCCGGAATCCGCTCGTGGCACTTCGATTACAGCGGACCTGAAGGAACGTGCTAAGGCGGCGCCCTCGGCGCACTGGGATAGAGCTTGGATAAGAATGGTTCATATTTACTGTAATGGTGATTAATCTGGGTAAATTAAAACGACCTCACTGCGACCTCGCTGCAATCATGGTTAATAAGGAAAATCATCCCCAAATGGCCTTAATTCAGGTTAGTGAAATATTATAATTTACCCAGATTAATGGTTATCAATGGTTACTATTTACCAGTATAATATGGGTGCAAGTCAAAATAGGAGGTCCGGAACAAGCTCCGGGACCACACCCGTTCCATACCCCCGTTCCATACCTCCTTGAAGGATCCGTTCCATACCTCTGCTCCATACCTCTGATTCATACGTTATGATATATATATATATGTATGTATTTATATATATGTATATATATCTCTCTCTCTATCTGAATATGTGCAGTCTGATTTTACATTTGTACGTCGTACTTGAGCGCACATACATACATGTGTTACATGAGTGTTTACATGCAAGAATACGTTTACTATGCCCAAGCCCTGTGATTGTGTTGGCAAGTCTGTGCCTGCGGCGTTTGTTGTGTGATGGTAGGGATGTGCTTGGCTGTTGTCAGCTGGCAGTCTAAGAATGGATTGCTTGTAACCCTCCCTCCCTCTCAACCTGTGGCAGGTTTGCGCCTGCACCACTTACAGTTGCTGCCGGCTGTGGCACAGCTGTGATGTTTGATGGTAGAGATGCGCTTGGCTGCTGTCAGCTGGCAGTCTAAGAATTGCTTGCTGCGCTACTCTCGCTCCAAACTGCCAATTTTGATAAAGATGTGCTGCATGGTGGCAGAGCTGTGCTGGAGTGGGCCCCGTTTCGTTCCAGACCCCGTTCCATACCGTTCCATACCCGTTCCAGGCCCGGACCACCCATGTACCATCCCTGACCCACTTCCGGGTGAACAAATGGCAGGTTCTCACATAGACTGCTCCTAAGCCATCCTTAGAGTCTTGCCACGCGGGGACACAATCTACCCCATAGGGACCGGGACCTCTGAGTTTTAAGAGTAGGAGGTGGGACCTGCGTGACAGGTCTGAAGCTTAGTGGACAGCTTCACATAGTAGCCAGTGGGTGAGGCTGGCTACCGGTTATGTCCTATCTAGTGCACGAGCACTAGCCATGCAAGGCAAACCTGCGTTGAACAGGTGTACAACAAGGATGCCGCGCAGATGAGAAGTGAAAATGAGTGGCAGCCAGCGGTAGTAGCTTCAACGTGCATATCCTTGAGATGTATATTATTTGCATATATTATACACATATACAGTATACATATATAGATATTTATATTTATATTTATGTACAGCCTATATTTCATCGCATTCCAAATGTCCGGAACAAGACCAGTTACGAAACCCCTTCGTTCCATACGTCCGGAACAGCGCGGAACGTTCCATACACAATTTTGACTCATAGCCATATGTTCATCGTGGGATATTGAATGGGTAATAATTATTGGTTAATAATGGTTAATAATGTTGAAAATGGTTAACACTGGTTAATGCTTAATAATTTCGTGAATAGTGGGATATTTCATGAAATACCCTTTGGTGTCACCAAACGTGGCTGGCTGGGAAATTCCAGAACTAAATGGCTGTCTTAATGGAAGAATCATCTGTGACATTACCAGAGGGTTTGGAATGATGCCTGATTTACCATCTGGTAATTTAACGTAGCTATTGAAAATGGCCATTTATAGCGGATTTTCCCATTAAAAATGGTGATTTTCCATAGTTATGTGGCAGTTTACCAGAGGGTATAGATATTTACACTGACCAAATTGATCAAATTGACCAACGAGTTTGGCTTAAAAGATGGACCATCCGGAAAGAGTCTTAGCTGATGGTTTTTTCCCCGCCAAACAGATTGATCGTCTCAGGAGATATCTTACTTAGATGGGGCGTGGAGTTGGTGAAAGTTAGTAAATGGGTTATACTTGTGATATAGAGATATATGATATAATCTGATATAATATGATATAGTATGATATAATATGATATTATATGATGTAATGTGATATAATAATATTTTGAAACTAATATATTACATCTTATATATTATATACTACATATGACATGTTATATACTATAAATTGTATATTGTATATATATATATATATGTATTTTATTACATATATTATTTTACATTATATATTATACATTTTATTTGGTATATTACATATACTATATATTATATAGATTATACTGTATGATATTAAGTTGTATTAAATTATAGTATAGTTTCTTTCATTAGGCTACATTATATTATACGATGTCATATTGTTATATTATATTCTGTTATATATATATTATTATATATTACAATATATTACATTATATTTTTTTATATTATATTTCTATTATATTATATTACATTATATTCTATTCTATTCTATTATATTATATTTCATTATATTATATTACTTTACCTTATATACTTATATATTGTTTTAGACATATTATATCATATTATATTGTATTTTAATATATATTATTATATTATACTATATTTTACTATATTATACTATATTATATTATATTACACTTTTTTATGTTATATCATATTTTATATTTTCATGAATATACTATATTATCTTACTTTACATTATATATTATTTTGCTATATTTTATGATAGTGTATTATTTTATATTATATCATATTATATTATATTATTTTTATAGTTATATTCTATTTTAAAAATAATTGTAAGTATAATATTATATTATTTATTATATTATATTTTAATTATTATATTATATTATATTATAGTTATTATATTTTATTATAATATAGTTTAGTATAGTATAATACATTGTATAATATATATATATGTTGATGATGATAAGCCAGTTACAAACCAGGAATCGCTGATCCCCTGGCCCACCGAAGTAGATGATGATTTTCGCCGTCGCTCAAGCAACATTGTGTCACCTCAAAATCGTGACACAACTAGACTTTGCTGCTGATTTTTAAGCTCACCATGTACCATGTGTTTCTATTCAAATATGGCTGCATAGGAAATTCCCACCTTTTAGATGAAAGCTCAGGGAAACTTATCTACCAATATAAATATATGTATATAAATATATATATATATACAGATACATTAGGCCGTAAGAAAATAGACAATAAGATTGTACTTGTCCATCCTTGTGGGGATTGCTATATATACACATGATCGCAGGGTAAACGATGGGGCTCTTTTCAGTCCATCGTCTCGGCGGGAATGATGGAAATCGATATAGCAATGGGAAAGATTCTTTGTTGGTAGAGTGACGCCTAAGATCATATGATATTTTTAATGGCTTTACATTGTTACATTATATGTTATATTACTTTAGATCAAATAGATATAACAATTGGTGACGCCTCGAAGTTTGTTTTTCATCACCCGAAGCGTCGCCAGGTGGGTCGACGCGGAGTCTTTGGCACCTGCCGGTGGTTCTCAGATTGGATCCACCGTAGCGACCAGGGATCCCTACAATTTGAGGCCCCCCAGTCAGAAGTTGGTTTAGATTCGCCCCAGTAACTAGTTCGTTATAAGTACCATCAACCATAGTGAAATTGGAGTTATGTTCACCAACTTAGCTATCGAACGGGGGCCTCACATTGTAGATATGATTGGTATCGTATTAGGTATCATATCTAGGGATCATATCATAAAAAAAAATAAGTATATACATACTAGTTATCCAATTCCTACCTATAGGTATCATGAAAAAGATTTCAATTGGTTTCATTGGAACCCCCCAATTGATACCTAGGTATCATGAAAAGATTCAAAAGATTGGGATGACCAAACTCTGCTCAAACTGAGCCAGACCTTGTGCGATGGTCAAGTTAGCTGGATCATTTTTGAGAACTTGGGGATGGGAATTATCAACCCATGATGGGACCCATTATAGAGATTTTATTGGAATTCATAAGGAATTCATGGGATTCGTAGGGATGTAATGTGATGATTGCCATCATGTTGGAAGCATGTGGGACGGATGACCAACCATAAATCCCATAAAATCTTCCCGTTGTGGACCCCTGATCTTGACCTCTGCCTGGCATACGAAATATATCAGGTGTCTTCCTTACCTGTTTGGGATGATCAACGGTACCCTCTGGTAAACGTTTACATAAATATGGAAAATCACAATTTTTAATGGGAAAACTCACTATTTCTATGGCCATTTTCAATAGCTTTTTGTATGTTTACCAGGCCGGGTACTCACCCCATCTTTCTCTGTTCAAACAACTGGAGAATCCAAAAAAGGCTGTACTCACTGAGCAGTGTCCCCAAAAATGCAATTTCCAGCAGGATTTTTTTTATCTCATGGGCTGTTTGAAAATACAACCATTCCATCCAGTGAGTATTCTTATGTTGTTTCTTTGTTTAACATGATTTTGCACCCAAGATTGCCATGCCAGGGGATAAATCCAGCCTTTTCTGACACACCCAAGTTTTTTTTCTCCCCAAATCGCTTCAGGCCGGCGCCGTTATCATATAAAGTTGGTGATCTAGATCCCATATCCCGGTAGATATCCCATTGTATATCCCATGAACCCCATGATATACCCATATGAAGTGAGGCATCGCTAAGAGTGCAGTTCCAGTTGAAAGCGAATATATATATATATATTGTATATATATATACATATATACACATGTAATCATATATATATATATGCATAGCGATAGTTGGAGGGATTCGATGCAAACTTATTGGGTTTATTACCGTATAGTTACACCCATTTTTCCACCCTAACTGCACCCCTAAGTAGGGTACCTTATTAATCCAGTAGTTTGGAGGGAGCTTTTGAGCAAGGGGTTCAACGGGTATCCATATTCCCTAAATGGGGGGGCCAAGGAGCTACAAATTGAGTTTCCCAACCACATGGTATACACATTCTTTGTGCATGCAGACACCCTCCCAAGGGTTCCATGTAAGCTGCTTCCAGCAGCGGATCGTTGGGAACCCAAGGTGCGGATCGCTTCTATCGTAGTCCGCTGAACGCCAAGGAGGGTCCTGAAAACGAGTGCGACAGCCCAGTGCAGCAGTTTCTACAGGGTGGTGCTGCCCCAGTTCCTTTGCTAAGTTGGTGCAAACATAGAACCTGCTATTTATTGGGGGCTGGAAGGTTACTTCCCACTAAAACGGACTCGCTTCAGGGTCTATGTTAATTTGCTGGAGGGCAATCAACTTGGTTAACGGTTGGGTTTACTGGGGATGTAATATGAAATAACTAGAGTCAATATTGGTTGCTTTATACGCCAACTTATGACTGGGAGGCCACATTGTGTGTCAAAGAGGGGCAGGAAACATGTTTTGTGATAGCAAATATATATTCTCCAAACAACAATTATTTACAGTAATTCATACTTGGGTCCAAGAAGAATGATTGCATTTGTCAGGGTCAACTTGTCAACAGGTGTATATACATATCATATATATATAATTATAGATATATACACTGTATGTGTAATGGGGTATAACTCTGATTGAATAGAATATACTTTGGATACATGTTTGTATTGCTTTCATGCACTGTATCAATCCCATAGTTCCCCACCTGCCAGGTGAGGGTTGTTAGATTTTATGTCAGTTGCCTGCTCCTCTCCTCTCCTCCTCATCTCCTCCTCATCTCCTCCTCCTCTCCTCCTCCTCCTCCTCGTCGTCCTCCTCCTCGTCGTCCTCCTCCTCGTCCTCCTCGTCCAACTGCGACCCGCGATCCACAGTGTTCTCTGTCGGACATCAACCACGACCATCCATGCTCAGTGTTCCCTGCCGGACCTCAACCACGACCATCCACGTCAGTGTGCCCTGCCGGACCTCAACCATGACCATCCACGCGGAGCTCAACCACAACCATCCCCACCCAGTGTTCCCTGCCGGACCTCAACCACGACCATCCACGCCCAGTGTTCCCTGCCGGACCTCAACCGCGAGTATCCCCGCCCAGTGTTCCCTGCCGGACCTCAACCACGACCATCCACGCCCAGTGTTCCCTGCCGGACCTCAACCGCGAGTATCCACGCCAAAAGATATGCCACATAGAGTGCCAGAAGATATGCCAGATAGAATGTTAGAAGATATGCCAGATAGAATGCCAGAAGGTATGCCAGATAGAATGCCAGATAGAATGTCAGCTAGAATGCCAGAAGATATGCCAGATAAAGTGCCAGAATGTTTGCCAGATAGAATGCCAGCAGATTTGCCAGATAATATGCCAGAAGATATGCTAGATAGAATGCCAGATGGAATGCCAGAAGATTTGCCAGAAATATGCCAGAAGATATGCCAGAAGATATGCCAGAACATCTGCCAGAAGATATGCCAGAACATCTGCCAGAAGATATGCCAGGTAGAATGCCAGAAGATATGCCAGATAGAATGCCAGATCGAATGCCAGAAAAATATGTCAGATAGAATGCCAGAAGATTTGCCAGTAACAAAATGTATAAATGTCATGGTGGGGATCACACGAAGTAAAGTATTTTTTTTTGTGTGTGTGTGCGTGTGTCAAGGATGAATATTGATAGACGTATATATATATATTATATATTATATATATACATATATACAGTAATTAATATATATATACAGTAATATATATATATATACATAATTGTTCAACACACTATAGTTATATGTTGGTCATTGATGGATATATCGGTTCAATGTTTTTTTCTTTGAGGGTGTCAAATTATATGTTTGTTTGTTTGATAAGGTTGACAAGGTTGATATGTCATTGCAAATGTGTTTACAATATGGGGTAGGCACACAAATTAGAACACCCAACATCCAGAAGTTTGTCATTGTTTTCCCCATGAAACAAAACATGTAGGGACTCACCCACTTTGAGGCAACCCTGTGTTTGATTGATTGCGTTGATGTTTGATACTCTCCAGTTAACCCACACTGGAGGGTACAAGGTGAGGCCCGAAAACGATAGCTAAATTGACTTATGATTATGATTTGATTATATAAATGTTGGGTTTAATAAAGGCATAATATGCAGATATTCGTCAGCGTTACAAACCAAGAAACATGACTTCAGGCCTCACCTGGAAATAATTTTATCAGTTATGGATATTATATATATATACACATGCATAATGTTATATACACATATTGATTTACATTATATACATACATATACATAAGTAGGGCCCCCTAGATAGCAAAGCTGTGTTACAACCCCATCTAACAAGTTCGATATATCCTTCCTAAACCCCAGTGATTGTAAAACGGCAACTTAGCTATTTAGCCACACACACACTGTGTATATGGTTACACACAATCTCAATGAGTAGATACTATCTGGACATCGATATTTACAATATTCATGGATATTGAGATACTATAGTAGATACGATCTGAACTTCAAAACTCACTATATGAAATCATAAGTTGGATCTAATGATAGAATACTATAGATAAACATATATATATATTTCTATTTATCTTTATATATATATGGATACCATCTGAAGGGGCCTTGATGGGATCCGTCCTCGCCTCAGTTGGGACGGCGGCAAAGCGAACATGGCGAAGGATCCCACGTCGCCCGAAGCCAGGCGCAGCGAATATGTTTTTCGTGGGAAGAAAATGTTGAGAAAATGGGTTTACCCTCTGGTAATTTAACATAGCTATTGAACATCACAATGTTCAATAGGTAAACAATCTATAAATGGGCCATTTTCAATAGCTATGTTAAATTTCCAGAGGGTATCCATGTGTTTATCACTGGGTTTATCATCAGTATAATGGGATAATAGTCATCAATAGATGGGAAACTGGTTGGTGGTTTGGAACCATGGAATTTTATGACGTTCCATATAGTTGGAAAAATAATCCCAGCTGACGAACTCATATTTTTCAGAGGGGTAGGTATACCGCCAACCAGGAAAATGTTGAGAACATGTTGGGTTTATGGGTTTATCAATGGGTTTATCAAATGATGAAATGATGGGGGTAAACACCCTCTGGTAATGACTAAGAGTTATTGAAAATGGCCCATTTAGTTCGTTGATTTACCTATTGAAGATGGTGATGTTGCATAGCGTTTTACATGTTTACCAGAGGGTATGTGATGGGAGAATATGGGAGATGCTGAGATTGGGTTTAAGTTCGGTTTATGTGATGTGAGATGCTGAGAATTGCTGAGATGTGTTGGGTTTATCAATTTGATGTTGTGAAAACATGGGATTTACCCCCAAGTTATGGCAAGTATTTAGAGGGAAAATGAGGTTTTCACTCGTCAAGTTTGGGGGGTACCCTGAACCCTAGAAAAAAAATACATTCGTGTAGTAACGTGGGTAGAAAAATGCCATACCCATTTTGCACATGTTTTTGTTGATAAAGAACGATTTGACGAATTATTTGATGATTTGGGAATGTTAGTGACTGGTCGCGGACGGAGCCTAGTATGTTTGTGATTGGTCTTTGAATACTCTGGAACTCAAGTGACATTGACAGCATTGATGGGCAACCAATGGCTCTCATGACGAGCCCACAGCCATAGTACGACTACAATAACTGGTTGGTGGTTTGGAACATGTTTTATTTTTCCATATATTGGGAATAATCATCCCAACTGACTAATATTTTCCAGAGGGGTTGAAACCACCAACCAGATAACCACGTGTGAGTGTTGCGAGTTCCAGTTTCTTGGCTTTGTGTGTGAGATTTTCAACATAGGAAGAACATTTGCTGAACACATCTAACCTTAAGGTAATGTTCCGTCCTATGTGTGTCCCCCCCAAACAAAATAGTCTCTTTAAAGTTGAGTTTTGGAATAACTGTTCCCCAGATAGGATACAATCCTACATTTAAGTAAGGATTTTTGTTGGCGACAATTGAAATCTAATTAGGACTTTGTTTCAAGCTTAGCGGCTTAGCTAGCCTGAGCAAACGGTTGACTCAGCCACAGCGTTTGTGAAAAAGAGAGTGTGCCTCAGCATGTATTAGGCAAGTTTCTTAAACAAAACAAGGTCAGTCAAAAAAAAACATGACCACAATACCGAACCCAGACAACGAATCAGGGGTGCTGACTCTTTTTTGGGGACTTCTAGCCACAATAGCAAACCTAGCTACCAATCAGGATGCTGAATCAGATCATGGAACCAATGGTAAATGGTAACTAAAGAATCCTGATTCTTGATGCTAAAGACCGCTCAATATGAACAATGTAACGTTTGGGGACTGCAACACGTTGAAGCAACACAATGTCCATATGTTGATTTGTCGTTGCCAGCTTGTTAGGTTCATTTTGTTGATTGTTACCATTGCTACCACTGCTTCCTCTGCTTCCACTGCTGCGCTGCTACCACTGCCACCGCCGCCACCATCACCACCATCAGCAATATCAATATCACCGTCTCCATCATCCTCACCACCACCATCAACATTCTGATGACCATCATCATCAACATCATCATCATCATCATCGTCGTCGTCGTCGTCATCATCACACTTGTCACCATCACCATTGCAGTGATCTCCGCTGTTCTGTTCACACCACTGTCACCATCAACATTGCTATTTTGATGTAAAACCCTTGATTTGATTCTGTCTTAACAGCGCTTGATGTTGTGATCAAACCCCCGTCCGAAACTATCCGCATGTGTGAGACTTTAAATCAGAAACAGAAACAAACCTGCATGTCAGCCATTTAAAATTTCCATGCCATAAGTAACCCCTCGCTTCAGAAATCAAGACACACGCTTCAGAAACAAAAATGTGAGTGTTAGAAACAAAGACCTTCCGTAGCAGAAACTAAGCAACCGGCGCTTCAGAAACAAAACCACAGGCATTATATAGAAACTTGGATGCGCACCCACCTCTGCGTTTAATATTCATTTTACGTTGAACTGGGATATACTGCGATAATGTTTGACATAGGATAATCAAATGAGCCACAATTTCTGAACATCAGACACATAGACTCACTATAGGTTGAACAAGCCCGCGCCAACCCCTCCAGGGGGACCGGACCCATGACCTAAAAAAAACATGGCCCACGACCACATGGAGAATGGACGATGGCCCACGGTGACATGTTAGTGACGGTTAGTGTACAATGTGAGGCCCCCCAGTTATAAGTTGGTTTATAAGCCCCAGTATCTATAGTTATAAGTACCAGAAACCATAGTTATTGGAGTTATAAACCAACTTACTGTAGCTATCTTGGGGGCCTCACATTGTATGATATGGGGGGTTTCCATAAATATACGGGAACCCCGGTCGCTCGCTGGATGGTTGATTTCCATGGGAAAATCCCAGTCTTTCTTACGGATGGATGATTTCTGGGGGTGCCCTATTTTAGGAAACCTCCATATGAGAGTCTTGGTGTCTGATACAGGGCTGAAATTCAGATTTACACCGCCAATCGCCAAAAAGGTCGTCCTTCAAGTCCACTTCCCCCAGAATGCGCAACGAAGGAGCGAAGGAGGTGGGCCATAAACCTGCAATGGATGGGGATGGGGTCAAGATCCTTGGGTAAATTCTGGGATAGCTGTGTAAATCAATGTCTGGTTGGTGGTTTGGAACATTTTTTATATATATTGGGAATGTGTAGCGGGTGCACACTGGTAGCAGATTGAGCTCTCAACCAAATGGGGTTTCCACAGCCCCACCAATCAAACAGCACAGCAAATGAAGCGAGCGCAAGGCTCAGCAAATGTTTTCCATGCACAGCGGGTGTGCGTACAATCGCACCATCAAGTGCTCAAAGGGGCCCCTACAGACCCGTATGGTCATATGAGCCAAGCATCACGGAGTCATCCAAGTTTCAGATTGGCAATGCTGATTGGCAAAGGAAGGTACCTGGCAGGTCAGGAGCTGGACATGTTGCACCAGCACAAAAGAAGGTTGAGCAATACTTCGATTGCTCATAGATCACATCCTGCCAGGTTTCAAAACTATCACTCTCACTGACGCTCTCAGTTGAAATCAGCAGCTGCTCAATCAAAGCGGCATTGACTGTGTCATCATTCTGCAAGGCTCGCGCAAAGAGACCATGCAAAGCGTCATCAACTTTCTTTACAGCAGTCAGTCCGGCACGCTTGTTCTTTTTGGCAGCAGTGAAAGAAGGATCAAAAGCAATACTCCAATGCCAATGACGCAAAAACTTCATCAAGCCATCTCGGCTGTCGTTGCGCTTCTTGGTCATTGAGTCTGCTAAATCATAGTCAGATGCCAGCCAGCGAAGTTCACTTCCAACTCGCTGCAAGTTGTCTCGAAGCTGAAATGCTTGAAGGGCAGCTCGGAGATTTGAAAGACCAAGGAGAGGGGATTCGTTCACCTCCACCGCATCATATCCACCACGGCTATCCGTGCAAATGATGCCCTTGATACATCTCACCTGGTTTTCGGTGGCTTCAACCAAGTCATCACGCTGTCCATGACGTCCATAACAAGCGCCATGCATTTCAGTCCACAGAAGTCGGACCCGGTAATTCTGGTCCTCACCTTCCAAAACAGCTTGCACCTCTGCGTCGTTGGAGGCAATGGCCTTTCGCTTCAGTTTCCAGCTTCGCCAGGTCAGGAGCATCATGGGACACACACACCCTGAGACAGCTTCAGGTCCAGCAGCAAGTGTAACAAGTCCACCAGTGCTATCGCCTTTTGGGCGATTGTTGTGGGCTTGATCTCCCATAGTGATGAAAACCATTTGATTCCATCGCTCCACAGTTGGCAGCTTGAAAAACTCAAGGTGTTGAGGTTCACGGCGCACTTCGCCAATCATTTGTTGGATCTCCCTCGCATGTTCCAGTGTGCCTGCTGTTACAATCTCAGTCAAAAGAATGTTGCACCTGGAGCAGAGTTGAGGTTGAGATTGGATGGCTAGCCATTGAAGTCCACCAAGAGAGGTACGACAGGCAGCCACCTCAGAAGGAGTCAAAGGACCATTGCTGCGAAGACGAACTGGATCAATGTTGACATCCGGCAGTGATTCAACATAGGCATCTTGATCGATGCGCAGCTTGAAGCCATTCTTGGTCTCAATGGTGTTGATGTCACTTCCAGCATGACGATAGCTGTCGCGTTTCATAGTTCCCCACTTGTAGGAGGCATCTATCTTCTGGCAAATCTGTTGCCACTCCAAGGATGTGTCATCACCGATCCTGTGGAAGTCGTCCACATGACCACCCATGGCTCCTATGAGCCGAGGAAACTTGCCCGTGATGTCTTTCTCGTGCTTGCTGAACCAAAGCCATAGGCAACGTTCGCCAAGTGCAGCACGGCCATCCAAGGAGGTTAAGGTACGATGCAGATCAAGCCAGAGACTCCTTGGGGCCGTTGTTGACCCGTAGATGTTGCGAAGAATACGCAAGACAGAGTCTCGTGGGATCTGGAGTGCATCGTGAAGTTCCTGGACACCTGTTGTCCATATCTTGCTGTCGGCCTCAGTATAAGGCATTGTCTGCAAGAATGCCGTCGCTAAGTCCAGGCCATGTAGTCGCCACTGGTGCGTCGCGGCGAGTAGATAGAGCATATTTCTGCCCAAGGAACTCTGCACCGGAGCTGATGTTTTGAACCCCTTGTCAAGAAGAGAGGGGTGCTGGTAGCCCAGGAGGACAATGCGCGCCTTCGCCTTCTTCGTGGCTGTGGCGTTGACGACGCTGTCAGGATTCTTGTCCCTGTCTTCCTCAGCGGCGGTCTTTTCATCTGGAGCAACAGCCTTCCAGGTCAGTACCCATCGGGCTTTCAATATTCTGCCCGTGGAGTAGGCCTCCTTCACCTCGCTGCTGTTGAGGCAGCGACGTACTGCTTGGTTCTGTATAAAACTGTGAACTTCTTTCTGCTTTGCCCTTCTGAAGAGTTCAAGGTCTGCAGGGCCCAGACGCTGAAGATTGACTTCTGAGCTGTTGAGTTTGCGGACCAGATACGCCACTGGATTCCTTTCAAAAACTTTCTGTTGCCTATGCGACTGAAAGTCCAAGTCGATGTTGAAGACCAGGCATTCATCATTCTGCTGAGCGCGGCCATAAAGTCCAAGGCCTTGGATTCCATGTCAGCTTCAGCAGCAAGTTGTTCCACCCATTTGAGGTCGTAGGAGCCTCGTGATTTCTTGGAGTCAGGTGGATCTGAAGGCCCATCATCCAACATAGGACCATAGTCATTCACTGCCTCATCATCAGTGTTGGCCGTGGCACCAATCGGTGTGCCAGGGTCATAGCCAGGTGATGCTGGGGCTGATTGCTCAGCATCTGCAGGTGGAAGAACAGGAGAAGAGGCAGCAGCTTTTGATTGTTGCGGAGCAGGCACATAAGAGAAAGCTCTGGTGTCTCGAAGTCCATCGCCGACACCCAGTGGAGAGCTTCGTGGAATTCGGCGCCAATCCATTGGTCCGTAAGTTGATTTCCGCCATGCTCGCGTCACAGGAACCAGTGTGGTTTGATCTGGCCGTAGAGGAAGATCTGGACATTCAACTTCATCAGGACCTGGTTCATCATCAGCCAAATCCTCAAACTCACGCTTGGGGATGATGTCGGCCAATGTCTTCCATTTCGATGGATCTTCTCCGCTGGTCAGGTCATACTCCATACGCTCAGTTGGTGTGCAAGGTCGGATGGAATGGACCGAACACCGCATGACCCGCTTGCCAATGAGCACCCAGCAGATATGGCGTCGAGCATCATCAGGAGATTGATGGGGCAGGACCTCTTGGAAAATGATACGGCCTGGCCCAATCCAGTGTGGTCGCCCAGACTTTTTCAACCCTCCACGCTTGCCAAGATGTTGATCAGCTGGTTGGTATCGTCGCCAAACCTTGACCAAGTCCATAGGTTCAAAGGTTCTAAGAGGCTGGCGCACTGTAGTGTTGCTGAGCTTGGAGAGGACTCTTCGAGCTCGAGTGCGGACTGCTACTTCTTCAGCTTTTTGTCGAGCTTGAACCAACCGTTGAAAGTCCATGGTGGTATCAAGCTGGCTGAAAGTCCGATAGTCCTCATCAGCAAGAGAATATTGACTGCCAAATGTCCATTGAAAAGAGCTAAACCCAGCAGTAAATTCCGTGGCATTGAGAGAGGAAGCAGTCAAAGCTAGCGTCACCTTTGGGTCTTGACCCGTGTCTTCGAGGTGGATTGCCGTAGCTGTTGTTTTCACATCTTGGATTGCAGCTTCAACAGCACCGTTCGCCCAGGGCTCCTTCTCAGGGATGAAGTGCTGTTGGATGTTCAGCTCAGAAAGAAACTGGGAGAACTCAGGCGTGGAAAAGGTGTTGGCGCTGTCCATCACCACCAAGTTCGGTTTGGGGTAGTGACCTAGCCATCCTTCAGAGAAACATCTGATGATGTCTTGATGAGTTTCACCTTCTTGCTTGAAGTTCTCATAGGTCTTGATGTGGCAAAGGACACGCAGCTTCGTAGCCAAGTCCATGATCAGAAGGAACTTGAGCTTCAGCCTTGATCCAGGAATCTTCCATTCCGAAGTGTCCATTCCAACAGCTTGCCATGCTTTGAACATGGGAGCTGTAGAGGCAGGTGGAATGGAGCCAGAGCTCGTACCACCAGGCTTGATGGATTCACAGGCAGGACACTTGTAGTTCATCACCTCATCAATTTTCCACTGAGGTTGGCCAGCAGTCTTGACCAAGCGGGCCAAGTTGCGATTGGTCGGATGACCAGCAGCTTTGTGGTAGGCCGCGATCTTGGCCTGCCACTTCTTGAGCTCGTCAGAGCTTGGTTCATCAGAAGCAGGATCTGCAGGTGGCTGGGCAGACCTCTCATGTGGAAGACCTTCTGGTGATTCATCATCTGGTAGATCTTCTTGTTGTGCTGGGAGAGCGGCCAAAACTGGTAGTAAAACTTGTTCAGGATCTTCAACGTCCAAGGACTGACACAGAGGATCCGCGTAGTCTTCCTTGGCGTACAAAAGTTTCAAATGCTTGTCAGACAGAAACTGCTGTTTCCAAAAACGAGCCACTGACTGACAAAAACGCCAAGGATAATATGCCGATCGAGCCGTTTCAGGCCCTTGGATCCAAACATGGTTGTGAGACCCCAAACAGGTCTTGGTCTTGTAGTTGAGGTGGAACTGCTCATCGGTGGTTTTGATAAGCCACCGTTTTCGAATGAAGCCTTCATTCTTGCTGTCCATGAGGCCGTAGCGACACCCATCAACTCGGCAGTCAAGCCATGGAAGTCCAATAGAGTTGATGTACTTCTCCAAGTCCAACATGGGAGCTTCTTGCCAGCCTCGACAAGGAAACACCCATTCATAGTAGATTTGACAATCTGGGTCTTGAAGAAGAGCATCACGGACAAAAGAGTTCATGCACCACAACATCTTGCGTTCTCTCCGTTGATATTGTTTCAAGAGTTCCTGACGTTCAGGAGAGGCATAGTTGATGTAAGTCCACTGGCAAAACTTGGTGCACGGCAAGCTGAGCCAGATCTTTTTGGGTTTTCGTTGAGCACGGAGCTGCTTCAAACGCTCCCAAGTAGCTGGCTGGTACAAATCAAAGCCAGAGTGGAGATTGATTCTCCTCGACTGAAGACCTTGGGAGTTGCAAGCTTCGGAGAGCCAGCTGTGTGGCGAGCATGCCACTTCCCAGACACCATCACGTCCATCAAGACAAAGTTGAATGGTGCTGGCAGCCATCACCATTAGCATAGAAGCAGCCATGTTCATCAACTTGGATGCCACCCTTGAAGTCAAAGGTCTCGTGCTCGGCAATCTCAGTTCATCTCGCTCTCCTCGTTGTTGGCGTTTTGACATGGAGCAGCCATCGATGACTGAGCTTGGCCCTTGCGCTCTTGAATCACCTGCTTCAGCTTGCTCTTCTCCTCTTCGGACAGAAGAGCTTCCATTTCGGCAGGAGTCGGCGCTTCGCTGATTGCCTCCCAGGATGGAGTTGGGCTCCCAGGAGGTGTCTTCGGCTTCGTCTTGTAGCCGTCGTGGAACAGCACGTTGGAAGGCTTTGGAGCTTCGTTGATCTTTATGACCAGGACATTCACAACCTCGTCCGCATCGATCTTGGCCTGCATGGCACGGCATAGCTCCAAGGTTGGGCGTCGACCCTCGGTCATCACAAAGGTCTCTCGAAGCATCCTTTCCACCATCCCCGGATTCTCGCACTTGGTCGTCTGACCGGCTGCACCCACTCTCGGCACATAGGACAGACGTAGGCCGCACACTGCACATTCGATCCATCGACTGTGCTGGTTGGATCGCGCTCCCGTCGGTGTGTGCGCCGCATAGCACGGCCATTGATTGGCCTTGGCCCTTGGATCCCTCAGGTCCATACTGACCTCTCTGGAAGGATCGAAAGGCTGAGCTGGTGCCTTCTTCGGTGTGCTTTGCTTCGCCATGCTGGTCAACTGCTTGGACTGCTCCGCAGTGATCATCTCCTTGGAGGTCGACATGGCGAGCACACTTGGAAGAACTCGAATTTGCGCTGTTGCTCTTGGAGATCATGAGAGCTGAGCCAGATGCTGAAGCATTCGAAGGCTGAGCAAGTGATCTCAAAGTTCTCAGTCTTTGCACTGCCTCAATTTTCACCTTCTCATCAAGCATGCGTTCAGAGACCGTGAGATCATAGTATTCAACTGGATGAAATTCTAGAGATTGAAGTGAATGCACAGCTTCGGCACCCTTGACCCGGATGGTGGCATGACCCTCATGACATTCATGTCCTTCAGTTAGAAGCTGAACAACATCCAAAACATAGTGCCCTTTTTGGTTAACTGGAAGTTGAAAAGCTTCACCATCGTTGGTTTGAATAGCCATGCCCGTGGGAAAGTCAATGCAAAGTCCAAAATGTGCATCCCCCAAATAATCCATACCAACCAAAATAGGAACCATGCTTGAACGATCAAAGTTGGGATCATGTAGTTGAGGAGGATTGGGCAACGCAAACAGCTTGAAGGTCTTTGGGGAACCACTAGCATGTGATGTGATAGATGCTCGAAACAAAGCCCTGCCCCACTGCCCATTGCCAAAGCGAAAATACGGTCGCTCGGACTTCTGAATGTCAATCACCGCTTGGTGGTCACGTTCCAAGACACTAGAAATCAGCGACTGAACTGCCAAGAGAGGACCGGCTGATGCAGTCGCTCCGCAGTCAATCAAACCTTGGCTGGGAGACAAAGAAGTGGAGCTAGCAGCCGTGTTCATCTCCTTCACATCCATGAGCTCTAGCCCATACATGCCAGCACTGTATGCGTTCACCGCGGGTCGAGACTGACCCTTGCCCTTGCCTTTCTTGCCCTTGACCCACGCTTGAGCCTCGAGCCATTTGAGACCTTTCGATCCCTTCTTGCCCTTGCCCTTGCCAGTGAAATAGTTGTCAACCTCTTCGTATTCAGTCATGTAGTGAGGCTTGAACTTGCCCTTGTTGAAACCCTTACTGTAGTAGGGGTGTCGCCGATCAGGACATTCACTGGAAAGGTGTGGGCCATGACAAATAAAGCAAGGTCCTCGGCCAGCAGGTTTGCCTTGAACAGGAATCTGACCAAAGCCCCTATCCTTCCTCAAGGCTTGTGTTGCCCTTTGAGCTTCACTCCACGTTCTCTGAGCTTCGGCTGCTAAGGACTCAGCCACGCGCTCAGCTTGCTGAGCTTCTTTGAGAGCAGCTTCATCCTCAGGAGACGGTGAAGTCTCTTCTTCTGCGGCAGCTTCTTCAGGAAGACTGGCATAGTAACCATCATAGTCCCACCAGTCCCAGTCGTCACCATTCCATTCCCAGTCATCACCATAAGCAGCCATTCCATCTAGCCACCACTCATCATAGTGTTCAGCTTGATAGTTGTCATGTTGTTGGCCACGTCCATGCTGACGACCAAGAAATTGCTCATCCCACAGGGTTTGAAGAGCATGGGTGACAACTTCAAACTCTAAACTGCCACGGGTCGTGCCCAGAATGTCACGCTTATCTTCAGGTGAAAGCCCAGCAGCTTGAAGAACTCGAAAACCACGCAGGACGCCGAGCACAAAGCTATCGGCCAGCGTCAGTTCATTCACAACGTCAGGAGAAGTTGATGGAATTCCGACAGATCGTTTCTCAGGAACCAGTGGAGGCACTCTTCCAGACTGGCGCGAAGGTGTTCGGCCAGTAGGAGAGCCCATGTCACCAGGAGGTGTAGCCGGCTCTGCAGCAGCAACTTGAGGCGCAGCAGTGGCTGCCGCAGGTGGAGCTTGTGGTGGATCTTCAGCAGGAACTTCGGGAACTTCTGATGGAGGGGAAGAAGACGTTCGCCACCAGTCATCCCACTCACCTTGAGTCCATTCGTCCTCCAGTTCATCAGAAGGCAGACCAAAATCTTTGTCATCCTGTTTGATCCCATGCTTGTCTTCGTAAAGACGTATGATGGCTTCCACAAACTCGCTATAGCCCAAAGCTTCTCGAACCAAAAAGGCATGAATTGGTTCTCCTGGAGCTCGCTTGAAGGAAAAATACTGCTGACAAATAGCAGCAGCATTTGGAAGCGATTGCCTCACCAAAGGAGAAACTGCAAGTCGACGCAGATACTCCTTGGTGCCCCCAACCTTGTCGAAGTCCACATCTGGCCAAGACATCGCCAGAAGCCTAGCAGGCCCAGTCAGCCTACTCATCAGCTTCGAAGCGCAATGTCGCCTCTTGTTCTGAGGCGTGGCGCGGACATACCAACACACTTCTCGGGTGTATCGGCGCCAGCCCTTGGCTTGACCATCCCAACCAGGCACATGGTGCTCCTTCTCCATCTTGCCAAAGGAGACTGCAAGGAAAAAGCAAAGGCCCAGGTCGCGTCACCTGGAAGTACAAAGAAGTCAGCTGCAGCCAAAAATGCAAAAGCCCGACTGTCGCCGCAACGTCAATGCCTCAAGCAATGATTGCAGCAGCAGCAAGAGATTCAAAGGCCCTGGCACAGCCGCAAGTCCAGCGCAAGCCAATCCCTTGAGGATGTAGTAGCGCAGCAGCTGGAGCAACACTTGCTCCGCTACCAGTGTAGCGGGTGCACACTGGTAGCAGATTGAGCTCTCAACCAAATGGGGTTTCCACAGCCCCACCAATCAAACAGCACAGCAAATGAAGCGAGCGCAAGGCTCAGCAAATGTTTTCCATGCACAGCGGGTGTGCGTACAATCGCACCATCAAGTGCTCAAAGGGGCCCCTACAGACCCGTATGGTCATATGAGCCAAGCATCACGGAGTCATCCAAGTTTCAGATTGGCAATGCTGATTGGCAAAGGAAGGTACCTGGCAGGTCAGGAGCTGGACATGTTGCAGAATGTCATAATCCCAACTGACGAACTCCATCATTTTTCAGAGGGGTAGGGTAGGTATACCACCAACCAGATGATGAACTTAACCATCATTAACCATTAATATTAACATATATTAACCATTATTAACATGCAGTATATCAACTACAATAACCATCATCATTAACCATTATTATATAACAGTATATAACAACCACAATGGTAGGTTGAAACCACCAGATGTGTAGGAAGGTACCCGGTGGTACCCCAAAACCTCCAGGTCCATTAGGATCTCAACCAGGATCCCTGGGGATCGGGGAACTGTTGGCCATGGATTGGTTTAAGGGAAAATTTACAGGAAAACCCCATAGAGAAAATGGGAAAATCGATGGTTTCCGGTTTCGATTTTACCTGAAATCTATCCATTGATGTTGGCCATGATTTTTCTTGTGAAGGAAAATGACCATATTTTTGACATAGCCTCTGGTAAACATAGCTAATTAGATCTATTTTTTGTTGATTTTATATTGAAAAGAACCCTTTAAGATTCCTTTAAGCATATGATTATGGGACATTCCGTGACATTCCCTCTGTTTTATGTTATGGTAGCTATTGAAAATTGCAATTCATAGAGGATTTTCCCAGCTATAAAATGGTGGATCTTTCCAGTTCGTTATATTAGTTATGTGGCTGTTTACCAGAGGGTATCTTATATTAGGTTGGATTCAGAATGACCGAATGCAACATATAGGGATCGGTCACAACCTTTGGGACCATCGTGGATGTACCAGGGCTTGATTGCTGGGGGAATGTCCGGAGTGAACTTATCTTTTCCTGAGGCCATGGCTGCTTTATGTAACTCTTGAATACTCCTGGGCTTGAACTCTTGGACGGGTTTGAGAAGCTTCAACTCGTTTGTAACTTTAGTCGAACTTCATATTAGACGGTATCCAAGTCTTTTCTTGATTTTGGTGTCACTTTTACGTAGCCCGGGCTTGGCAAACATCGCTCGAACGTCGTTGATCTCTCTTACATGGAAGTTGGTCAGGCTTTACAGATGATTGCCCTCTGGAAATAATGGACATGTGTTTGATATGTGGTTTTATACAGGAATGTTTGGTTATTTATAGCTATGGCAAATTGCCCATTTAATCCATTTTAGTCCCATTTTGTTGATGATGTATGATAATTTAATCTCTTGAAAATGCCGAGCTTCCAGTTCGCAAACTGTGAAATTACCAGAGGGTAAGACTCATTCCCAAGTGTGAGAAGCTTATAATGTGTGAAACCATGCAACACTCAATGCCATACGCCATTTGGGGATGGTTTATGAAATTGGGTGTCCCTTTTTTTGACATTTAACAACCACTTATCACTTCAGTGACCACAGTGTTGCTGTCCTCATAATCCTGAATTGTCGTATTTAGTCTTTTGTCGTTGTGTTTTCCCTGTTTGGGGTCAACTTTGGATATAGCCACTGATGGTTACAGAGGACTAGATCCAACACATTGTGGTTTCCGTTCAGAACACAAGATTGTTTGTTTGCTCGCCATGAGCCTAAGTTTTTGTTAAGGATAGTCTTGTGAACGGAAAGTTCGGCCGTACTTAAACGGCTCAAAACTGCGGGGCTGAAAAAGCTTCAGCTGCTTCCCAAAAGAGATGGAGAAAGGACCATCTTTGAACCACAAATGGCATCAAACAATAATGCATTGAATATAGCCCGGCTCGAAAACTCTTGACCTTGCGGTTGAACTTTACAAATAATATATATATATACATACACATAGTGGTTAATACTAAGAAATCCAACACCCTGAGACATAATTTGTGGCTCCATTCGCAGCAGATTTTCAGCGACACCAATATCTTTCACGTCTTTGGAAAAGCCGGCCATGTCCCTTGCCCATGGCCTTCACAACCAGATGTCATCCGCATGCTGCTCTGGCCTATGTAGGATGTCAGGTGGCAACTGGGAAGTTTGGTGGGAATTGATGGTTTTCAGGGCTGAGGAGACATCGTTTTACCCTCTGGTAAACAGCCACATAACTATGGAAAATATTGGAAAATCACCATTTTCCATGGGAAAACTCACTATTTCGACTGGGCCATTTTCAATAGCAAACTGTTAGTCATTACCAATTACCAGAGGGTACCCTTTTGAATGTGTCACAGCACGGCTCAAAAAAAAGGTGGTTCCTACTAGCATATTTTTTTATGGCGGAATATCGGTGCATCCCGCGGAGCACGGATTTTTTTGGGTGCAATTAGTGAGGCCCCCCGTTGTGATGTTTACGTTAGTTTATATATACCCTCTGGTAAACATACAAAAAGCTATTGAACATGGCCATAGAAATAGTGGATTTTCCATAATGGTGATTTTCCATAGCTATGTTAAATTACCAGAGGGTAAGCCCCAGTAACTCGTTCGTTATTTGCGTACCATAAACCAGTTATAGTGAAATTGGAGTTATGTGAACCCCAACTTTTCACGCTATCTTTCGAACGGGGGCCTCACTAATTGTAATTATCTAAGTGGTGGGATGTACTGAATTGATTCCCGATATTGACCAGTGACTTTGGCTGGGGCGACGACCAGTTGGCACATTGGGAACTTCCGGAAGTTTCAGCGCTGGAAGAAAACATCCCGACCACTTTTTCTCCTTTACCAGCCTCAATCAAGAATTGTTGAAGAATGGCACCATGATCAACCCTTAAAATCCCTTGAATTTGATCACTGTTTTTTTTTTCTGTGAATGCCTGTATGTTGGGTACCTTGGAGGTATAATATCCCTTCCCGTGTTGTAAAAACATCTAGAGGAAACCCCCGGCTTAGATTTCGGTCCCAAAGATCTGGTGCTGCAGGTGCTGCTGATTTCAATCTTTGTTCTGGCTGATCATCAACTGTCAGATCCATCTGCCTTCCTGCGAGCATGTAGCAACCGGGCAGTTTATTAGCGTGGCCGAACACAAGCGTGACGGACCTTCTAAAAATTACCGGTTGAGCCTTCACTCAGAACTCGCCATCGGCTCCTCCAGGGTTCAATCATGTGTGATCCTTGTGGAGCCCAGTTGCCCTGAAGGGCACTGTGGAGCACCAAATGAGTGCGTAGAAATCCAATGATTGGCTCTCCTTGTGTTGGTCGGAAAAAATCACCCGGATCACTTGCGCATTTCAAGAAGGCTGTCCACTTGAGTAGTTTCAAATACCCAGGAGTTGGCTGATGATGTCGTCGGGAGTTGTACTAGCATACCATCTTGTAATTTGACATAAACATAGCCATGGAATTTGGCCATGATTCATAGCTTAATCATCAATACACATGGGATCACATGGGTACTTTTCCATGGCTATATTAAATTCCCTGAGGGTTTTTGGGACTATCAGCCCCTTCACCAGCAAATCCTTTAGGGATTTTTCTTAGGAACCAGCTCCTGACCCAAGGGTCGAAGCCACTAGTCGCTGGAGTTTGCATGTCAGAAGAGAAGCACATGTCCCAGGAGATCTAAAACTCTACAAGGTCTCGGTCTCAATACATACCCATGAAACATTGTCAGTTTTGATTTTCTTTGTCTGAAAAATCTGACAGAAACATGCGCCGTCGTCAAAATTTGTCAACTTTCATGTTATTATTGGCCTCTCCAGCAAACCAAAAAGCACATGTGGACCGTCCACCACTTCTATAGATCACTTCCTGGCGAAACCAAGGTAGTCTTTCCATATCCACAGTCAGATATTTCATCAACATGCACCAAACATCAACCTCAAACTCCATCAACTTCCATGCTGAACATTCAAACACCTGCCACATCTTTGTTAGTTACTTTGCATCCCTACGTTTTCCCATGTGTTTTTGCCAAATGCAATTTGTTGATGGACTAAATCACGATTTCCGTTGTTTCTCAACAGGTGTACGGTGTTAAATTCAAATATTCAATGGTTAAATGACAAGGTTTGTTTAGTGACATCCCCATTTGTCTGTTGCTTAAACGCACACGTCCAGTGCTTCCACTTGTTTCGAAAATCTGGTCGCTTCCCATGATTTGTGAGGCGACAACTCATGTCACGCCTCGCTGGCAGCGCTGCTTTGGATCTGCGTTCGAGTGCTGGAAGGACGCGAAGGACGTGGGAAAGAGCCGAGCTCAGGCACGGCGGGGCGGAGATTGCCAGGGAATTATGGCTCGAAAAATCCCAAATGGATGACTGGGACAACTATCGAACTAAATGTTTTTTTTCCAGCTGGCCATGGATTAGCGGATTGTATTTATTCTTCAGACATACTGTGATGACTTTGAGATGGTCCCCTGAAGCATTCCGACATATGCCGACTAAGACTAAGAAGTGTCAGAAAATACATCCACCTTAGCAGCACAGGCTTTGATGTCTTAAATCTATCTGGTTGGAGGTTTGGAGCATTTGTTATTTTTCCATATATTGGGAATAATGACCCCAACTGACTTTCATATTTGTCAGAGGGGTAGGTACACCACCAACCAGCTATTGTTGGGCCAACCCTCGATATCCCTTGGTCCATTCTTGTGCGCTCAGGGATGAGGACGTCAAGCTGTGTGCTTGAAATTTGTCTCTCAATGTTGCCTGGCAGTATTCCTGCGGCATGGGTTAACAGCAGGTGATGATCAACGACTGAGATGAAGTGGATACGGGCCAATATTGAAGGCCTGGGGTATCCTGGCACTTCTTATTATTAACCGAGCGGACATGAACACAAACACATAAACACCCAAAGGGGGGTTCTTGAAATCGGGTACCCCAAGTCATCAACCAAGTTATTCGTCATATTAGACTACTAGAAAACCAATGGTCTTGAGTCTTGACTGCCCTAATTTTTAAGAAGGCACCCACATGACTGGGATGAAATGGTTCCATCGTTTAAAAGTACTGTAACAGGTGAGTACGTTATCAGCCTGCACTTCACACATGAACTGTGCTCCATAGTCCCATTACAATTTGGCTCATAACATCTACAACACGCCCAAAATGAGGCTATTTATTGAGTCCCAATCAACAAGGTCTCTATTCAAATCTATGCAACACATATTACCCTTTGGTAAATAAACATAGACCCTGAAAATCCACAATGTTTAATGGAAACTATACTCTTCCAACCCCTGTCTGGGTCTATGTAAAAATTTACTGCTGGGTATAGTATCTGGTTGGTGGTTTGGAACATGAATTTTATTTTCCATTTCATATATGGGATGTCATCCTTCCCATTGACGAACTCCATCATTTTTCAAGATGGCTATTGCACCACCAACCAGGTATAATTTGTCATCCCCGGGGGATTTCATCCAAATTTGCTGCCGAGGTTGGTCGGCAGCTTGGTCGACCTCGATCACTTCGTGGCCGCTGGCGCCGCTGGACATTTCTCCCTGCACGCTGCGACGCATTTGACGCGACGCCCCGCGGGGCACAACTTACTCTGCTGCGGCCTGCTACCTGCAGCACCTTGCTGAGGGACGGGGAAGGAGCTCATTATGGAGGGGATTTTGTTGCAACAAAAATATGGTGATATACCCTCCGGTGCACTAGCATGACTATGGAAAACGGTGGAAAATTGGCTCTTTAATTATAGATGATTTATATACCTTGATTTACCTATTAAACATGGATAACATGGTGATTTCCATAGCTATGTTAGTTTACCAGAGAGTATACCTTCCGGTAAGCAAATGATGATGGCTGGCTGGAGAATGGACCATTTTTTGTTTGATGATTTTTGCAGCTAGAAACCCCCATTCGGTTGGGAAATTTTCCAGCTAGCCACGTTTGATTACTGAAGGGTAATTGGTTAAATTCTGTATGGACATATATATTTTATGGATTTTTATGGAGTTATTTTGTGAGAGATATTCCGCTAACGAATCATCGTATGCCACCCAATTGATTGTCATGTTTATAGAGAACATGATTTGATTATCGACTAGTTGATTTAGGGGAACACCATTTTCAGTCAAAACAAACATAACTTGGTCAACTATAGGTTTTATGGGGAATATAGCATGATACAACTATCTGGGTAAATTATAACGACCTCACTGCGACTTCACTATAATCATAGTTAGTAAGGGGAATCATGCCCAAATGGCCTTAATTCAGGTTAGTGAACTATTATAATTTATATTAATTTACCCAGATAAATGTATCATTTAGATATATTTATAATTCCCATGAATATTCCATTAATCTTTAATTTTGATGATTTTACCCAGAACAATATAGTTAATGGCATTTCATGGTGCTTATAAACCAACTTGTAATTGGGTGGCATCACTTTGTGGCAAATCAGTAGCCTCAGTGGCCCATGTGAAGGTTGGTTTATGTTGGTTCCATCATACTTCTCTAATGATATAAGATGATATAACTAGTTCAACAAACCAACATTGGGCTTACACATTATATGTTATATATATATATTATATGTTGTGTATATGTTATATATGTACAATATGTTATATATATATTGTTATATATGTATTATGTTATATATATATATGTATATGTTATATATATACAAACATATGATATTATATATATACATGTGTATAACAAACATTAACTATAACACGTTGGGCTTAAGAACTGGTCCCCCATAAGCACACATATTTCCCTGTAGCTGTTGGGGCACCACCTTGTACCTATGGAGCTTATGGGATGGTAAAAGAGAAAGGCTACGTTGGGTGGGTTTCGTAGTCATAAGTTGGTTCAAGACGACTTATCTGATCTGGTTGGTTGTTTGGAACCATGGAATTTTATGACTTTCCATTCAGTTGGGAATTTCACCATCCCAACTGACGAACTCCATCATTCTTCAGAGGGGTATACCACCAACCAGTTATTGTATAAGTCTAATTCCATTCCCTGTAAAGCCTTAAGTGAACCAAATAATTTCCACCAACTTGGCTGACTTGTCCACCTTGTGATGGGGTCTCTGCGTAATTCCTGAGGTTCTTTATTGCTTAACGCGCAGATGGCGGATGAGCGTGATCGCTGCTGGATTGCGTAACACCAACAAAAGGTGAAGCGAATGGGGTTCCATGAGGTTCCAAAGCTAAGCATCAAACTTTGGGGGAGACCTATTTTTGAACGCAGTTGGTACCCTCTGGCTATTTAACATAGCCATGGGAAATGGCCCATTTATAGAGGTTTACCTATTAAACATGGTGATTTTCCATGGCTATGTTAAATAACCAGATGGTATATTGACACCAATAATAAAGTTACTGTAAGAAATGGGAAACTAAGAAATAGTTCAGAAGTGAGTTGGGATTTGACGAATGACAGTGAAATCATAGATACTAAATATGTATACACATGTTCGATCAAAAATGGGGACACCAGCAACAGAAAGTGACTGACCGGGTACAGAGTTTGGATTTGACACAAGTGACTTAAGTATTGACCTTGCAATGCATCAAGCTGGGTAATAAAATGTCTCCACAAACTAGCCTTATATGACAGGTGTCATCCAATGTCTACCTCAACGAAAAGTGCTGTAGCTAGCTGCCTTTTCCACAGATATAGTGTTTGGATGTGCTGGGAAGATGGCGTTTCTGGCGTTGATCATCCCTTCGCGGATCATGTTTTAACACCCCCCAAGAAACCATGGTGGAATGTAGGGAATTGATGTGGGACCATAGAATGGTGGTGTAACATGGTGTAACTACAGAGGATGAGACACAAAAAAAAACAAAAAAACAGTTGTGTGGCTGGCTGTATCTGAGTCCAAGATATTGAATGATGTCACAATGATGTTCGTATTTTGCAATTTTATTTGGGGAGGGGAATCATTTGCATCCACATTTTCCGAATCCTTTTGCTATATGTAAAGAACAACTTGATAGATAGCCTTGAATAAATTCCTATTTTAGTGCTAGATGTATTCACTTAGGGTTCCACATGGTCCCACAAAAACATTGGGGAGACATGTAGTGTTGCAGATTGTGAAATTCTTCAGTACCCCAGTAAATTGACGTGCATGGATGTGGAAATTCCAACATGTGCACATCATTCCTAGGGAAATTCATGCATTTCCATATTACCTGTGTTTGTTTACTGGAGGGTATGGGACATGTTTTTCCTCCATGAAGCCACGCAGAAATTTCCTGGGATGTCCTGGGTGTGTCTGAACATAGGGCGCCGCTGAATCCACTGGTCTTACACCATTTTCAGATGCTCAAGAGTATCATATGGCTAGTCTCCCATTATGAACTCCAATGTATGTGCCATGACTACAATGTGAGGCCCCCAAGTAATAAGTTGGTTTAGATTCGCCCCAGTAACTAGTGCGTTATAAGTACCATAAACCATACTTATTGGAGTTATAAACCAACTGAACGCTATCTTGGGGGCCTCACATTGTAGGATTGGCAAATCCCACCGAAAAAAAAACACTTCAAGTTCCCAAGTTCCCAAGCTTTCCATATCCTCCGAGGTCTTCTCCGCGTATTTGGCGCATCTCTTGCGCGACTCCGTTCGCCGCGGCTTGACGTTGTGGCCCCAGGTGGATGGCGCACATCCATTACCCTTGGCGCTGGCGCCTTGGATCCAGTGATGTCATGGAGATGATCAGATGATGAGGGGTACCCTCTGGTAATGACTAACATAGCTATTGAAAATGGCCATTTATAGTGAGTTTTCCCATCAAAAATGGTGATTTTCCATAGTTATGTGGCTGTTTACCAGAGGGTAAAACATGGGGGATATCATGAGGTGATATCATGTGCAATGGAACATATCATTGGATACACAACTGAAATCAACTGAATATATCAATTGGGTGTGTCTGAAAATGGTGTAGACCCCAAACAAATATAACTGGTTGGTGGTTTGGAACATGAATTTTATTTTTCCATAATATATTGGGAATAATCCTTCCCAACTGACTATTATATTGTTCAAGATGGTTAATTAAAACCACCAACCAGTATAGTGTAATGGGTCAACAGGAACCCAAAAAAAAACATCCTCAAATTTCGGATGGATTAGATAAATCCATGATAAATCCATATTGGGGGATGGTCATCAACCCATCCCTGTTTTCGGGATAAATCCATGCAACCTAAGGATTCCCATTATTGCATGACCATGTTTTTTCATCGTGGCACCTGTAGGGGTTTATCCAAACTATACCCAACAAGCCCCCCCGGTGAATTGGACAAACCATCATTTTGCCCATGAAAGTTCCAGAAAGGGTCGTTTTGGAGGCCTCATCTTTGGACGCTCTCTAAAATTGCAATTTGGGCGGTATAGACAGCCTCATTTTCAGACACACCATGTTGTGGTACCTTCCCAGGAATGACAGCAATGACGATACTGATGCGATATCTCTGATCATGCAGACACTTTGATAGATCTAGTGATAAAATGTGGTAAATTCTATGAGAATCCCATTATTATTTTTATTAACCACTCATTGATCATTCTGATTTTTAGCCTTTCGAAATGGTGACATCCCATCCGCTGCGTCCCGGGGATCCATGTGGCACCCGAGTTTCGGTGTCATCAAAGGTGGCCAGCCCGGTGTCATCCCCAAAGCATTTATGGAGGTTTCAATATGGGTATGGGTCAAAATTAGGTACCCCAATAATTGGATGGTTAATACTAAACTAGACATTTCCATCTGTGGTCCCATATCGGTCTTCCATTTTGACCCACATCCATATGGGACAAATCATCACTGGGGGATTTTCCAGCCATGTTTGATGACACCGAAACTCGGGTGGCTAAGCTACGACACGGTGACTTTCCGAACCCCCGAGACGAACGGATCCCCTGGCACAGCAGATCCCACTAAACGGGTGTGTTTGGAAATGGCTAAGTTGCTAGGCATAATTAATATACATATATCATGATATATCATGTATTTATATATTGCATATGAAAAAAATACACATTGTAATAGGATAAAATGGTGATAAACCCGTGGAACCTAGTAATCACTAGTACCTAACTTTCAGACAACCCCTGTAGTCCTTCCATGTACTGGTAGTAGGTTTGTAAGCCCCATTTAGTATAGATATATCAAAAAGAACATAGTTTTTGGAGTTATAAACACACTTAGCATCACTTAGCCATCATAAATCACTTATGAATCCCATTAAATCCCCATTAACTGTTGGTTAAATCCACCATTTTTCCCAGCATCTTTGGTCCAACGGCACCACCTTGTAGGTGTTTGCCTTGTACTTGGTCCTGCCTTTGCTCTTTGTGCAGTTTGTGGCGCCGGCAAGAGCCAAGTTCGATGCAGTTGAAACCTCCGTGGAGGTTTAGTGCGGTCAGCGATGCAGGTTAGACATGAAGCTGTGTCCATCCAAACGGACGAAAATTGGAGGTTTTAACGTATGTTTTAACCATTGTTTAATGTTGATCCAAACAAACTGATCTGCCGAGCATCGTCGGATGGAAGCCATCAAAGAACATCGAAGCCGCCGAAAGTTGAAGCTTGGGATTGGTGACTGTTTGGTCAAATACCGAAGATCACAAGCTGGTTGGTGGTTTGGAACATTTTTTATTTTCCATAATATATGGGATAAGCCTTCCCATTGACTAATATTTTTCAAGATGGTTAAAACCACCAACCAGTTGGAACATGGTAAGCAGCAATGAAAACTTACACAATCAAACAGGGCCATTGATCGGCCACATGGCAAGCCATGACCTCTACCAACCCCAGGTTCATCCGAGACCGATTGGACAGAGTGCAGCGAACGGTGAAAATGAAAGGTGACGACTCCCCTAAAGTCTCCCTTGCAGAAGCGAATCTGGCTCAACTTCTCGACTACCCAGGATTTATCTCAAGTACTTCATAAGATCTTTATATATATATTATTACATAAATTCCCCCAAATATAAAACATATGTTCGATGGTGTTGTAGATATGTTGTTTTGATTCAAAACAACTTCTCTATGTGTATGTGCATCTACCTTGTTCTTGTTGTTTGTACCTTTGGAAGATTGTGTGGGGCATCCATCCCACAGATTGGCTTGTCATCTTTGTACGGGGACCGAACTTGTTGGGCGCGTTTTTTTAGTCCAAGTCATTCAATTTACTGGGATAGTAGGCAACAGACTAACTAGTATGTTTGATTGAGTCCTCAATAAGTATTTAAGTAATCCAGGGTTGACATTGTACAATGTAACTGGCCACGATATGATATTCCCACGGATTGCTACTGTAATGATCTCTGTAATGTTAGTAATGGGCCATCATATATCCCCAAATTACAGTAAGGTAGACCAATCTTCCAACCCCTCACTTGGCAGGGTCTGTGTTACTGTCAGGTGGAGATCGTGACGCTGGGAGATATTCAGACACCGGTGCCAGACTCAGGGTGTGAGTCAAAACCCGGGTGCCCAGGTGGTTTTTCAGCATTTTAACCATGATGTGTGACAAAACCATACAAAACCTGGAGATTCAATGTAGATCTACAGGAAGCCATTGTTGTTTTCTACCGAAGGGGTTCCCTGCAACATTTTCCGGCCACTTCTGGGAGACATAGGATACAGCCAAGTCTATCGCGCGGATGTTTGATGATATGTATATATATATACATGACTATATAGGTCCATAATGATCATAATGAAATTATATGTGCTGTATTGACATGAGGGTGAAAGCCCTATTTAGAAACAGGTTGCATGCTAGGGCCTTTTCTGCAAGAAATCAGATGCGAAAATCCCAAACATACAGTTGGATGATTGTCCTACTGTAACAATGCCAGTTTTGGCCATGTTTGGGTGAAACTTGATTTTTTTTTGGGTATATTTACCATTATTTCTGTACCCGGTAATCAAACGTGGCTGGAACTTCCCTTATCGAGTTTGATGATGTTCCCAGCCATGTTTGATGACACAGCAGACCGGGTAGATTCAACAACTGGCCACCGAATCTGTGGCGACCTCCAACCATATCAATTCGAAGTCCCGCGAGTTTAGAGAGAACATGTTCGATTGACATGCTTAATGATAGAACAACATTAATGTAACGACTCTTTTCGAAACTTAAAAACCGTGCTTTTTTCGGCATGGTAATGGATATTCCCCAAAAATCCAGTGCCAGGCGCCAGGGGACTATGAGATCAAGGAGAGACTTTTCTGTGATCTGGAGACAATTCGGATTAATGGGGATGACCCAATGGATTTATGCATTGATCCCATGAACAGTATCCATTAATGATAAATGACATATACATTCTTGGGATTTCATGGATATTTGATGGACATTTCATGGGATGAATGGGGATTAAATGCAATATGCAGCGAAAAAACTAATGTATATCCAATTTGAGTATATATCTGGAAAAAAAAGATTGCGACCCAATGTCACAACGCCAATGATAATCTGATAGTTCCTGGAATCCTCTCCAAACAGCCAACATTTCAGGTTTGGGTGTATTTTAATCATGTAATATATATATAATTATCATACATATATATATATTATGTAAATAAATCTATATATATATATATTATACGACATACTTACACTTTAGACATGGATGGATGGATGGATGGATGGATGGATGGAGGGATGGATGGATGGATGGATGGATGTTTTTATGGATGGATGCATTGATGCGTTGATAGATAAGTAGACAACTAGAATATGTCGGATAAGTAGATAGATCTTTCGGTCTTATGACCCCTTTTACTACCTTGGACCCATTTTTTTGGGTTATCACCTTAGCAGGTGGAGGTTACAACCAACCACCGTGGGGAGGAAGGAATCATGGTGGCCATATGACTGGTGAGTGGTTTCAGTTCTTCAATGTTCAAAGCCTGGGTGATGAAAACTCTAATTAGATGAGTTTCTTGTGAAACCAGCAATCAGTTCACATAAACGGAACGTTTTAGGATGGCTTCCAAATTGGCTTCCAAATTGGGTGCCATGGCCTCAATCGTAACAGTTCAACATAGTTCAACCAACCCGGAGACTTGGGTTTCCCCCCTTTCCGGATCCAGATATGTCCCGAGTCCCGACTCAGTGGTGCCTCACGACATGGAAGTTTTGAATAAAATCCTACTGGAAGAATGGTAAGTTTATAACGTTTCTATCTAAATAGGGTATTACCTTATTCAATTCTCGAAATTCGACTAATAACATTGAACACCGCTATATTGTTTTAGAGAACGCCGGGATGTTAGATCAGCCAGACATGACAGAGACCATCCCAATTGGTTGAAATTGCCGTGTCAGATCCATGTTTTTCCCCACATAGAACATGTCCATTTCTTTCCATGGATTTCCATGGATGTAGCCTCTGGTAATGACTAACATAGCTATTGAAAATAGCCCAGCCGAAATAGTTGATTTTCCCATGAAACATAGTGGATCTTTCCAGTTAAAAAAATGTGGCTGTTGACCGGCGACCACGCGGCGCAGGAACCGAGCTATCGCTCTCCTTATCGCATTCCCAGGCACAGACAAATGACAGCAAGAGATGGGGATTTCCTACAGTTATGGCCATTTATTAGTTATAACTGGTTATAAATGGGATTATACATTCTATAAATGGAGTTCTAAGTACTTATAACTGGTAAAGGGCCTCAACTGTATGAGGGTACCCCCAGTTCTCATCCATTTTGAGAAGATTTTCCATGATTGCTCCAATCCATTGTATGTAAATTATAGCCACAAGAGAGGGAAATTGGTCATTGACAACCACTTTATCAACCAAGTTCCCCCCCTTGTATTTGGGGTGTTGGGAGTAGCCTTTATAAACCATCCAGCTATTGGGGTACCAAAATGTTAGGAAACCTCCATATGTATGGGGATTTCCATGAGGAAGACTGCGATATGAGTGTTTTTTGATGGTTGATGTATTTTTGGTTGATGGTTGATGGCTTTTGTTGATGGTTGATGAGTTAATTAAACGTTTGGGATTGACCCTCTTTTAAAGGGAACTGACACGATTTTATAAACATCACAAAGACATGGGTATAATTGAAAACTGTTGGTTGGTTGATGATTAGTATGGAATTTATTAACTTACCCTTGATATGATTTTTTGGGACTATCATAATCCATGAACTGGGAATTCCATTCTTAACCAACCGGGATGGGGTCCTCAAACGATGGGTAAGTTGGGTTTATATATATATATATTTATTTATATATATATATTCATATATACATATAATATCATATATTCATATACCTATTGTATGTATATATATATACACATAATTATATACATAATTATATATAGGCTGAGTATTGGGTTTATGGTTGATATGTCGATATACTGAACTCGTCTTAGAAAAGATCGGGGGCCCCGAAGTTTGGCCCATCGATTTGGTCTCAGAACTTGGCGCCCGGAACGGCCGGTTGGGTAAGGCGGTGGATTTCCCGAGCTGATTACTGGAGGCTATAAATTCCAGAAAAACTACAGTTATACCCTCTGGTTATTTAACATAGCCATGGGAAATGACCCATAGAAATAGATTATATAGATGGTTTACCGTTTTTAAAAATGGGTGGATTTTCCATGGCTATGTTAAATAAATAACCAGATGGTATATCATGTTATATCACCTCATGTCCTGAAAAAGAACCTTAGTCAACCAAGTTTATCCAAGTTTCATAAGTTTCATGGGCTGTCCTTATAACCCATGAGCCAAAGCGCTGTGGATGACCCATGGCGCCAAACGCGTTCCCTGCGCCAGGTCGGATCATCTGTCCTTTGGCTCGGGCAAGACTCGTTTCACCGAGAAGCAGGAGACCAACCATCGACTAACAGCAGCCCAGATGGTACAGTTATGGCCATTTATTAGTTATAACTGGTTATAAATGGGATTATACATTCTATAAATGGAGTTATAAGTACTTATAACTGGTAAAGGGCCTTAACTGTACAATGTGAGGCCCCCCAGTGATGTTTGTTGGTTAACAAAAGCCCCAGTAACTGTTCACCAACTTTTCACGCTATCGAACTTTTGGCCTCACATTGTACCCTAAGATCCCAAAACGTCATAGCCATGGATGCTGGATGTTGATTCCCCCATAGAAGATGTGTAGTTTGACATTATGTGTAGACATGATTGTAGAGACGTTGTCATTGGGGTTCTACTAACTTGTTGCAAAGGGATCGTTACAAACCATTATTGGAATGGCTACAACACAGACAAGTAGAACCTGTTCCCAACCAGGGCTTTGACTTTGCTCAATTCAACACATATCCATTTAAATGGCATGTATCACTCAAGAACTGTCTTGAAATCATGTGGGGTGCCATAGCCACCACTAAATGTGTTTGTGAAGTGTTTCTTCACTGTCCCTGAGTGGCTACGGTTGTCTTCATATTGGGTGCCTCCCTCATCCAGAAAAGATACTTCCCACATGATCCATGAAATATTTCCCTACAACTGGGTCAATGTTTGGGGAAAGATTTAAGATTGTTAATTAATCACCCTCTGGTAAACTAACATAGCTATTGAAAATGGCCATTTATAGTGGATTTACCTATTCCAAATGGTGATTTTCCATAGTTATGTTAGTTTACCAGAGGGTATTCCGTATTCCATATAATATGACCTTTGGGTTTTATCAGGAGTCATTTGAAACCAATGGACACGGGTATGGTGCAGACTTATTGACTCCTGAGAAAACCTTGATTGGTCTACACGAAATCAAGCTTGAAGTTGAAGGTCCCTTCGTACACCAATCTGGAACTATCCACACACTTTCTGTGCTTGTTTTTGTTTGGGAGAATTCCATTTCACTCACTATTTGTCGAAGACCCATGTAACTCACTTTAAATTCATTATTATAGTGACAATTCACCGCGACGCAGCGCATTGCCCAGTCGTTTGACCTAGTTGATGATCTGCTTGTGATTCATTGGGATTCTAGTGTTGCCATGTCCTGTCTATTAAAATGTGTTTGTAGTCTTTGCGCTACATTTGTGGACGTAACATATCTACTGTGGTTACTATGTGTATATGTGACTATGACACTATAGACGCTGCACCCTCAGTCGCTAAGGACGAGTCAAACACTGTTGGTATCCAACCATCTGACAGTCAACAACTTTGTTTCCCAATGATCAGCCAAAATTTATCCAGGGACTTATTGAAACATAAAGCATCACATTTATTAACCTGTTTACAGGTTTGATAATTTTGGTTCACTTAACTTCGTTGCTTCAATCACATCAAATCCCGGATTCTTGTACTTAAAATCCCATTTTCTAAGTTAAACATCTCAGGTGGTGGGTCAAATCCTTGTTCCCTCGGTATGCGCAGCCATTCGCGACGCCGGTCCTGCTCCGTTGCGGCGCCATGGCGGAAGAGACGATGACGAAAGTGTTCCTTCGGCACTTGAAGGATGGCAAGGTGAAGCCCAGAGAGAGTCTTGGCGATGAAAAGGGACGTATCATGGAGTTCTAATGGAATGGGATTTAATGGTGATTCTAAATGGGATTTAATTGTGATTCTAAATGGGATTTAATGGTGATTCTAAATGGGATTTAATGGTGATTCTAAATGGGATTTAATTGTGATTCTAAATGGGATTTAATTGTGATTCTAAATGGGATTTAATGGTGATTCTAAATGGGATTTAATTGTGATTCTAAATGGGATTTAATGGTGATTCTAAATGGGATTTAATTGTGCTTCTAAATGGGATTTAATTGTGATTCTAAATGGGATTTAATGGCGATTCTAAATGGGATTTAATGGTGATTCTAAATGGGATTTCATTGTGATTCTAAATGGGATTTAATTGTGATTCTAAATGGGATTTAATGGTGATTCTAAATGGGATTTAATTGTGATTCTAAATGGGATTTAATGGTGATTCTAAATGGGATTTAATTGTGATTCTAAATGGGATTTAATTGTGATTCTAAATGGGATTTAATTGTGATTCTAAATGGGATTTAATTGTGATTCTAAATGGGATTTAATTGTGATTCTAAATGGGATTTAATGATGATTCTAAATGGGATTTAATTGTGATTCTAAATGGGATTTAATTGTGATTCTAAATGGGATTTAATTGTGATTCTAAATGGGATTTAATTGTGATTCTAAATGGGATTTAATTGTGATTCTAAATGGGATTTAATTGTGATTCTAAATGGGATTTAATTGTGATTCTAAATGGGATTTAATTATGATCTGATGGTGATTTAATGGGATTTATACAATGGTGATTTCGTAAGGGATTTCAATTTGTGATTTAAACATATTTATAAAGGTGACTTCATTAATGGAATTTAATAGTTATAGTATAATCTATAGATACAATATAAGTTCAATGATGGATTTATATATACTATTGATGGAATTTATAGTTCAATGATGATTTTGTGAAATCGTTTTAATGGGATACGGGATACCCTTGGAATGGATGAAGTCTCCGTACAGTCGGTGGGGAAAAAAAAACAACATGGCGACAAGTCGAAATTGGGGATTTAATGACCTAGTTACCCTCTGGTAAACATACAAAAAGCTATGGAAAATCACCATTTTTTATCGAAAAACTCACTATAAATGGCAATTTTCAATAGCTATGTTAAATTACCAGAGGGTACCTAGTGAATGGGTTCATAAGCCAATTTCTACTGGAAGGGGATCCTCATTTGTAAGTTGGGTGTTTCTAAGAATCAGGGAACCACCATGTTTAGCCATGTGAAGAAAGCGTCGATGAACACATCAATGATTTTGGGGTATCCTAGCTGAAGAACATCCACAACTACCAACGATTTTCCGTGTGAAGGGGTGGATTTCATGGATGTTGGCTCCCCACCCAGCTGGGAAAGGGCAGTCATTTTTACTGATGAGGCAAACCCAATAACTTAACACGCCATTTGCCAAGCAAAATAATCACGGAATGATACCACATAACCCTTAAATGCTTGGTGACTGGGATGGTTTGTCGCATTATATTTTCTTCATTATGTATACACCTGAAATTGATACAAACGGTTCCCCAATGTTCAAACAAAGCCTTAGAGGCTGTTCCCAAATCCACGATTCAACAAGAGATGGGATGGGTCTGAACATCTCTAATTTGGAGGCAGACTCACATCCTAAACAGATAATTGATAATTATCTGGGTAAATTGTAACGACCTCACTGTTCTCCCTCACTATAATCATAATTAGTAAGGGGAATCATCCCAAAATGGCCTTAATTCAGCTTAGTGAAATATTATAATTTACCCAGAATTATGTATATCTTCTGCTAGTTGCTTGATTTTGGTGCTGATTTTTGTTCCCAATCCTGGGCCCCAATCAGGATGGACTGCAGCATTCAGCAATTGCTCAGATGCTCGGAAAATTCTCCTGGGTCAACCTTGACCGGGATTTATTCACCTACTAACCGGTGAAGATGGCCAAAGCAAATCTAAGTTTTGCCATGAAGCAATCGAATGTTTGGGGAATAAGATAAACCATGATAAACCAGATTAATTAGACTAAGCTTTAAGCGAAAAATATGATCATGTTTAAGGGGAATATTAGTGGGACAGATTCCCATAGTTTTTTCACGAACCATTTCATCAACCTGGCCAGACCATGTCAGCAGGCATTGAAGCCTGGAAATCAGACTTGTTCCAATGTTTTTTTTTTCTGGTCCACCTATGTTACATTGAATGAATTACAGTACATTTTTGTTTGTTTATGTTTGTTTCCAATCTTTTGTCTCATTGCTTCGGCTGTAAAACCCCATATGATTTCTTTGATATCACAATAAGTTGGTTGTAAATCAGCAACGTTCGTTTTTTTTGTTTTTTTCGTGGGTCATCCTACATTGTTTGATTTGTATGTCCGCACACTAAACTGCGTATGGATACATGACCACAACAATGATTCTGTTACAGCAATATGAGAGAAATATCTCTAATGTTATAGTAATATAGTATTTGCTACTTACTCATGAAAATAGCGATGGTAACACTGACGCAACAAACATGATACACATGTTTCTTGTTGGTCCAGCAGCTTTCTCAGGGTCCAATGTAACCCTTGCTATGTTCGGATCATGCTGTTCACATCTTGCCATAAACGGAGACATCATAAAACTCATCCTTCTTGATTTTAGGTGTCTCATGTTTTACATTTCTTCCATTGAAGCTACCAATGGCCGCATGTTTCTACTTGTACTGGACTCCGACTGACTCTGACGTATGAGGACAGGGCTGCGGTCGCTTTCTGGCCCGTTGGAAGACTCTCTTTGGGCGCGTGGCACGGCAAGGGGCTTGGCATTCGACAGCGATGCTGCTTCAGGACGGGCCATAGGCTACGCGGGATGATCCTGGAGGGTTGCTTGGTGGCTTCTCCAAGGTAGATCAACGTTGAGATGTTCTAAGTTCTTGCCACCGGAAACATTCCAAATTCTTGCATCCTCCTAGGAAAAACACGATGCAGGATACGTAATTATGCAAAGTGTTCCATGCTGATGGACTTGGAACTAATTTGGCGTGGAAATGCGTGTGCGAATGGAACCAGACATATGTTTTGTTTTGTGTGTTTAATGGCATTACATAAAATACGATCCTATTTTGGGGCTCATTCAATGGGGCTATGATATATGCGATGGTTGATGTCAGAGAGGGATTACATAGGAATAGATCACATGTCAGAGAGGGATTACATAGGAATAGATCACATTGTTCCTCTGGTAATTTAACATAACTTAACGATAGCTATTGAACATTGCCATTTTATAGTTGATTTACCTATGGAAAATGGTGATTTTCGATAGTCATGTTAGTTTACCAGAAGGTAACTACTAAATTCCATTAATGGAGTCACCTTTATGGATGGCACTATTTACCAGAAGGTAACTACTACAAAGCCGTGCCTCAAATTTCCAGGCTTTGATGTGCCGAGCCAAGCTGTGGATGGTAGAGAGATGATCCAAGCTGTTTCTTGAGATCCCAGATACGAAGCGGGTTATAAGCATATGGTAACATATCGGAATCCATGTTTTTTTTGGAGATACAGTATACCATAGCAATATATTTACAATATACAGGAATTCATTTATATATATAAATATTATATTATACATATTTATATATTATATCATACATATATATATATATATATTATACATATATATATATATTATACATATATATTATACATATATACATATTATATATATATTAATTATACATATATATATATATATTGTACATATTATATATATATTGTACATATTATATATATATATACACATTATACATATATTATATATATTACATTATATATATATATTATACATATATATATATATATTATATTACATATATATATATAATATACATAAATATGTATATATATATATACATATATATATATACATATATATATATATATACATATGTATATATACATTAATATGGTTATGGTTTTAAAAAAATGTAGCCCATGTTATTGGAGGGTGAAAATTCTGTGGTCCCCCGCCTTGCTCGAGGATCTCCGACGAAGAGATTTGCAGCTGGACTTGGTGGAGCATCTGGGGATGGCCAGTAACGCCTGCGAAAGACACCCGGGCGAAACGCCAAACACGGTGATGGTGGGAGGGCTGTGGCAAGTAACTATATTAATAATTGTGTGTATATATATAATATGTAATAATAAATAACAATATTAATAATAATAATTATTATTATTATTATCTATATATCCCTACAGCTCCAGATCACTTCTCAGAAGGTATTCAGGTTTAAACCTGCTGAGGGAGGACTTTGGGCTACAATTGCCTGAGAATGGACTTGGTGACCCAGGCGCGTGGTCAGGCCATTTTGGCCCATAGGGAGGAAATCACAAGGGTTCAAATCACTTTTACTCGATCAGGCGCACAGTAGATGGTGAAACATTCACGCATTGAATGTGAAACCAGTACTGGTGATATCATATCACATCATTTTTCCACATACTTATGTTTCACACACACACATATATATATATATATTATATTTACCTGTGGATGTTGCTCTGCCATGGGACTTCAACGGGCATCTGCACTGAAAGGTGCCCCCTCCCCTTATGCTCTGCTGCCCTCCGTTTTTTTCAGTGTATTTCATGGGGTTTGATTGTGGGAATAATTCTAAAATGGATTGGTTTCCTGACCTGTGCCCATGGGCTATCTTCCCCCAAAAAAGTAAACTAGTGAACATACTGGGTAAACATCATTGGCCACATCACCAATCAGTCGGCCCTCCACAGCAGCACGGCTCAGTGCACACTTGGCATCCCCTGCCATGTCGCTGCAATGGAGTGAAGATGGGTTAGGTGGTCGGAATGTAACGGCCCCATTGAAGTTCAAGATCAGTGTTGCCCAATTGCATTCAAAAAAATGGAGCTTAAACATGTGGCAGTGCAATGTCCACATCTATGTGCACTTTTGTTTTCAAACAAAGTATCGCAGCCAAGGCTTTGCTTTGGGCATGTGTATCTTTCAAGGACTGCAAGGATATGTGTCCACCCAACAGCCCCCGATCATGGAAGACCCTGAAGCTCTACTGGTATAGTGTGTGCAGCACAGTGCATTCAAGTGGAAACCCTTGTGGCAAAACATCAATTGACATATTTTGACATGAACCTGCTATTGTTTGAACTTATCCCAACACATCCAAGGAGCGGAGCATTGTCAACTGGGAACGAGATGAAGACATGAGACCCATTGTTCGATCCCAAGATAGTTGTTGGATTTACACAGTAGCAATTGTGTTTCAATTATATAGTCCTGGTAAATTTTGTTCACCATGTGGGGCCGAAGGTCTATGACAACGACATTGAGCGGAACTACTTTCTTTTGAAGGAGCTCTTGATAGGCATTGGCTTCAAGTTGCAGCAGGGGAACCCAACACTAGCAGATTACCAAGTACCTTGGCTATATGGGGCCATATGGGATATGTTTACAACAGTGCAGTCAATTCATGCACATGACATGCAGTAACTAGTTTGATCAGCCTTATCTGGCAGTATCTGCTTGTAAATTTCAGGCTGGCTTCATCTACTTGACATCGACTGCCAACTACCACCGGTGCTTCTACAAGAAGAGAGGTGGAAAAGGTCGTATCAAGGTGCCTTGGATTCAAATCTATTCAACTCAGGAATACGACATGATTCCCAAGATACACTAAATATCTTGACGGTTGATTTATGTTTTGTACTTTGTGCAGAAATGTGAATTGAACCTCGACTATATAATATATCCCTACAAGCTATAACTCACCTATCAATTGACATGTGTATATTAATAAATACAGTGTGTGCAAACATGGTCTTGAGGTTTTGGTCCAATGAAGTTTTTCCATCACCCTCCGCTGCCCAGGACTGGTCTCACCTTGAGTCCACAAGGTGTAGAGCTTTGGTCACGCATCTCCTTCGGCTCACGTCCAAGACTACTGAGTCGAGGACATGCTGAGGAATGTTGGTAATATATTATATATATATTAATAAACTGTTTGGCTTGTCTGAATATTATATTATTCACTTGATATTATATATTATTCCCCACCTGCCAGGTGAGGGTTGTTAGATTTTATCAGAGTTGTTCTCCTCCTCTTCCTCGGCTAGCTGTCCTCCTCCTTCTCCTCCTCTTCCTCGCCTCCTCCTCCTCCTCCGCCTCCTCCTCTAATTTCTCCTCGACCATGTCTGCATCAACTTACCTTCCCAGCTCAGTGTGCACTGCTGGACCTCAACCTGGGACCTGCCCAGCTCAGTGTGCACCGCTGGACCTCAACGGCCAGATAGAATGCCAGAAGATATGCCAGATAGAAAGCTATAAGATATGCCAGATAGAATGCCAGAAGATATGCCAGAAGATATGCCAGAAGATATGCCAGGTAGAATGCCAGAAGATATGCCGATAGAATGCCAGATAGAATGCCAGAAGGTATGCCAAATAAAGTGCCAGAATGTTTGCCAGATAGAATGCCAGAAGATTTGCCAGATAGTATGCCAGAAGATATGCCAGATAGAATGCCGGAAGATATGCCAGAACATATGCCAGAAGATATGCCAGGTAGAATGCCAGAAGATATGCCAGATAGAATGTCAGATAGAATGCCAGAAGATATGCCAGATAGAATGCCAGAAGGTATGCCAGATAGAATGCCAGATAAAATGTCAGATAGAATGCCAGAAGATTTGCCAGTAACAAAATGTATAGGTCATGGTGGGGATCACACGAAGTAAAGTAATTTATTTTTTAGCAAAAACAAATGAACAAAACGGCATAGCATTATATTTTGCCCCATCTGTCACAGGAGTGGTGAGATCAAAGTGTTGAAGAAGATCGTGGTCCATTTCCAGGCTCTTTTGGGTGAGCCATAACACGGTGAGCTTCAAAGGTTGTGCATGTGTGTATGTATGTATCCGAGTGTCTGCTGTGTGTGTGTGTTCATGTGTTTTGTGTTTGCATGTGAAATGTGCACAGCCTTCAGAGACTCACGAGCAAAACTCCCGTGCAGGGTGGTGGTGCTGATCACGAGGTCCATGCACCTTTGGTTGAGCAGGAGTGGATTTTGATTTGCACATGCACTCCAAAACTGAAGTGGCCGTACATTCACACAATGAATTGACACTTGAAGGATTGGACACTCACACTGGTCAGGAGGATGATGGCCCTGACTTGGAGCTCGTGGTTGATGATGAGCCAATCATCGTGGAGACCAAGGCTTGGACTTCAGTTTTTTGACACGTTTTCATCCATGTGCTGTCACAGTGCCAAACCCAGTTTTCAAGATTGAATGATTAGAGTCTCAGTGCATATGTTTGCCATGCTAGGAGCCTCATGGCGATGCTACTGAAAATTTGATGAAATGTTTTGAGGCCATGTTGGTGAGCAATGTTTGCCATATAGTCTGCCTTTAGTTTTGAAATTGCAATGATTGGCAGGAAGTGGGGGCACTTCTATGGCCGAAGGCAGCGATCTGGTGGCAATTCGTTTGCTCATGTCTTGAAGTTGCATTGGCAACCAGTAAGTTCAGGGTTGAATTCAGCACCGTGCCATTGGCAGGATGAGATCAAAGATGAAGTCCAAGATGAAGCTGCTACAGAGCCGATAGAGGATGATGCTGTCCTTGCCCTATGTGCATTTAGCAAACTGTTGGCAGAACACTTGCTTATTTGTTTCTCATCTACTTTCATTTTGAGGCCAAAGGTCGAATGATGCCTCCTCCTGAGGCCATCATTCTCCTTTCCATGCAAAATGTTCTGAATGATTTGCAAGTGCTCTTGAATGCACATGTCCTACAACAGTAGTTGCAGGTTCCTGTGCGTTCACGTCGTGGTGCAGTGAAGGAGGTGGGGTACTTACCCAAAGAACAGTGCACTTACCTTTTTGATAATGATGTTTCACAGGAAGGATCTGCGAGTGCCTCTCCAGACAACCTTGAGGCAGGCCACATAAGTTTTTTGGAAGTTCACAGTTGGCCCACTTTACTATGTCCCAGTTTGTTCTGTGAATACATCAGCCCTGGCAGACACTACCATATGATCCTATGGAAGTGCCACCGGAAGTTCCTCCTGGTCCGAACCCGTGGGATACTGATGTGGAGGATGATGAGGAGCACTGGATTCAATTTAGCTGTGGTGCAAAATTGTTTAGTCACAAATTTGTAATTTATTGATGCTGCTTGATAAGGAAGGGGCCTTTGTTCCATATTCACGGAGAATCCGACGTTTTTTTGAGAAGTGGCCAGGATGCATGGCAGGGGCCCTACTCAGTGCAATAAAAGATATCTATATATTGCACACCAAAAATGCCAAGTGTGGTTGTAGACTACCTTTTACCTCAGTGCTCAGTGAATGTGCCAGGAGCCACTTGCAGCTGACACCAATGGTGGTGAAGCAGCATCAGAAGGTGCTAAGGCTGGGATATGATGTGAACCATGCATGGGTAGACACAAGGTTTTTTTTAATCTGAAGCCACTTGCTGAATTCAAGTGCGAATTCAAATTTCACCACATCAACATGTCAGGCTAGCAGCCTGGTGTCCCAACAAGCTGAACTGCGAGCTGACAAGCGACGGGAGGAAAAGGAGAAACCACCAGCAAAGCCAGGAAGAAAGCGCAAAGAACCCACTGAGCCCACAGAGGAAGCTGGTCTGGTTTCTAAAGCCCGTGGCAAACGACCCAGCAAGGAAAAAAAAACTGAAGTAGAACCTGCAGCAAGTAGTGCACCTGATGTGCCTGTTGCTGCTGCTGCCAAACGGAGGGCAAGGAAACAAACCAAAGCAAGTGAGGAACCAAAGGATGTTGAGGGAATGGCCAAAACGCCTAAGGGCAAGGGCAGGGGAAAGGGCAGAGGTAAGAGCAAGTCAGGTTACTCACCTGGCACCAGCAAACTGAAGGCTGACAGGGCCTATGAGAAATTGATTGGGTCTTGTCTCCGTGATATGAAGGTACCAAAACTTGGGGACCGAAAGTCCTTCACTTTGCCGTCCCCTGGGTCTGACAAGTCAAGTGTTGGTGTGGTCCTGTACAATGAATACTTCTACGTGACGAAGTGTGTCACACCTGTGACGTCATGGCCTGAAAGCTGCGCTGACTTGAAGGTGCCATGTGGCTTCGATTTTTGTTTGCAAGTTTGGTTTCATTACCATATGTGGGTGATCCCATGATTAGCTTTGTTGCATTGATCCCTGTGGACAGGTGGACACCAAGGGTGGTGTGACCATTCCTTGGTATTGCTCTGAAGGCGAGGAGAAGACTATGATTCGCAATGCGTGGGCACAAGCCAAAGTCTTGGCAGGGTGGGAAGAGGCCTGGTTGTGTGTGTGTTTGTGCATCTTGTACGTGCATGTACATGCAGTGCATGTCAATGGTACATCTAATTATAATATATGTGTTTTGACTTCATGATCGAACCATAACATGTACAATCCTTGGAGCTGTCCTGTGCCAGGTGTGATCTAGCTGACGATGCCCTAGATCTTCTTGCGAACATGCTGTACAGCCAGCTCTGAACCAACTTGGCCATGATGGGGACTTGAAGGGAAAACCACTACATCCCTCAACCTCACAAAATTGATAAGAACATATGTATCATGCTGGCTACTGAGCTTGCTGAAAACGCCCATCGGGCCGGAAAATCTTGGGTGTGTTTTCAACACACTTGTGGCTTTTGAAGCTGTGCCACAGCGCACAACAAGTTTAATTACATCATGCCTGTGTGTGGCATTTGGGGATACAATGGCCTTTGACGACATATATTGTTTTTGGGGTCAGTAAATACCTCCAAAAAAACATATATATATATATATTATATATATATATATAGTAAAACACATGTTATATTGCATTTTTTTACAGGACATGGTTCTTTACTATGTGCACTATATTTGTGTTTCAAGTGGGCCATTTGATCATACGATATTCCCAGATCTTTAGCTCAGCTAGTTGATCACTGGAAACGGGGAAAAAAAAGTCATGTGTTTGCAAACTAGACCAGCTCACTTTCACAGTACATGCTGTGCATGTTTCCCACATGATTGTCCCACATTAACTGGTCCATGTGCCTTCGCAGGTCGTTCCACATCGAAGCTGGCCATTGATCCTGCTCGCTCTCCTCGCCAAGGCCATGAAAACATATGGGGCCCAGCAGTCATACCAAACAGATCAAACAAGTTTTACTTATTGGAATTGGTCAGGTCACAAGATTGTCCGCAAGAATGTCTTCTTGAAAAACAAGTTTGGAGGTGCCCCCAGCTGTGCCCAACTGCATAGGGTTCACCTTGGAACTGATGTGGAACCTTTTTTCCCCATGTCAGCATATCACATCTTGGTGGGTGCATACATTTTTGATCAAGCTGGAAGGGTATAGAGATGCGAACATGCCCATATCCATTATCCATGGGTTCAACCTTGTTCAGAACCTTTACAGTTGAACAATTGCAGTGAATTTTCGAAAATGGACCATTGCGCCTTAAAAATGTCTTGAGGATTTTATTAGCAAGTGGTCAACTCCATGAACTAACAAATTATAATTTACCCTGACTGCACTGGGATAGCCTGGTGACTTGAGATCGGGCTATGGAGTCTCCCCGATCAGTTCGCTTGAGTCGAACCCAAGCCTGCGTTCTATTGGCAATTGGTTTTCCACCAGTACTGTGTTCAGGCTGCATTGGTGTTTTGTTTCTTGTTCATCAAGAGTAATTCTTGTACAGTACCACAGCTTTCCACATGAAATGAAACTTACTCAGCTGGTGGCTAGTGAAAAAAAACTTGTATTGGGAAGGGTACCCATGGAGAAATGAAATGTTTACTAAACCGACTCCCTCATCACATAATGAAAATAATTTCACCACGAACTTTGGGGATGGAGTTGGGGTTCGTTATGCAGGGGTATGGTGTTATAATAACCCAAATGAGTTGGGATATACGTTTTGTTCCTGTAAGTGTAACATATAACTAATATATATTATATATAATTTATATTAGTTTAAATGATATATAAATATAAATATATATATATTGCATTTTATATATTATATATATACACATCATAAGCTTGGTGTACATACGTGTAAAATACCACCCACATAAATAAATACATATGACATCAATTTATTTATTGGGGGCGTATCTGCAAACACCCCTGCACCAGCCCTCATTCTGCCCGATCTCAGGATTCATGTCCTTGATTGGATTGGACAAGACCTTGAGCGCCAGAATGTGGTGAGGGACCATTGGGGTTCTGCAGTTGGATTCTGTGTGAAGCCTGATGCTATGACCCATATGCATAAACATAGAACATATCATTGAGCTGGCATGCAGGACCTTACATCGGTGGAATACTTTTGTGGAGTTGAGACAGTGGTGAAAGCTTTTCGTTCTATCCTCGGGCAATGCAAAGTGTGAGAACAAATTGGGCACATGTATGTAGTATGCCTCACTGGCATGGATTTTACCTTGTGCTATTGGCACATTGAGGGGCAGAAAACTATGCAGCGTCCTTGTCTCAGTTTTACATTGGATGCCTATTACTTGAATTCAGTGTCAACTTGTTCCTACTCGACATATACATGAACGTCGCTATGTTGCCGTTAGCCAATCTAAGGCAGGGAGTTGATTTGACGAAAGATGAAGCTTTGCACAACCTGATGTTGCCTATGGGCCTGATGTGGGCATTCAAGCAAAGCTTGCGGTGTGTCAAACGTGGAATTGGAATGCTCGGCATACCATGCAATTCTTTTACTTTCATGTCCAGCTCTCAGCATGAAAGAACAGTATGGCAGCCATGGGGTCACATGGTACACCCATGGGTCATTGAAGGGAATTGCCTAGCAGCAAGAAGCTGCCTTATCATCATGCTTCTCATCGCCCGCTCTGTGTGGTGGTTAACGGAGAACCCGGGACAAAGTGCACTTCAGTTCTTCCCTGTCCTCCAGCATTTAATGGCGATACCTGAAGTACTTGCAATGAGAATCTACTGGTAGGGGGCTTGGTTTGGATGTAATTCGTTCAGTCCAATGCGATTTGCTTGAGTGATTTCTTGGGTTAGCCGGTCACTCCAGATTCCACCCAACTGTGCGTCCCAGGTACATGGGCACTCATGGAGGATGGTCGGTCAAACCCGAATTCTCCTATGGCAATGTGCATGGTGCCCAGTTGTGTCACTCAGTGCAGGTCAATGTTTACTATGACATGATGAATTCTTAAGTGTTGTTTGACCATTATATCGAACAAGTTAAGTTTCTGATGCTATATTTATATAAATGGAAACAAGTAGCATATGATTGTCAGTGTGGTCACATGAGGCCATGGGCACCTCATCTTCGTTTGCCACTGACCAAACTTGTGCGTGAGGAGATTCACAAACGACAGGCTTCAAAACAATGTGAAATGGTCAAAAAGACTGTAAAGAAAGATCCTGCAACTGGCTCTCAAAAAACACAAGTGTCGAAGTCTCAGTGGTACAAATTGAAATTCAAATGTGTCAGCATCCTGTTCAATGCATTTGACCTTGCTGTCAACTTGACCAGACATTTAGGTCAGGTGGGGCCCACATGCGTTCTTCAGCTGCTTATCCATTGCAATTCGGGCGGTTTGTTGCAAAAGAACATATCCAAGTTATGGATACCCGATTGCAGTCAGTGATTGACAAAAAACAGTCAATAAATTCATGATGAGTTTGTGTGGGAGATACAGTTCACACACCCACACACCATGCTTGCCAAAAGCACCCAGCGGGTTCCTCCCAGAAGTTGATGAACTGAGGATTGCAAGGCACCACTCCCGGACCTGCAGGCCATCATCAAGGGTGGCTTCCGAGATCCCTGATTGCAATTGTCTTGGGTCACCATGTATATACCTTTACACATCATTAATGTGTTTTGTGCAAAGGTTTTTATTCAAAGATACTGGAATGAGATAGGTGCCCCGAGCTCGAACATCACTGGACCATTTGTTTGAAACATGACCTTTCTAAAAATCAGTTCGTGGCTTGCCCATTGCTCAAAACACCCAAAAAAACTGAGGTGGGTGGTCTGTTTTTGGCATCTTTTCTTTGGGGGAATTTGTTTGATTGATAAGTTAAATGTTAACAGTACTATATACGAAATAAAATTCAAAACATAAGCAACATGTTGGTAGCTAGCATCTACGTGTATTCCACTGAAATAGCATATGCCTACTCTGGAGATATATATATATATAGTTGCATCAACACAAATATGTTATTCAACTGCTGTTTCTGTGGCACCATGTGCAGGTTAAAACCCAGGCGCGTGCACATGATAATGGTGTTGATCTTGATGTCGTTGATGCCTGCCAGTGTGCTGGCCGACCCAGGAACCACCTGACTGGGCACCAGCCCTCTTGGAGCCCTTTGTGGGGATGGTTCAGAAAGCTGCTGTGGCAGGCTTGTATATCCCAGACCCTAACATTCCAGTCCAGGTCAAACCGGACAAAAAAACTTTTGAGCGCTTAAGATCCGAGTTAAACTTGGATTAGTCCAATCAGCTGTATGGCCCAATTCAAAATGTCTGTGTGTGTTCCATATGATCTTGCAACTCTATGCATCTGATTGGATAGTTTAAATACATCATTTTCTCTATTCATTTATGTTGCTGGATCATGTGGTATTTTTCACATGGTAAATTTATATGCTTTGATGGCTTCATCGACACAAATTCTGTGTTGCCGGTCTACTCGCGTTTGAAAACTGGCCTGATGCTGGATGTTCAAAAATGCTCTATTTGTGTCCCACTGGTTGGACCCATTGGCAGGATGGAGTTTAGCTACATGCATGCATCACTCATGAGATTTCAGACTCTACAAAAGCAGCTTGGTGCAGGTGTAAAGAACATTCACTAGCTTAAGTGATTGTGCAGCCTCCATTTTGCTTGAACTGTGTGTTCACTGGGCACTTGGACAACAACCTTGTGCAAGGCCTGGACTTTCTTCTGTTGTTAATTGAAATAAACAATGCATCTACAAAAAAAAACACTATTTTTGTGATTTTTACTCAGCGTGGTTTTTGCGTGATTTTGCGTGGCAGTCGCGTGCTCACACAGTTTCCAGCGTGATTTTGCGTGATTTTTTTTTATCTTCAGGCTATGGGGAAAAATCCTCCCACGGCTGCAAAAAGCCGACCGGCTCCTGTGGACTAGCACTCAGATATCATTGAAAAAGTTATTGTACAATGGCATTATCAAATCTTTACCTCAATTAGATTGTTGCTACCCACACCTGCCATCCCAGGAGCGAACCCGTTCTGCCTCTTCCATGGATTCGTTCAACTCAGAGGATGAGATTGCGCAGTTAGAGAAACGATTGGGTGTGAAGTTGCCAGGTGTCATGGCAAGATATACATATTGATCTAGATCTATTCGATCCGTCGATGTCATTTGTCATTGCAACTTTCTAATGACACGTGTATTGAACTAATCCATTTATTTGTGTTTGAACATTAAGGTCAGTCACATGCCAAAGCCAAACCTGTAGCTACACCATCCAGGGCGGGGATGACTACTGCAACATCTGTGGCACTTGGTGGTGCAGCTGTTAGTGACAAGGTGAGGCCACGTGAACCAGTTCCTGTGCCTACAGCGTCAGCAAAGAGTACCCCTATCAAGTCTCCAGAGAAAAAGAAGTCCAAGGGTGGCATCGAGTCCGAAAAGGAGCCCATTGTGGAGGATCTTTCTGGGAAATTTGACAGTGTAGCAGATGGTGGAGCTGGTAAACCAACTGTTGAGACAATTGATCTCGATGAGTCTCCCATGACTGTTGGGGTAGGGGGCTTAGTAAATTGAGAATGCATCACTTGGTACCAAATGCATATGCACCACATATTATAATATATATATATAATTATATTAATGTCAGACCAGTATGGGATCCCTACATGTTAAAAAATAATATTTAATATATATTATATATATAACATATAAAACTATATATTATATATATTATATATATAATATATTATATATATATGTGTCATCTCCCCCTCTTGCCACTGCCCAGGTTCCTAAGACACCAGACCTGTCAGATCCTGCGAATGCCGTGCTTGATGCCCAGATTCCACCATGGGATCGCCTTCCAGAGCCAGAGACTGTCCCCGGTTCGATTGACTTGGGCTCCCAGGAATATCAACCCAGCTACTTGGATGACCCGACACCAGGTGAAGAAGCCTTTCGAAAAATGATGGATCGACCCTTGAAAGATGTCGTGTTTCCAACTGGCAGGTCTGATTGGGCAATTGAATTTCTCCGGGATGATGTGAAGCTATGGGTTCAAAGGCGACAGGAATGTGGTGACGTGGGGGAAATTGACCCTGCCATGACCCAGTTTGTTGACAAAGTAGTGAAGACTGGACAGATGTTGGAAAAGCTGTACAAAGAGGTTGAACCAGAACGTCAGGCACATGCCCTCTTCTTGTCCAAACTTGACCGTGCAGCTGTGGCCATGAAGGACATGCAGCTGCGCAAGTTCCAGGAACTCAACCCTGGTACAGATCCCCTTTCTTCGAATGATTTCAGTGAAAAGGTCAGTAAGATCCAGGAGTGGAAAAAACAAAAGTTGGAGGACCAGTTGAAGGTGCTTGATCGATCTGAACAAACCCTGAAAGAACATGAGGACCAACATGTGGCGATCTTGAACGAAATGATTCATGCTGCCCGTGCTATGTTGAACAGTCCTACTGTCGTACAACCAGTTCGAGTTGATGCTACAGCTGCTGACCTCATGGAGGAATTGTCATCCTTTCTTGATGAGAAGGCACGGGCTTCACATATATACACCTACTAGCAGCTATGGGTAAATGTTTAATATGTTTATATATGACAATGCCTCATTTTATAATATAGTTACATACGTATACATCTATATATATATATATATATGTATGTATATGTGTGCACATCCATATAGTCCCACACACACATACCCAGTAGGTAGTCAGTGGCCCTGCCTGCAGGCAAGCCCATTGCCTTCGACACTTGGCGAACGCAGTCCTCAGGATTTGGTTGATGACAATGAGGTCAAAGCCTACAATGGCCCACCAGAATCATGTCTGTATAGTAAAGTTTCTGCGGGCACTTGTTGTTGGAACCATCCACAGCTTTAGATCGATGTTATGTCTTTGATTGGCACCTCTGGTTCTGCACATCCAACCAAGGAAGCTACTGAATTACCAGGACCACCGACACCACATGTGGTTGCCCATGGAGCTCTGATGAGGCGACAGGACACAACACAGTTGGAAAGAGCAGTGTCTTGTCTGTTAAAACTGCATTGGGATGCAATGCATGAATGTTGCAAATATTTTTAAAAATAAACATATATTATTATAATTCCAAAATATTTTGTACACACACAAAATATATATTATATTTATATGTATTATATCTACTTCATCATTTTCCCCACAGAACAATCTTTACTTGTGCCCCTTTGAGGTCGCTTTGGATGATGACGAGATTGCCCGAGCCCAGAAGAACTCCAAGATGAGATTCTACAGGTCCCTGTCCAGTTGCTTGGTTTAATGACTTGGGGGTATATCAAATTGAGACCATATCAATGACACAACCTTTTGCCAGTTTCAAGTACACCTTTTTTTGTAGCAAAAAGTGGCGCCTTATTTTTGGGACATACCCATCTGAACTGTTGCCTGAAGTCCACCTGTATCCAACATTCCTGTGTGCATACACTGCTGCTAAGGTTCGGCTTGCCCAGCAGCTGTTGTTGATGCAGCCCGTGGCAATCGCAAAGGCTCCTTGGCTTGCAACATGGCAAACTTGCAACTTGAGGATAAATGCCATTGCTAAGCAATTACTTTAACATTGCCACATACATATATATATATAGTTGTAGTATATTATAGATATATGTAATATATATCTCAAAAACATGTTTACCACCTGGCCCAGATCGAGCTTTGATGGCCAAGTTGTACGAACAGTGGATCTCAAGCAATGAAGACTGGATGCAATCTAGCCTAGTGGTGAACAATGCCAAGTCAAGTTCGACACGTCGCAGGGGTCGCTATGTCATGAAGACCTTTAAACAATTGAGGGATCTTTATGGCGCTGCCGTGGCCAAGGGTCTGAGGGATGCCAAAAGAGAGCTTGAGGCAAACAAATCCAGTTCTGACACCAATTGCTATTGGATGGAGAACCCTGACCTCCCTGGAAAAGAGGATTGCTGTACTTGAAATTGTGCATGTGTGTTTGGAACCAGCTACATTCCCAAATGTGTTGAGGGGAAAAATGCAACGTACTTTTTTCTTGGTGGAGTTTAATAGATGAATGGATGGTTGGTTGTACATATGAATATGGGTATGAAATGTGCATATGGATGGATAATATGTAGATAGAGTGATCAAGCTGAGAGGTAGAGGGATAGAAAAAATATACAATATATATGTATATGATAAGATCTAGAGATAGGTTGATATTGCTACGTTAGGGAGCATATTGTTATATTTTTATATTGTGGTGATTTCTGTTCTGGTTCAACATGAAACCTTTTTTATTGCTGTATGCAGCTGCATATTCTCTAAATTTGTTGATATTATAATTCTATCAAATCCCCCTAATCCCATTGAGCAGGAACCTAATCTGATTGAGCAGGACTTTGAGCTCATCAGGGTCTTCGATAGCTTGGAGTTTGAAGATGAGACTGAAGAGACAGCCTACATGTCCTTGCAATCCCGTGGAACCCTGAACGAGGAACAAACCCGTCAGCTGATGCAGTATCTTGGCAGTGTGCTGAAAGCTTGGGGTGATTTCCTAGCCCAAACACATGTGCCAACATGCCCAACTCAATTTCTGAGGCAAGATTCCAGCAATGAACGCATGGCTGAGCTGTTGCGATCAAACACTCGAAGCCTTGGTTTGGGTGTGGCAGATGCCAAGGCCAAAGCTATGCCGGGCACACCGGGTGGACCTGGGGAAAAGCAACCCAAAAAGGTGAATCATCAACGGCTGGTTTCTAGCAAGATTGCAGCCATGAGTTCGAAAATGACTGACTGTATGGCATGGACTTCGAAGTTGGCAGAATCCACTACTCTGTTTCTTAGCTGGGTACCACCCAATCAACCAAGTTTTGAAATTCTACATGTTGTCTTTTAAAACAGGAAACAGCTGGTTAGTACTATTCCAAATAGCTAGCTGAGGTCTGACACCTTGCGCAATGGCTTCAAGGGGGAGTTGGAGGCACGATCCAAATCTCTTGGTGATGCTAAGATGAAACTTGAGGAGCTCTATGCCACGTGCTTGGATGAGGATGCCGTGAAAAACAACCCAGAGTTGCAAGGGAAGATCGATGCAGCTATTCGAGCATGTGATGCAGCTGTTACTTCATATGCTGGCACCTTGAGATCTGTGAAGACATCGATGGAATCTCAGCACTTAAAAGCAAAGGAAGCAGTACCCACACATACACACACTATGACAATGTGTATATATACATGATCCACGTAGTATATGTTGAATATGTCAATGCATGCATGTACAGTGCAGACCCTACTGATTTTTTCTTACACATGGCCCTCTCTCGCCCAGGACCCTCCACTGCCAAAGGCGAAACGAGCAGCCAAAGCGAAGAGTGCTCCTGCTTGATCATGTTGATCGTGGAGCTTTCCTGAAGCAATTTTGAGTTTGGATGGGTACGCATTGGGTGGCTTAGGAACATTCCTTTGAGGCCTGCGGTGGTATAGATATAATTGATGCTATAGCTAGCTATACATATTATATATATATACGGTTGAATCTATCACAAGATAATTTTAATATATTTAGTGGACCTGTGCCCCTGATAAATTTGCATACTACATGGCAACATCCCAGGTTGCAAGGAGTGAAATGCCATGCAATGCTGTTTCGGGGCCTTTTGGCCATGGGGTGGGGGTGACATACATACCCCTGAGACGTGGTGAATTACCACATTGCCCTCACCATGTTGGTGCTTAGGGAGCAGCATTTCGAATTGCGAGAAAAATGCACTTATGACTGAACTGAAATTTTTGGTTATACCTACATATAGATTTGGTTTTGGTAACACCTCTGTCACCCAACGCAGGTGCACTACAGTCACCACTGACATCATACCTTCTGAAGGAAGGTGGTCTTGGAGTGACTTGACCAAACAACAAAATGGGCCAACCAGTTGTAGCAAAGCAATGTCCAACCATGTGTGCACTTGTTTTTTCCATGGTTGTGTTCATTCCCATTTGGGAAACGCTAAGGAATCATCTTTCCGAAAAGTGCAAGAAACTTTGAAGGTTGTTGACCAGGAGACCGTTTGCCAACATGCATTTGAACAAATAGAAATACTTTGGGTGTTTGATTTACAATGGAATCTGCAGGAATTTCAGTATCAGTTGGGAATCAAGATGCCTGGGGCTCCATCATCACTACAATCTGCTGGGACTGGTGGGAAGCATCCTCAAAACATCAAGCGGGACATTCTCAGCAAGTTGAACCGGGTTGATCCTGGGCAAGGGGTTTCTGAATTCAGTATTGGGTGATTTTGTCCTTTGTGGTATCTCTGTTTTCCACCCCAATAAAATTGCTATAATATTATTTCAATATATATACTTGGCACAAGCTAAGGTTCCTATCCAGCACATTGATGTCCCAATGCTAGATGAACATGAACACGTGTTCCGAAAGTATCTTGGGCTTCCAATTCAGCCTGATGGAAATATATGTTGGAGAGCTATAGCTTGGGTCATTTTTCTATTGTGGTGAACCAGGTCACTTCCAATCATTCTACCTCACGAACTGATGGGTTGGCTATCCAAGCAAGAGCTCATACCCGAGTGTGCAGTGGATCCAGTGAGGGTGGCAGAATATTGGACGCATCTGAAATCAACAGAGTCACCCTTGAAAGACATGTCACCAGGACATCATGTACCTCTTTGGCTGTGGGGGGATGGTGCCAAATATCTGGTATCAGGTCAATGTTTGACCGTAATAGTGTTTGGGTTTGTTTTGGATGACGACCCGGATGTGAAGAACTCTGTTGACCGATGTTGGCCACTTTGCATTCTTCAAGAAGAACCTTGACATTGATCAGTTTGTATGAATTGTGTTTTTCTTTTTGCCCATCAACTTATGTTAGCACTAAAGGGCCAAGAGAAAACAACACCCTATTCCTATATGATCATGGTTTCCCCTTCACATATATTTCCCAATGTTTTTCCATATTTTCCCCTTAAGTCATAGAAAAATGGCATTGCAATTGTGTCTGTCTCAGCTGCACTGAGCATCCTAGGAAGAATCGGCTGGGTTCATAACTTTGAAGGCTATCCTGGAAGCTGTGCCCTGCCATGATTTACTTGCAAACAAGTTTCCAGCACGTTTGCCACCACTAGCTCCAGAAATGGTCCACCTTCCAAGATGCAGTGGGGCCATCTGCCATCTTAGGTGGTTGATAGCTTCAACCAACTCTATGCGAACGATGACATGATGGTGACCGAGGTGAGAGCTGATTGGAAGTTTCAAGCTGCCCCTTGATCTTTATGGGATTTCACATTTACCTGACAAATATTCCCTATGTCCCCTGAACTAAATCATTACATTGACTGTGTGGGAACTGTGCATTTGAGGTAACCAATCTCATGGCACTGGGTGTTTCTTGAACATGCTATATCAAAAGTAGTCGGGCGGATATGATAAGCATCGATATCAGTTATTCCCCACCTGCCACGTGAGGGTTGTTAGATTTTATCAGAGTTGTTCTCCTCCTCTTCCTCGGCTAGCTGTCCTCCTCCTTCTCCTCCTCTTCCTCACCTCCTCCTCCTCCTCTGCCTCCTCCTCTAGTTTCTCCTCGACCATGTCTGCATCAACTTACCTTCCCAGCTCAGTGTGCACTGCTGGACCTCAACCTGGGACCTGCCCAGCTCACTGTGCACCGCTGGACCTCAACGGCCAGATAGAATGCCAGAAGATATGCCAGATCGAAAGCTATAAGATATGCCAGATAGAATGCCAGAAGATATGCCAGATAGAATGCCAGAAGATATGCCAGATAGAATGCCAGAAGGTATGCCAGAGAGAATGCCAGATAAAGTGCCAGAATGTTTGCCAGATAGAATGCCAGAAGATTTGCCAGATAATATGCCAGAAGATATGCCAGATAGAAAGCTATAAGATATGCCAGATAGAATGCTAGAAGATATGCCAGATAGAATGCCAGAAGGTATGCCAGAAGATATGCCAGATAGAATGTCAGATAGAATGCCAGAAGATATGCCAGATAGAATGCCAGAAGGTATGCCAGATAGAATGCCAGATAAAATGTCAGATAGAATGCCAGAAAATATGCCAGATAAAGTGCCAGAATGTTTGCCAGATAGAATGCCAGAAAATTTGAGTAGATAATATGCCAGAAGATATGCCAGATAGAATGCCAGAAGATATGCCAGATAGAATGCCAGAAGATATGTCAGATAGAATGCCAGAAGATTTGCCAGTAACATAATGTATTAAATGTCATGGTGGGGATCACACGAAGTAAAGTAATTTATTTTATCGAGTCATGGGGTGATCATTTCATTAGCTGAGCAGGTCCTATCAACTTTTGATTTCATGAACCTGTTCATTTGGGTTTCAACAAACTCTCATTTGCTCTCTTCGAGGAATGGCTACATCTATCGGCATACTATAAAGCAAAGCGGATTTGCCATCTTTGTCATTGTGAGATGGATGATCTCACGAGCCCTGCGAATCTGTTTCAGAAGACCCGGAACCAAACCATGCAGGAGTTTTTCACTCACTCAGTGAAAATTGGAGTCAAAAGTTTTTTGCCTGATATGGTGCCAGTTCACAAAGCAAGGTTTGACGTTATTTTGCAACCCATATATTTTGGCCACCAGAAAACCTATTAATTAGTTGTCGGGGAAAAGAGCAAATCTTGGACATGTCCATCGTGTGCTGGCCCCCAGGTCCGATATTTGATCTTCCCATGTTCAATTTCCACTGCATTCGGTTCTGCCAAATGCATGTCCTACACCTTGGTGTTGACCTACTTGTGGCTGGGAATATCTTATATGCGATTCTTCATGATTACACCCTATGGGGTTCAGCTGATGATGCTTCAAACATGAAACTGGTCCGTGCTTATTCTGCATTCAAGTCCTGGTGCAAAAACTTCAAGTGGCAGCATTTTGCTGGCATTTAGTTGGACTATTTTTTTTATCCAAAATGAACTTGTGGTTAAATGTTGAAACCTGAGAGAGAATGACACTATGCTTAGGCACAGTATGCCAAGATGGTCAGAACGTTCTCTACGAAGTAGACAACATCCCTATCCTGAATTGCAATCAAAGGCTTGGAACGTAGCTTGGCTCCTCTTCTGGGTGGTTATTTGTACAACTTATACAATTTAAATGTTAGATCTCAGCCCCCAATAGCTTTGTTACTTCACTGGCAGGCAAGGGTGACAATTGCTTGGCTGGATGATCTCACTACGGGGCTTAGTCGAGATGATCCTGATGATGAGCAAATGGGATTGATGCGCAAGACTGTGACACTTGGCTGTGGGTTTTGTGGGGGTGATGGTATTGAAAAACATATTACCAGCACAGTTTGCTACATATAATTTTACACAAATGACTAGATCATGGTGCTTGAGGTAATCACTACACATGTATATATATATATATTATTTTAATATATATATATATATATCATGCATATGGATCTGACCCTTCTTGTCCTTGAGCTCTTCAGATCTGAATAGGACAACACCATGTCCCGACACTCAGTCATGACCACCATTTGGGCATGGGATGGCACAAGCCAGCTGGTTTTCTGGAATTCCTTTTCTGCTTCAACAGCGTCATGTGTCCTCACTCTGTGTGGGAACGATGGACGTCGTCCGGCAAAACAAGGGTTTTCTCCGCCAGCGCACTGGAGTCGCCAAGTCCAGTCCAGCTCTTCCCTGTTCAGCTTTCTGTTTGCCCTCCATGGCAAAAGGGAAAGGAAGGTCAAGGTCGATGTGAAATTCTCGAAGCCTGTTCTGGTCGAAGCACCAGGCTTGTTGCAGCCCTTCGCCATCAAATTGATGGGTTTATCATCCAAGTAATTTAAAGCATCACTCTTCCCAACCCACATCCATGTGATGGCCTCCACCAAGGAACGGGCTCAACAAGTTCCACAGGATGTCCGAGTTGAATGATAGATACCTCAGCCAAAGTGTTGCTTCAAAAATGGTGGCAGCTTGTGAGCTTTGGCTTTGCATAGCCTGCATGTTGTTTCTTTGGTTGTCTTGCGATTGGCTTAAGGGGTTATGTAATATGGACCTGCATGTGGCTTACTATCAGTATCATGTTGTTCAATATGCACAAATCAATGCATATCCAAGGACTCGAGTATTATTGCGTATCTCTCTCTTGCTGAGAAAGCTGTTGCAGCCCGTCAACTTCGATGGCCAGTTCGGCCAAAAAAACATGTGATCTGATTGCAACAAAAACAGTAGTGTTCAGCTGTTTTCTAGATGTTATCTGGGTCCCAACTTGCCAAGTTGCACCTTCACTGGCACCAGTTGGTCCAAGGCTTGGCAAGAAATTTCTGCCATCCAGTGGTTGGAAAGCTGCTCGGCATGAACGGCGAGCACATTGCGAGAGTGGTGTGATGATACTTTGTGGGCTGTTGATTGGTTTAATGTGAGCTAAGGGTACAATAGCCGTTTTGCACACGGCTTTCGGTGTGAAGATTTTATCGGCAAGCTGACCAGTGTGATCCCTGGAACGCACAAAATGCGCCGATTGGAAGAATCTGCATTGACTACTTGGTATCTGGGGTTTTTTGGCTTGACTTACCATATTTTCTCTCATGTGCCTTTTTTTTCTGTGGTCCCAATTACTTACTTAAGTGGCCATCTGAGGTTGAAGAACAAAGTTCACTCCAAAGCTTTCGATGGTGCAATCCCGGGATGACTTCAACAATTGCAAGCTTGAGCAAGGGGGAAAAATGAGATCGGATTGCGATTTGTTGCCTCATGGGGTGCATGTTAAATAACTTGAGGAATATACAAAATCATACAAAATCTACAATTTGATGAGCATGTACTTGGACCCAAAACCTCACTATATATACCCTAGCTCCCAGAACACTTCTCTGAATGCACTTGGGAGCAGCTGGGTATATATAATATATAATATTTATATATATAATATATAATATATATATAATAAAAATATATACAATATAATATGTGTAATGATATACAATAATATATAAATAATGATATTTATATATAATAATATAATAACAATAAATAAACATAATATATGTATATATATATATAATATAAGTTACATTATATAATATAAAAAATTGTGTTTATAATACATATATATATATTGTATATACACTTTACATCATGTTTGAATGTATCATTGTAAGAATAATGATCCCAAAAGAAAAGGATTTTTGTTGGGCGATGTTCAATGCTTGGAACATGGCAATTTGTTCCATCTGAAGCCCTGAAGCCAGTTATCATTTGTGAGTGGCTTTATCCAAGCAATTCTGTGGACATTCACTTTGGATAAATATCCAGAGGCAACTTGTTTGGAAGAATGGTTCGTATCTAATTTATCTATCAATATCTTTAGCGCAGGCATTTTTATCCAATTTTCCAAAGATGTTGGGAAAATATCCAGTTCAAACATTATACACACTAAAAACATTACATACATAATGGTTGTGATAACCATATGTTGTGGATTGCCTTATCCAGTTAGACAACTTTAAGCATCACTCTGTTGGGAAAAAACATGTTGATACAATAGCCACGCATGGATGGTGTGGCCTATTTTAGTTGCCAAGTCATTTGCAGACAATTACCCAGTGATAGGTAACACACCAATAATGGGTATTGAGGTGATTAAGATAGGTATTGATAATCCCCATATGAATCCCCAATCACAATATCCTATAATCACAGTTTCGTAAGTTTTATGGGGATTCAAGATAGGCACACCAAGGACTTGGGTCACCTGGGCGCATAGCTTGGGGATTTACATCTCGATGTGAAAAAAATCCATGCCATCCAACAAAGGGTTTGATCCCCAATGACTTTCGCATATATATAATACATATCCGGCATATCAGCATGTTGTTTATTTAACCACCAAGCCGCTATTTAAATCGTGGCCGTGGCTGTGTTTGTTGATGTCAACCTGGTCACCTGTGATCCACAACAGCGGAGTTCGCATTTCGGGAAGTTTCCGAAAAGCGACGTGTTTTCTTGATTTGTTCCTGAGACTACAGTTATGGCCATTTATTAGTTATAACTGGTTATAAATGGGATTATACATTCTATAAATGGAGTTATAAGTACTTATAACTGGTAAAGGGCCTTAACTGTAGAGCGATTATTTATTCCTCTGGATACTGATAAAGCAACCCGGGGTGTGCAGAAATCATTGCTATGTAATGAAGGAAAGATCATGAATCATGACGTGTTTATACTTTTTACGCCTGCTCCACTGAAGCACTGCAGTTGACCAAGATGTCCAGTTGTGTTTTTCTTGTTTTTTTACTCACACCCGTTCGCACTCCCCTATGGTAATTTAACATAGCCATGGAACATCAATTTGTTTAGTATATATATATATATATCATCTATCAACGGCAATGTTCATCCATCTTCCAGAGCTATGTTGAATGGTGATTTACTTATTACCTCCTTCCGCCATGTTCCATGGCGGAGTGTGTTGTGCCAGTTTCTTCAGAGGAACGTCACTTTTCATGATGGTCAGGATTCGGGGAAGCATCAATGGCAGTTGTTTTTTGTAATTGAATTATTATAATTCAGCTTAAGGTATTTACTGATTGGTGGTTTGGAACATTTGGAGTATTTTCCCATATATTGGGAATAGTAACTCCAACTGACTATATAATATTTTTCAGAGGGGTTGAAACCACCAACCAGTTTATATAATTATATATTCTATCATTATTCAATGTATATTATATATATATATATATACATAATATCTATATATGTTTATTTGTATATATATATATATATATATACATATTCTTATATATACTTATTCTTACAGATTCAGCATTGATTTCTCCTTGGCCATGTTAGAATTGCCGTAGAACCGTAGAACCGAAGGCGCTTCCCAAGGACAGGGCCAGTGGCAACGTTCGCTGCAGTTTCTCAGGGGCGTCGAAGATATGCGTGGCCTGGCGGCAGCGCGGCAGCGCCGATCTGCGGCAGTTGGACATCGTAAAAAAGATAGCCTCAGCTAGTCATCGTTCACCGTGATTGGTGATGGGAAATAAACCTGCAAATGGAGGTTTTGATGGGAACAGTTATCATACATACATACGTACGTACGTACGTACATACATACATACATACGTACGTACGTACGTACATACATACATACATACAGACACACAGACACACAGACACACAGACACACAGACACACAGACACACAGACACACAGACACACAGACACACAGACATACAGACAGACAGACAGACAGACAGGCAGACAGGCAGACAGGCAGACAGGCAGACAGGCAGACAGGCAGACAGGCAGACAGGCAGACAGGCAGACAGGCAGACAGGCAGACAGGCAGACAGGCAGACACACAGACACACAGAAACACAGAAACACAGAAACACAGACAGACAGACAGACAGACAGACAGACACAGACAGACAGACAGACAGACAGACACAGACAGACACAGACAGACACAGACAGACACAGACAGACACAGACAGACACAGACAGACACAGACAGACACAGACAGACAGACAGACAGACAGACAGACAGACAGACAGACAGACACAGACAGACACACACAGACACACACAGACAGACAGACAGACAGACAGACAGACAGACATACATACTTACATACGTATGCATCATCGTGCATCCATGATTTTTACCTGCTGCACATGAGATGCATTCAATCCCCTTGCCCGCCAGCTTTCTAAAGGATACTGTTAAAAATACACGTGACCTCCAAGATTCCTTTCCATTGGTCTATTTTGTTTTGGGAGTGTTTCATATTTGCCATATATGATCATAAATGTATGCATCTATTTAGATAGATACAATGTAGAGCCCCCGAAGATAGGTAAATTGGATGAATTTGGTTTCTAAACACAATAAGTGTGAGATTTGTGATGCATATATCCACAGCTGTATGGATGTTTTAAATAGGTTGCAGTCAAGTTTGACTCGGTTGCCCATGACAGATCATCAAAGAAAACGTTTTTGTTTGTATTACGTAGTATATCATCTTATATATAATTATATAAATATATTTACAGACAGGTTTATAACAAACAACCATCACAGAAAAAATGATGTACTACAAACCATATATTTTATCAGCCATCATATTATTGGCCATGAGGGATAATCGGCTGACTATACCCAGCTCTCAACTAAATAATCAGAACTTTTGATCATATCAGATGCGAAAATCCATCAAATCGATAATCAGAGAATCGACGTATCAAGGTATGATGGTAGTTCTTGGCCATCAAATTACATAATCAGCCATAATATTCATATTAAGCTGTAAGACAAAGAAACGATCTAAAAAATAATTTGTTATTTGCATAATCAGACCTGTTGATGATAGATTCATTGGATTGATTTCAGGGGAAATTGACAGGAAACCAATCATATTGATGGTAAAACCGGGGATGCATGGTGATTTTGTACGAGATTTCATGGATTTTCATGGTGTTTTCATGGGATTTAGTGGAAAATTTTGGGTGATCTAATTGGGTTAAGGGTACTTTCAGCATCATCCGGTGGACCGTATAACTGGTCAAATTTTTAGAAAATATCTCTTTGTATATGGCAAAAGAAACGAAATGGGAACTTACGATCGCCAAAATGTCAATCCAGTAGCCCGGTCCGTGGGCGCTCATCCTCCAAGTACTTGGGGAAGCATTCCAGCTACTTAGCCATGGAAGCCATGGGCCATAGAAATAGATGATTTTCCCAGCTAGAAACCTACATTAATAAGGGATTTTCCATGGCTATGTTAAATAACCAGATGGTAATGGATTAATGGCATGTTTTAGTAGCAGAACATGTGATTTCATTGGTTTAAACTGGATTCAGTGGGATTTATTTAGCCAAGTTGGCGCAAGGTAGGTTAAGATTTATGGTGGATCCAAGCATAGATAATGGGATTGTATAAACCACCAAAAAAGCTGGTGTGCATCTCAGGACTCGTAAGTCGGCAAATAACCATATCAAAATATATCAAATACAATACCCAAAATGAATGGGTTGTTTATATATATATATATGTATATGTATATACTATATATATTTATATGCATATACATATATATATATATATATATAATAGTTTACAGGTATGAACCACGGATCCTCTCTGGAATGCACATCCTTTTGTCACAGGTGTCTTTCTGCCCCGGAAGTTCCACGGAACCTGGCGCTTGGAAGAGCGGGGCCCGGCCGCGCGGCGCGCGGCCGCGCCTCAGGCGTGTTTTTTTTGTTCAGCAGCAACAAATTGGTGGTTTTAGCCATCAAAAAATAGGGGAATGAGGTTTTAACCATCATGTTAACCATCATTTATAGGGTATTTATGGGGTTTAGCTATCACTTGTGGGGGTTTCAAGCCCTGTTGGTTGATAAGGATAAGTTTGTCATATCATAGGGACTTTACATGTTTCATTACCATCAGCATGTGGAAATGTGTTGGGTGAACATTGTGGGAAGCACCAAAACCCTATGGGGATTCAACAATGATTTACGAGGGAATTGTGAGTTCTAACAATCATTTATGGGGTTTTAACCCAATATCGTGATTTCATAGGGATTGTATTTTTATATTGACACCAGATCTACCCCGGTTGATGATTAGTTCGTCAATAGGGATTTTAACCATCAACGTATGGGAATGTTCGTAGGGATATTGATGAAATTCTAGTCAAACACATGGTGAAACATGGTGACTTAACAATCAACAATATATGGGGATATAAGTAGATATAACTGATACATGATACAGCCTATTGTTGATGGGCGTTATAAAGAGTTATATACCACCTGGTTCTTGGGGTATCGCAATGACGCATATTTGCGAAACATATCAACCAACTAGTATAGTGAGATGGGATAGGGGTATTCTTAGCGGCTCGAATTGTGAACACATGGTGAAACATGGTCAAACATACTGAACATGTGATATATATATATAATGTGATATAATAAGCGTTTCTGAAGATGGGGTGTATGTCTTTTAAAGGACCAATTTTGTATAAGGACTATGGTGATTAAGCTTTGGAATTCGGGATACCCTATTTTCAACCCAATGGTGAAACGTGGTACTCGTAACTTCACAATCATGCGGATTGGAGTGTAAACTCTGTCGATTTTGGTGTATCCAATGGATCTTGGATTTGGGTGCGAAAATTCTGTAACGAAATGGCAAGTTTAACAGGGAACATGGTGCTTAACCAGCAGATGATGTCATTTTCAGGCAAGCCCAACTCGGATAGATCGATAGATGTTTTTACCTTTCAAACTGAGCATACGTTTGTGATCGTTTAAGTAATACGTGATACCTGATTTTTGAAAGGTAATTGTGGCACCCAAAGTCCAAATCCCCCGTCATAACAATTCTAAACCAAACATGTTAATGACCACAATGAAACTGCAGAATGGTAATTAAAGCACAGGACTAGTACTTGTGTGCTTGATGGTTAATATGGGGAATCCTCCCAAATATGGCTTACTTTCAGTTTAAGAAGGCCAGCAAGTACAAGTAAATGCATGTAAATAGCTAATCATGCAATTTTCGTAGCCATTCTAACATGTTTCACTATGCAATGCAAGGAGAGGTAACTACATGCCACAAACCTTGTGTGACTTCATAGTTGATCATGTTTCTATATTGGCACCATGAATAGTTGATAATACATAGTGTCATAGTTCTTTATAACAATTATAGTAAATTATAGTAATTGATAATCATAGTTCATACTTCTTCATACACATCTTTATAGTTAAGTACATGTAAAACAATGATAATAGTTAAGAATGTAGAAATAATAAGCATAGTATCCGTTTCAAACCTCCCCTTGGCTAGGCCCCTGATGCCCGGGAGCAGAAGCAACGCCTGCTGAACCACTTGGGTTGCACTGACCAGCCGGAGCTGTGCAGAAAAGCAGCAATGGCCCTGCGAGGTGTCGAGCAGTGGAAGGGATGCCCGGGATGGTGATATGTTTATTATTATGGGATATTTAATGGTGAATAATGGTTGATAATTAGTGTTTAATAGTGGTTAATAGTGTTTAATTTTTGTTAATAGTGTTTAATAATGGTTAATAATTAGTGTTTATGGTTAATAGTGTTTAATAATTGTTAATAGTGTTTAATAATGGTTAATAATTAGTGTTTAATAGTGGTTAATAGTGTTTAATAATGGTTAATAGTGTTTAACGATGGGATATTTCATGAATTAGCCGCTGCTGTCATCAAACGTGGCTGGCTGGAAAATCTCTAAACAAAATGTAGGTGTTCATGGGAAAATCACCGAACTAAATGGGTGACTTTCCAGCCAGCCACGTTCCATTACCGGAGTCTAATCTGTTTTCTGGAATTGAGTTTCGCAACCACATGATAGCACTGAAATGCACTGACATATATATATATATTATATATTATATATATATATATTATACTTTTATGCGTCAGTCTGTCTGAAAATAGAGGATACCCACAAACAGCAATTTGATAGGGAAAGTCAAGATAATCAGATAATCCTTGGGAATCGGTTGTACTCTATTTTTTCAGACAAACCCATGAAGCAACGCTGAAAAAATGGAAAAACAAGTTACCACTTGAAACTAGTAGGATCTGATTCTTCCAAGTTGCCATAGATATAGCTACCACAGCTAAGATAGGAGGGGTATTTACACTACCTAGGAGGGGGGACTTAAGGGCTGATATTGGTTAATATATCATTGGGTAGATATACTGGTGGTTGGTCATAGTTGTTTATTTTTTAGTGGCAACCCCCCAGTTGTGTTTGTTGGGTTGCAACCACCATTATAGATGTATCTACTAGATACCATAGAGTTTTCCTAGTCATGTGCACTAGCTAGGCTATTTAGGGGGTGCCACCTCATAATTTAATGTGTTCCTTTTTTAAGACAGCCAAGTCTTGGTATGTTTATATTATGTAGTGTTGTATGTTGTTTTAGTCAGTAAACAATGCACACTTGATAAAACATATGAATAATTTGCAGCATTATTATGTTTGGCTCGAACACTTTATTTTAAGTTGTTGAACACAGAAGTAAGTGGACAAACTACTGGTGAAGGGTAGAATGCATACTTCCGTGCTATGGCGGTTATATACTTATGAACTTGGGTGAATGGTAGACCAGTGGGTGATAAAATATATGTGTTTCCGAGCGGTAATTGCAGGTGTTTCGAAGATGGGGAGGAGTTGCAGCGTTCTATCTTGTTGGGGATAGCGTACTGTACCAACCTTTGGTGTTCGAACAATGACTCAATCGGTTCTTCTCGGAATAGTTCATAACCAAGGAACACTTGATGGTAAACTGGAAACACATCAATTGTTTCCCATTTTCATTATAAGCTGGAACCTTGATCCAATATTGATGCCATTTTTTTAATTCACTGATTGTTTGGTTGAAAGGTCCTGCTCAGGCAATAAGAATCAAGTGATGATGATGAGCCCAGGTAACTTCACCTTGATACCCAAGGAGTATCGGTTCCTTGGCCACAAGTCCGTTGCATGTTGTTTGCTACAAAGCGGGGACCCAAGATAGGTTGCATGTATGGTAGATTTATAGATTATATATATATATACACGATATAACTAGTGACTAGACTTGAAGAGGTTTATAAATCCACTTAGAATACACACAATTCAAACCGGGGGTGGCCACATGTCGGATTGCACAATGATGAGCTTCACAATTTTGAAGGGAAGGGTGTACTTTTTTCGTTGCTTCCCAAAAACTTTCAACACATGTAAATCGGGCAACGGTGTGGGTGATGCGTTTACCCGTTTGCCTTGTCTTTGATTGAGGGCATTCCTCAGCTGGGTGTCGGTCAAACTTGGGATGAGAAAATAATGATTGGTTGACGTGGACCCAGTGGCAATGATTCTAGTTGATGACATTTTTTTGGCAATACAAATCAACACTCCCCTCGCAATTTTGATAGTCCAGTTTGCTTATAATTCATATGGTATTCAACCATTCCCCCCATTTTAGTGACCTCCCAACGACGAAGATCTTAATAAGCTGAGCTGGCTAAGATCAAAAGCTGGCCTTATACGTAGTTGTTGGTGATGAAGATTTGCTCTTAAGAAGCCTTCACCATTGCTGTGAACCAATACACCAGTGAGTAATAGTTTTCGATAATTGCGTAATCACAATCCCGATGACACATATAGTATCAAATAATATCAAATAATGCCATACTTATTATGTTGCTTGAAATCCATATTATCCCCACTATATAATTATTGTAATATCTACTCATAATCTTATGATATACAATATCTATGGCTTATGATAATTCACAATTAAAGTCTATTATAGTCCATGATGTGTATGTTTTTGCTTACTATAGCATTACTGTTGTACGATCATCACAATATGATTGTTTTTTGATCGATTGACACTAATCCAGAAAATAGTGTTTTAATCAAAAACAATATGGCATTGAAATTTATCTGTATGTTTTTACCATAACCATAACCATGTTGGATAACCATGGTACCATGGTACCGTGGTTATGGTATGTTATGGTATTGATATTACCTGTTGGATGACCACTCCCAAGATCGCCTGAGGCAGATCATCTGTGCCTATGGACAGGTGCTTTCCTGGAAAGAGGCGTAACGGCGTAGCGGCGTAACGGCGTAAGCGCAGGAGAAAAACGCCCGGTTGGTTGATGAGGTCGTCTGGAATAGTCAGTTTTCAAAGGGATTTTGAGATGTTTAACCATCTACATATGGAGACAGACTGGTTGGTGGTTTGGAACATGAATTTAATTTCCATAATACATGGGATAATCCTTCCCATTGACTTTCATATTTTTCAGAGGGGTTGGTATACCACCAACCAGTAGATGTGGATATAACTCATAAATCATGGTTGGTTGATGATTAGGCCGCAGAGGAAAAACTCGGGATCATCACAATAAATACCGGGGCGACGATCCGTGCGGATTTTTGAAGATTTCTCAACCAGTGTTAACCGTTAACCCCTGTCTTTAAGGCCATGTATGTGAATCTAATTTGTGTAGACCTTTGCAAAGAGCTAGCTTTATATATGGGCTTGATATGGTTGATGATCAACCTGATCTAACCCGAAACGGGACCAATTCAGCACTCACAAAAATCCAAACATTGCATGATGAGAACGTAACGACAAGAATGATGAGTCTATTTGCGGTCCCGAGGATTTTGTAGGCATGATTCAGTGCCAGTAGTGTATATAAATGCTACCTTGCTAGGAATATGGTACTGTAGATGTATTCTTGTGTATCAATGTAGATGAGGGATACAAGAGACATATACTGTGTATATCACGACTTATGATCTTTATTCCATGTTCAACGTTCCTCCACCAGAAACCATCTGAGAGAAGACATGAAACATCCACCCTTTTGTGTGCTGACCGGCAGGCTTTGGGTGTTCTGGAAGAAATGAGAGCGAAGGGACACAGTCCAGCATTGGAGAAGCTCGACTTGGTCTCGTTCAAGCGTGGAGGTGCAAGGTGAAAATGAACATGGCTAACATGGGTTGATCTTTCACCGTAGAGGTGTAAGACCTTTTCGTATTTTGCTACCTCAAGATGATCAATGATTTTGAGCAACAAACGTCGAAGCTTTTGGGGAGTGCTCCAGAGCACTTGGAGTTGATACTTCGAGGGTCGGGGGTCGGCAGACAACCATGGTCCAACCGAAAACTCCGTTGAGTTAAGCCAACTCCAACTTACTGGGTTCAAAATGAGTGTCTTGGTGGCACTTCAAAAAGTCGTTTTGACATTGTGGGGTGATGTTCTTTCTTATGTAGACCCTCAGTTCTCCGACATTGGGTAACAAATGAGGTATTTACCCCAACAACTTGCTAAGTTTCCTATTTGAAACATAGGTAATTTGAGGGTCAACAAAGTGTATAATTATGTCTCCCAATCAACAGCGGAGTCACCTGAGGCATTTCGCTGGCGCGATGATGGCATGCGACAAGGCTAAGCAATTGAAGAAGCTCCTCATCCTTCTGTAGCTGAGCTTCACTTGTGGATCTTGTGGCCTGGAAGATGGCTGGAAGATGAGCTGTGAATGTCTTGAAATGCAACAAATCACCAACAAAAATGGGGGTATAACGGGTATATAATTATATCATGTGGTTTTGTGATGCTATACAGTACATAGATACATGTAGATGTCAGCTGGTGTCTGGTGGATCCTGTTGTCAGCTATTCAGTTAGGGACGATGATCCCAAATGCCTCCGATGATCCATTCACCGTTTTTTCCCAGGCAGGAGATGCAGAGAAGTTCAATCCTTCCAGATGTCATGAGCTACACGGTCTCTTGGATGCCTTTTCAAAGCCGTCGTCACAGTGGCGAAGACATGTTCAACGGGGTAGCCATGGGTCCCCAGAATTTGAAAAACAATCGCATTTCGAGGGATTTGATCCATGTGGATTTTATTACATGTGTAGCTCCAAAAATTCACATTTAATGACATCAAATCCCTAGTCATTGAATGACATTCTAGGGATTTGATATAAATGTGGATTTTCCCAGCACGAAACCTGATAGTCAATGGTTCAAGGGCGGACATGACTCAGGACATAAAACGAAACGACGCGCCACCGAGTCGTCAAAGCCATGATCAAAAGTCTACCCATATTGGGGGATGGTCAGGTCACCATCAATATGCAACGAAAAAATGGTCAGTTTCTGAGGATTCCCGACATGTTGGGATGGCCACCACCTATGAAAATCGAAAATGTGACCATGGCACTGCCATACCAGGCCTGCAAGTTGTGAGGTTGGTCCACCTCAACACGCAGGCATTCTATCATGATCACTTAACAAGGTTTCTGAACATTGTGGGAAAACCATGGAAACCCCCTAAAGCCACTGGCGCGAATCATCAAATTTTCCTCATTCAATGGTGATTTATTTGGTACACCCCATTCTTGAACGAACCCAAACCCTGCCTTGAAAGTGACATGGTCCGGTGCTCGAGGCGCTGTTGAGCAGCAGTGCCAAAGAAAAGCAATGGGCACCTGGGCGGTGATGAAATAGGTACCATGTCTGGATCCATGGGAAAATCTTGGGCAGCGAGGGATTGATACGGTAAATCATTTAATCGATCTTCAGATTTTTGTCCATTAAAATGTAAAATGAATCACTGGGTTACCTTCTGGTTATTTAACATAGCCATGGTTAAGCCATGGCCCATAGAAATAGATGGTTTACCTATTAAAGATGGTGATTTTCCATGGCTATGTTAGTCATAACCAGATGGTAAAATATGGTAAAATGATTAACTGAGTTAAGTCCAAATGCATTTGGATACTTTTTTGGATAGTTCACAGTCCAGATGTGATCAGACTTTTTCTTCCATGGCTTCTGGTTGTTGGGAGCCCGAGCTGGATTTTTCCGACCGAGCTGGCATACCTTGCAAAGAAGCAACAGCACGGCATGTAAATGACATTGATATACACATAATATAGTAGCCCCAAAAAAGATAGAACAGTAAAACCCCACTAAAATACTGGTAAATCTCTGTTCTATTCTTTTGGGAATTACCATACACGTGGAAATACGTTAGTTGTCATGACATACAGTCGTGACATATGGATGCCATGTATGATGATGATAGTTGTTTCATAGACTGATGGTGTCATCACGCTTCCTATTTGATAACATGTTGGTGGACGGGATGTTCCACCAAGAAGAATGAGAGCACCTGGGGTATCCCTTGATATCTCCCACTGATTTGTTTTGCGCCCAAAATGGGCCCCAGCATCGCAGGTCTGAACCAGATGACGTCAGATAAAACATTCCAGCACTACCCCTAATACCATTTTTGAACACTGCATTGACCAACATTAGTATCATTCTTTGGAGCGAACATTCAGGAAAAGATATAGTTTTCCAGGCAAATCTATGCCTAATCATTTGCACTTGTATGTATTACATGTAGTTATTTAATATATATATATATATAATTATATATATAATATTTTATATTATATATTATATATGAATTATATTATATATACTGGTTGGTGGTTTCAATTGTTTTTTTATTTCCCATAATATATGGGATGTCATCCTTCCCATTGACGAAGTCCATCATTTTTCAAGATGGGCAAATTGCACCACCAATCTCCACGTTCTGCCGAGGAGCTGGCTTTGAGTACCTGGTGTCACATGGAATTCGTGGACTTAATGGCCTGCAGCAAGGTGCGCTTCGGCGACTGGGAGATGTTGGCTATACATATATAGACATTTATGGTTGACTATACATATACAAATGGATATATATGTGTATATATACATATATATATATAAGGATGGCTATGATATATATATATATATATATTATACAGTACACATATATGTATACATCAACATCTATAAACATACTGTATATATATATATATGTATATCCACACATGTATATGCTTCTACGATCGACATTGAGATCTTGAGCGCCCAGAGTTTGCGATGCCTCACTTGCCATGGCTGAAAATGCTGTGGAAAACCTCATCGTTGATGGGAAAACACTTGGAAAACATGGTTCCTGTAGACTTTCCCACCAAGTATGCTGGGAAAGTAACCATTTATAATATATGCTTGCTACATTTCAATGCCTATACTGTAGTGATATGATGAAAGAGACCAACCCACCCCTACATAAGCATTTTGATGGGGAAAATGAGGCTCACAACCATGGGATAAAAAAGCAGAAAGGGGTGTTGTGAGCGCTAAAAAAAGGAACTTTTGGGGATATATAGCCTTGATACTATGGATGATATCATTTTTTTTTTCGCTCACAACAGCCTGTGTAAGTATTGTGAATCATTTGATAGACTAAGCAACCCATGTCCGCTGTCTGCTGTCTAACCCGAACTACAAAATCCTCCAACCCGAACTGCGCAATCGTCTAACCCGGATTGACTAGCGACCTGAGCGAACCAAAAAAAACAAAAAAAACAAAAAAAACAAAAACAATGTTTCCACAACTACTCTGATGTCTGGACTAGTTGCCAAATCTTTGGTTTTTTTGTTTTTTTTGTTTTTTTTGTTTTTTTTTGTTTTTTCGAAGTTTTGCATCCCAGGATTAATCCAGATTAATCCACATCATTTCTACTTCATCCCTTCTCTAACGCATCATCTGTCAAATAAGCAGTCATCTTTGTGTCACAGCTGTCATCTGTAGCCTTGCCTTTCTTTGCTTCGTCGTCATCATGGCTGACCTCTTCAACCAGGCGTGTGTAGCTGCAGGGTGCCTTCAATGCACGAGCTTGGAGCATCCTGTGGGTCGCGTGCTGGAACCGACGTATGAGCTGACAGCCTTGCCATTGAAGCCCATCGAAGGCAACACCAAGCTGAAGACTGCAATTGAAAAGGTGCTCTATGAACCCACGGAGGGTGATGAGCTGGATACCATTGCAGATCTGGTCAGCAGCAAGTCATACCAGAATCTTCCAGAGCCTTTGGCCCTCAAGGATGCCCTGCCCATACCCTTCACTTTCCAGCTGGTCTTCCGCAAGCAGAATGACACCACATACGAAGTCCTGAAGCATTACATCTTCTCCCAGAAGATTGATGTGCGCGGGCTGCAGCGGGTTGCTACTGGAGATCTCTTCACCATAGACTATGGCAAAAATTTCCGGTCAGGCTCTCAAGGTTTCCAGTACCTGCTTGAAAAGGTTGCCGACTATGCCATCCTTGCTTTCCAATTCACAGCAAAGCCCAAAAGCAAATGCAAGGAGAAGTCTGCCTTGGAGCAAGGCTTTTCCTACATCCAGAGTGAGGGCCCCAGGAGCAACATGAACAACCAGTGGACTGAGTGGGCAGAAATAGAGGTCAACCGGGAAGGAAGCCCAATCTATGGCTGGAACACTAGCTTGGTCAAGGAGTCTCTCAAAGGGTATGCCACTGGCAATGTCTTTGTGCAGCCCACCTTCAACTTCTATCTCACCATGCATGACCTGAGCGCCTGGTTTCTGGAGGATGTCATCTTTCCCTTGCTGCCAGACATGAAGAACAAAACATTGGTTCTTCTGAGAAATGCGGGAGCAGGGAAAACACCAGCTGCTTCGGCAATTGCAATGGCTTTCTCTGAATATTGGCTGTTGCGCGGTGACACGGCTGAGACCATGCAGCCAAGTTTCCGCATTGCCTCCAGCTTTGATCAGCTCCGTGGAGAACCTGGTCTTCGTGAGCGTCCAGACATCTTGGATGATGCTGACATGAGCCAGCAAGCCTTGCCCAAGTTGAAGGCATTCCTGGATAGTTCCTTGGAGGAAGCCTACACAGTCGAAAGGTGGACCACCACAAAATTTGTCAAGAACCAGCTCAGGATCCTTTGTGACAACCGGGTCAATGGCAAAGCTGAAGATAAGCTGAAGCCAGGAGAAAACACCATCCCGTTCAGTCACTTCTTGGACCTCATTGCTCCAGCTTTCCCTGATAAGGCTGAGAGGCAAGACATTGTGGCCTGTCTCAAGCGTGCACATTTCATTGTCAACTTGGACTTTGCCACCTATGTCCGTCCAGCTGGAATTGGTGAAGGTCCTGTTGCAGTGGTTCGATATCCAGAGGATGAGAACAACCGCCAGATCACTGACTTCATCTCTGCTGATGGCAAAAAGGTCATTGCTAACATGAAAGATGGAGACAACACACCTCCGACCGATTGGATGTCCAGAAGGCAGTGGTCCCATGATCTTCTGAGTTTGTGCTTGGAGACCAAAAAGACTATCCCAAGAATCCAAACTGTGCTACGGGCAAGTCCTTTTGGAGGAGAGAGAGTTCGCAAAGAGATCAAGCCGCGTCTGCCAAGCTCCGGTCGCTTCTGTGTCCCACCGCCTTCGGTTCTTCAAGTTCAGGAACAAGGTGTAGCACCATGTTCTTCCCAGAGCCCTGCTCCAACACCGCATCAGATTGCCCCAGCCTTGGTCAAGGTGAAGAAGGAGCCTGGCACCTTCCAATCATTGAAGAGGATGCATACAAAGGTCATTGAGCTGGATTCACCTTCGCCTCAACCAAAGAAGACGCAATGCCTTGCTGCTTCATATGCTGCCTCTCCAGCTTCCGATGGCCTCCCTGAAGTCGGAGAGCAGGATGACTTTGGCTTCCCTGGGGTTGGAGAGGGTGATGAGTGAGTGGCAGCCTTAGATTTTGGTGAAACATAGATCATTGGGTCTACAAGCTATAGGCAAATACAGCTTCATGTGGTCAAGGAAAAAGTTGTCCTCTTGCCTTCAAATGCGCCAAACAAACACAGTTCTTTGGATGTCATCATAGGCAATGCAAAACAAAATCACTGCACTTGATGTCCTTGCTCATAGTCATACTCACTTGTTCTGTCACTTTCCTGTGTCTGCAGTGCTGGGTTCCAAGTCTCCTTGCATAGTAGTCAGACAACATGGCGAAGACTCGTCAGTTGCAAGTGAAGACGCCTCGTCCTGTGAAGAAGGTTCACATCTACAAGTCTAGCCTTCAGAAGTGCTCATTTTGTCAACGCGCTCTCATTTGCAAGAAGTCCCGCAGTATTGCACAAGGGCGGCTCTTCAGCAGTGAGTCCATCACTGCCATTGCTTCTCAGGCCAAATATTGTCCAAAATGTCGGCTCTACATGCGCTGCAACTTTGTCTGGCTTGGAGGACAGAAGATCAATTGCATGACCTTCAACCAGCTTCAGAAGAGTGGGCTGTATTTTGTTACTTCCAACACAGCCTTCACCATGAAGTACCTGGAGCTATGCTACCTTCGTCTTCTGCGTGCCAAGACTAGCCCTGGTCAAGAGGCAGCTGTGAGGAACATTGCAGATGGAGATCATGTTGAAATGTTCTGGAGTGACTCCTTGCGCAAGCATCTGTTGCATGCCCTTGAGGGGTACGCAGTGGCCAAGCGCCAGCCAGATAAGGTTGTTGAATTCAACCTTGACTTTCCGGCCAAGACTGTGATCAAAATCACCAAGCCAATCATGCTCTTTCCTCCATCTGTGCCTGTGACTTCTGTTAGCTTTGATGGTCACTTTGGAGTCCATCGAGCTTTGTTGACACCTGTGGAGTCACCTCGACAAGTTCCTCTCAAAGGACGGCCCATGAAGTTGCTCTATGAGCATGACCGTTCCTGTCACTGTGCAAAGAAGGATTCCGTTCGACAAGTTCTACCCGATCGCACTGCTGGTTGGCAGTTTGCTGTGGACCCTTGCACTGGGAAAGTGCTAGGTGCCTATGAACATCGTATCAATGAGCGGAATGAAGATAAGGTTGACCTCCTTCAGCAGGTGCTCTCTATGCCCTTGGTTTCTGCTGACCTCTTGCTCCATGATGATGCATGCCACTTCGAAAGTTATGTCAAGAAGTATGAGTGTGAAGGCTTTGAGAACATCAAGTACTACATGGTTGATTGCTTCCACATGAAAAACCATCGTTGCTCCAAATCAACTTGGACCCCCAAGGAAAAGAAACGTGCCAAGAATGCCCGCACCAACATGTTTGAGACCTTCAATGCCTGGATTCGACCATTGAATTTCTTTCTCAATAGTCTGCGCCCGCATTCTCACAAATTTTGGGTGGAGGAAGCAATTCTCTTCCATAACCAATATGCTCAGCCCTTGTCATCTATCTTGTCATCTAGGAAGAATGCAAAGTCTCGTTCCATGCGTCCCAAGTAAAACTTGGCATTGTATATCACACAATTTTGTAAAGTCTTAGCTGACTTTGTTGAAAGCAATGCGTGTCAAAATCAAACCAACTTCCTAATTAAGATCACTTCAAGAACTAGTCAGTTTAGGATTAATCCAGATTAATCCTTAGTCATGTTATATCTTGGTGCCTTCACTAACATCTATGTCTCATGCTCTGCAGGCAGCAAACATGATGTGCTGTATAAAAAGGGCAGCTTGCATGACAAATTTTGGCGCTCACAACACCCCCCTCCCTAAAAAAGATATGTTGTTCCATTCAGTTGTGGCCCTTTACCAGTTCTAAGTCAGAAAGTCACCCCATGTTCTTTTTCATTATCACTCCATCCAAAAACCAACAAAATCACTGCTAAAGTCAAGGACCATGTTTTCCTCCAAAGTTGAGTTCTCCCAGCCATGTCACAGGTCATGTCGGCCTGCGCGAAAGCTGGGAAATGGTGGACCACCTTAGCTTTGCTTCAAGGCGTCTCCGAGCGTCGTTTGGTGCCGGATGAGGTTCTCATAGGCGCGCCAGGGATGGATACGGTGCCAGCTTGGAATCGCTAGGTTCTTGGTAGATACCCTCTGGTAATGACTAACGTAGCTATTGAAAATGGCCATTTATAGTGGATTTTCCCATTAAAAATGGTGATTTTCCATAGCTATGTTAATTTACCAGAGGGTATAAGATATGTCTGGGTCAATTTGATCACGACCGAACCCTGTTCGCCCGTTTTGCCTGGAATCATGGTTTATGTTTTTGGGAAATCATCGTTAAATGGTCGAACTTTTCAGGTTAGTGAAATATTATAATTTACCCAGATATATGGAAGATGTGGTAGATGTTTCAGATACATACAGTCCTACTTTTTGACTGACTGAGTAACCAACATATACAGTACATGCATACAAAATTGTAATATACAATTACAACAAAAATAGAACACAGAAATGATTTTAAATTTTAATCATCATGTTTCTTGGTTTTACATAGAATTTTGTTTATTACATCCCTTGAACTTTCTCTTTTCTCCAGGTTGCTCCATCTGAGAGCAGCCAAATTGGACCTAGTTGATTAGCTCTATTATCCCATGATATTCCCTTTGCAATCACCAAAATCATCTTTGCAAATCCCCTTACTAGCCTTACTCTTTATACCCCAGTATATAGATATCATTAGATATCCAAGTATATCCCCCGTCAGGTATCCCCATTTCTAAATCAACGTCAGGTATCGCCCTAGAGTCCCTCGAGAAAGCCCGGAAGTGGCAGAAAGCCCTGGCCCTGCTGCGATCCCTGGAGCCACCGATGCGCAGAGAGCCGCCGAAGGTGGGATGGTGATGGGAATTCAATGGTGACATGATACGATTTAAGATATTTGCTAGACAAAAATGCGATGGTTTCTGATATTTAATGTTGTGTTTAGTTATTATGATATATTTTTAAAAATTAATTCAGTGATTATATATATAATATACACACATAGAAACACGTTAATGTATTTTGGGTTTTTGACTAAATATGGAGAGTTTTTTCCACCCAAATTGCACCATTGAACAATGGGGGAAATGCGGTTCAAAGCCATTGGATTTTGAGAATTATCCCACTTAATTGGCGGACAAACCTAGATCAACGGCCATTTCAGGAACCTAAATTGGAGGTACCTACCACATATAAGGCCTATATAAGGCCTATGTAAGGGAATATCCCCACAATATATGGCCTTATATGGTACAGTACCTCCATTTTAGGATCCTGAAATACCCATTGACTAGATGTTAGGTTTTTGTTGTATCCACAAGGTGGTGCCCCCCCAGTTATGAATTGCTTATAAGCCTATTAACTATATAGATATATCACCAAAAAAACTGAGCTATTGGATTTATAAACCAACTTAGCTATCTTGGGGGTACCACCTCGCATATCTTGCATGATCAAAAAAACATAGACAAGAATGTTCAGAGATGTTGAGGACAACATGTCTGACGGCCCAGAGCCTCGCAGAAGCCGTTCAACTTTGCAGAGATATTTTGAGTTTAGTTTGTTGATAACACTTTTGAAACGACTATCAGGACCAGATTGGATAGATTGGCGAATTGCTTTCAGTTGTTTTAAAGTAATTTTGAGATATTTACCCAGGATTGTTTTTTCTCCATTGTTCTTTTTTGTCGGGGTACAAATGTGTTGGACAAGATGTCGAATTTGAACAAACAGTGGAGAAACATAGAAACATCCACACTTCGCGGTTGTTTATTCAGCCGTCTAAACAAACACAGAAGTAGAATGATGAATATGTTTTCCTTTTTTCACACGAAACCCTTTTCACGACGATGGAGTGACCTATTCCGGGTGTTAGTCACTGGAGAGTATCCACGTTGATTGCAGATTGGTTAAGTAGTGTACAGAAGATCCAACAAGTTTGCAGATCTTTGAGGATAAAATCAACAAAATCACATATTTAGCCATAATCGACCGATACTGTAGCCGGAAAACTCAGGAGTGTAGTTGGGATACGAGCAATTTTCAGGTTGATGGTTTTTACTTTCTGCTCTGTTTGTTGTTCCCCTCCGGACTCCTTACATAGGTTCAAGCACAGCATATCCCGGTAGAAATGGCAATGTTCTCATGATATTTGCGGAGTTCCATTTGCTAAGCCGCCACATTTCAGGTGCTGTTTCACCCATTTGCATCGCCAGTTCAAGACAGCAAAAGAACCAGAAAATACCAAACCTCGCAGTTGTTTCCTACTTTTGGTTGGCAGAACCCTCTCTTCCTCGAGGACTTCTTGGGAATGACAGCAGAAGAATGGGATGAACTGCGTCCGTGGGCTGAACGTGAGGCACCATGGACCTGACCTCCAAGGGCTATCAGGGGATCGCCGGGTTTAAACATACAAATACACATTGGTCATCAATCGTGGCAATGGAAAATCCAGAACTTTCCTAGGTGATCTTGCCAACATGCCGACGTATATTAAATGGGGGTTGGTCTTCATGGGGAAGATGTTGAGAACCCAGCAGCAGTGCTGCTGTGAATTGGTGCCGAGAATCGAATCTTCAGTCAGGGAGACGGCTGTGCCTTCCATCTGCAAGATGATCAAAACACCATCGGAGTACCCGAGTGCACCAGCTGGTGGTCTTAGTTCTTTTGGTATACCTTCTGATAAACGAACATAGCTATGGAAAATCATCATGTTGAGTATAGGAAAATCAACAATAAATGGCAATTTTCAATAGCTGTGTTAGTCATTACCAGAGGGTAACTCCAATTTTTCAAAGGCTTGTTGCTATTCTCTGCGAAAGGGCGCTCAAGTGATCTGGTATCATGTAGCCAATTCCAAGCTGCGTTCATGGCTCACTAGGACTTGCTACAGGAAACCACACGGTGTGAACCTGCATTCCATCAAAGCAATCCAGGAAACTAGTGTTTACCACCAAATCTACCCTGTGGTAACCAAACGTGGCTTGAGGGAAAATCCCCTCTAAAATTGTTCACGGATGTTTTACTGGGAAAACCGTCTATGAATGCTTGACTTTCTAGTCCACGTTTGATTCCATGAGGGTGCATGTTTCATGGTGCCAATGTAGGAGGAGGAGGAGGACATCATTGACAGTGAGATGGAAGAGCAATGGCAGCAGTTTCGGGTGCTCCATCAGATCGGCGATGCGTCCTGGACCGGACTTCATGGGAGCCAATGCGGATTTTATGGTATTCGTGGTGACATAACCTCTGGTAAACTGTCACAGTTTGCTATGGAAAATCACCATTTTTAATGGGTAAACTCACTATAAATGGAAATTTTCAATAGCTTTTTGTATGTTTACCAGAGGGTCATGGATCTCAATTGATCAACCAAACAAAACAACGGTGATTTCCGTGGGTGTTCATGGGATTTACGGACTCGGATTTAGGAAGTTTGCTAAGTTGGTGTACTTCAGGCAGAAATGATAACTTAAGGTTAACAAGAGCCCATGGGGAACAACTTAATGTGGATATTTGAATGGATTTCAATGGATCTTGCTTTTCTTAACCAACTTAGAACAATCGGGGACACACATTGTGGGTTTAACATGGGTTCCTTTGTCTGGCCACACCTAGGCGAGAAATATATGGACATAGTGATATCCAGCATAAAATATCAACTTTCTGCAGGGTATCTAAGACCAAACAAGATAGAAAAGTGTTTCCAGGATGTGATAGATGATGTTTGCTCTCCATATACCTCCATCATTTCCAGGTTTCCAGCGTTTCTATCTTTTTGGGCTTGAAAATCGCCAATGTTCTTCGTTTGAAACAAGCAGCTAGTGCAACGAATCTCCTCGGGAGCAGCTCCAAGCAGAGAGATGATTTGGATTGAAAATGTGGTCCTCCTGAATCGATGGATCCATGGATCAAGCATCATTATCCCAAAACCTCACTATCCCATAGGATCCATGCATGGTATATATGCTAACATAAAGGGGGTATATTGGTAAATGTTACCATATATCATATATAGCATACATGGATCCTATGGGTATGAACATGGCCAGAAGTTCGGGTGTTTCTAAATCGCCTAGCGCTTCGCTCCCAGAGTCCCAGAGCGCCATGCCACTGAGGAGAGGAAGGTTGATGAGGAGCTGGTGGAAACTGTGGATTTCCTGATGCTTGGCTCATCTTGGCTCAACGGCTCCGGTTTTTTGCTTTTTTGGACAAAAAATGGATGGCCATTTGGATGAAATGTCGATTTCTTTAGGCCGTGCCGGCCGTGGGCGTTCGACTTTTTAGAAGATCATAACATGACCTTCGAAGGATTTGGCCAAAAGTATACCTCCAAAGAGGCCAATAGGAGAAATGATGTTCTCAGCCATCAACTTGAATGTGTTTCCTTAATTTGTTCAGGTGCCAAAACTGTCGGAAATTTGCTGGAATGCTGTTTGGATCGATTCTTTTTGGAGTATTGAGTATCTTACACGGTTTATGTCATATCTGTGGGATGAAATTAATTTTGATGAATCTCAACATTGAAATGATTATGAAATATTATGAAGATGTTTCGTAAATCGATATCTATTCAACCAGGCTTTGGATCTGACTTAAACTGCTGGGAAAGTGTCGAAGGTCCGATGTGCCGGCAGCCGAGTGTATGGCAGATGTGAAGGTGAACCACATTATGTACGGCAGTACTGTGAGTGCTTTGTGCCGGGGTTTCTCAGCAGCAAGGGAGCAATCTTTGGGAAAATGGTGATGCTCATTTGGGGAATATAGCTTTGCTTAAGAGAAAGTACTTGTAAAGAGTTCAATCCCACAACGTGAGGCCCCCAAAATAGCTAAGTTGGTTTATAACTGCAATAACTATGGTTTATGGTACTTATAACTATAGTTACTGGGGCTTATAAACCAACTTATAACTGTGGGGGCCTCACATTGTAGCGTTGGGATGCTTTGGGGTTGAAGATCAATATTTACACAAACCTAGGATGCTGGTCTTCGACGACCTACTTAAAGTAAATTACAGCCACAATGGGGAAGAAATCGGTGATTTTACCATTTTATTTGTCAACGAGAATCCCTGATGTGAATGGCAAAGTTTAACCCGGCGTTGCAAGAAACCACCAGTGTACCAATTTACTGTACTACAAGGCGGATATATTAATGTTAATAGCAAGTTATCATGATTTTTGGAGGTACCCCGTGACCAGGTTGTGTTTAATCAGCAGGTAAATCTGGGGTTGACAGTCGCTGCAACCTCTGTGTGGGCTTAGCACAATTGCCAGTTCGCGAGTCCTCAGTTGAGCAGTGCTCAGTTGTGTTTTAGTGGTAGTAAAGCAATAGTAAACCATCCCCAAATTTACCATAAATGGGTTGTATAATGTTGTATGAACCATCAAACTATGGGTGGCCTATGATTGTTTCACTATGTTGTACTAATTGTTGATTTTATTTGTTTGAGGTCAAAAACACCAAGTGACTTTCTTAAGTTTCACGCATATTTTGTTGAAATGATTCACTGGGAATCCATGTAAAAACCCTGTTCGACCGAAACACCCTCAAGAAACCATAGTTTAGTAGATATCTTTAAAACATATGTGGGACCATGGAATGGGGGTGCAACTAATATGGGGGACTGGACGATTGCCATTCAAGAGGTTGATTTCAATATATTCCCACTAAATAAATCTCCACGTTTCTTGGTTCATGTTGGGATTCCCACCATTTTTTGGTGGGTTTCCTCCATGGCTGCGGAGGGCAGCGCCCCAAATTCTGCAGGTTTCCAAGTGGATCGGGCGATGCAACTGTTGGAGGAGATCGTCAATTGGCAAGGGGAATTGCGAACATGCTTCAGAAGATTTTTTGAAGCATTACTTGCTGGTTGGTGGTTTCAAACATGTTTTATTTTCCATAATATATGGGATAATCCTTCCCATTGACTAATATTTTTCAAGATGGTTAAAACCACCAACCAGTATTAGTCCATTCGCCCATGTCATATTGGCAATGACTTAAATGCGGAGGCATCACGCCGGAAAGTATCTCCAAACAGATATGTGTCGTGTTCCAGTCATTGATGAGAATCAAAGCGGATGCGGCGACCACATCACTTGATAAACGTTTGGGTTCATGGGGGATGTCACGAACTTGTCAAAGGGTTTCTAAAGCAACTTGAAACTGGGGGGGCCTCACCTTGAATACAGATGATTTACCAACAAAACATATTTGTTTTAATAAAAATGATTTTATCCTTAGCTATGCTAACTTACCCGAGGGTATCCCCAAGTCATTTGTCGGTTCATAACCCCGTTGACTACAATCTATGTCTAAATCCGATGAAATCTTAAGAAACCGTTCATCAAATCCCATGCAATCACCATCTTATTGAGGCTAAAACCCATGAAATCCCATGATAAACCACCATTGAATTCCCATGAAATCACCAGACAATCACCACAAAGTTCCATTGAATCATCATCAAATCATCATCAAATCATCATCAAATCATCATGAAATCACCGTGAAACCTTACTAAATCCCATCAAAAACATTAAAAAACGGGAAACGCTTCCCCCCTGCGGTCGCGAGGAGATGCGGCACCGGGGCCACCAGCTGAGTCTGCACCTCTTCAGCGCCGTCGCCAGTGGCTGCGCAGATCTGCGGCGCTGGTCGCAGGCCTTGGCGCTGCTACAGCGGTCCGACGAGCCACGCAGCTACTGGTGATTTCATGGGATTTACCCTCTGGTAATTTAACATAGCTATTGAACATGGCCATTTATAGTTGATTTTTCCATTAAAAATGGTGATTTTCAATAGCTATATGTTAGTTTACCAGAGGGTAATGGTGATTTGATGGTGATTTCATGGGATTAAACCGGACAATGTGGGAGTTCCCATGGGATTAGTTGTTGTCAATGGATGCTGATATCCCATCCACCGAATATATCCTAATATGACATTGGGAGTCCAATAGGATATGTGAATGAACAGCAGCCGGGTAGTAACTATGATATGATTATTTTTTATTCCCCTAATTATGTATTGGACCTGTTCGTTTGGAGTTCCAATAGTGGGGTATTTAGCATGTGGGAGAAGAGGTGAGAAGAGGTTATGATGGGGATCTGACAGACTAAAATGTGTTCACTACGAACGCGGGAAGAGAAGCTGGCAAAACATGGAGATGTAAGCACTCTGAGCTCTGGTCAATGGTTGATGAGTGTTGATGGCACCACTCGTGGATTTGTACCTTCCGTTTTTCCATCAATCATCTCAATCATCTCAATCATCTCAATCATCTCAATCATCTCAATCATCTCAATCATCTCAATCATCTCAATCATCATCATCATCATCGTCATCGTCATCGTCATCATCGTCATCGTCATCGTCATCGTCATCATCATCATCATCATCATCGTCATCGTCATCGTCATCGTCATCGTCATCGTCATCGTCATCGTCATCGTCATCGTCATCGTCATCGTCATCGTCATCATCGCCATCCATCGCCATCGCCATCGCCATCGCCATCGCCATCGTCATCGTCATCGTCATCGTCATCGTCATCGTCATCGTCATCGTCATCGTCATCGTCATCGTCATCGTCATCGTCATCGTCATCGTCATCGTCATCGTCATCGTCATCGTCATCGTCATCGTCATCGTCATCGTCATCGTCATCGTCATCGTCATCGTCATCGTCATCGTCATCATCCATTGCCATTGCCATCGCCATCGCCATCGCCATCGTCATCGTCATCATCATCATCATCATCATCGTTTTTGGATGACGTCCGACTTTGTTTTTCTCTTATCGTTTTTTTTGGGTGGTAAAACCGACGATCTACCTCCAAGTTTGGCTTCCCACCGCCAGCCGCTATCCATGGGTGGTACCTTCAGGCGCGACGTTCCCTTCCTCAACGGTATCCTGTGGGCCATGGGCCGTGCTGGTCACTGGCAGCGCGCGCTGGACCAAGGGCTGCGGCTCCTGCGGGACGCACAGTTGCGACCCAGCACTGCAACTGGGTGCATTAACTGGTTGGATATAAATGGTTACGATGTAACTATGGACGACAACCAGTATAGCAAGGAATTGTGATCCATGACTCTGGTTGAGGATATAGAGTCTTAGAGAATGGAGATATAATGGGAGAATAATCATCAATATATTAACTGCTTGGTCGTTTGGAACATTTGGATGATTTTGCCATTCAGTTGGGAAACATCATCATCCCAACTGACGAACTCATATTATTCAGAGGGGTAGCTCAACGCAATTTTTTCTGCTCGTTTCCTGGGTCCCCAAAAAAATGTGCGTGAGATTCTTTTGCGCCAACGAAGGTCTAGTATAGGCATTGTCATATGATATAAAGATGAAAAAATGTATGTCATGTACATATATATATATAATATATATATATATATGTATATGTATAACAGACATGTATGCCCAAAAACCTCTAAAGTATATGTTTGTTTCCATGTCTTTTCATGGGGATGCATGATCGATAGATGCTTCTGTCCGCGAAGTGCTGCAGTGTCATGGATGTCATCAGCTTCCCTGCATGGAGTTACCAAAATGTCATGCGATGCAATGATGGACTGTGCGGCTCCATCCACATGATATGAAGCAACGCAAAGGTGTCAAACAATTGCTAAAGTAAGACATCCAAACCTGTCTTCAGATATGATAAATGATAGCAGACACAGCTGACATGACCTGTGCTAGTCTTGTGTTGGTGCTTTGGCCCCATATGTACTGTGAGAACTGTATCATTGTTCCTTTCAACCAGGCTCAAACTGCGAAGCAATTGTTTCCAAAACGATTTTTTCCACTGCGCAGTGGATACACTAAGTTTTTTCAGGTGTTTTTTTGATCCTCTGAGGTAACCTTGAACATTTTGCTCACCAGTGCAATTGAAGCACGTGCCAGTCCTGTTGGCGTTAGCCTTGCATGCCAGCTGGCGAATCGCAGCTCGTGCTCGCCAGATCAAGTCACAGTTTCTTGGTGCCACAAGGTCCCCCAATCGATTTGGGCTAACTAACTAACGGTTGGAGGTTATAAACCAAACAAACATAAAAACGGGACCACCTTTTGAATAGATTTGAATCGAATTCATATCCTAGATCTTTAGTAACTGTACCCGCCGTTAGGACACACACACACACACGTGACAATGGGAGATCCCTCTCTGTTGAAATCAATCACCTGGAAATATCTCGGGAGTTAAACTAATGAGTAAAACATACCTATCCTGAGGGTTTTTGTTTAGGCAAATGATCAAATGATCTACAACTGTTGAGACGTTCCATTGTCAGGTTAGGTAAATTTAGCGGGAAAGTAGAAGAGGGGATTGTTAGATGGTTAGACAAAAATCCTGCTCATGGAATTTTCAATTGATCGAATTCCCATACTTCATGCTTTTTTACCATCTTAAACCCCTGTGATCTTCACTTGTCGCCTGCAGTGAGGCTGGTTTGTTGCGACAAATGAGATACCTCCGGCTCGATGTGTGATGACCGCTGCGCTTTCCTTGGGGGAGATTCCACTGGTCGATGTTAAAAAAATACGGTGGATTTAACGACACATACCATGGGGATACCATGGGGATATTTGGGGCGTATATATGATTTGGGTGAATCGAAAAATGGGGAGTTTACTCCAACATGGCAGAAATGGTCATGTAAAATTCGGAAAATGATGAGAAGACAGTTTTATTCAATGTCCGGGGTTGCCCTATCTTCAGACAAATGTCATCTGGCGTTCTTAACCAAAACTTTCACGCTGTTCCACCATTTTCGACCAGACATGACCAGATGCGTGGTTCCCCTTCGGAATGGTGAAATGATGGGCAAAATGGATATGGTGTACTATGGTTTTTTGCCACATTTGGGTATGGCTCAAACTTATACTCAAACTTACCCTCTGGTAAACAAACATAGCTATTGAAAATGGCCATAGAAATAGTTGATTTACCCATTAAAAATGGTGGATCTTTCCATAGTTTTTTGTATGTTTACCAGAGGGTAAGTCACCCACTCATTGGATCATTCTGAAGATCTCAGGTGAATTCTATCCCATCGCTATCCTTGGTGACTTCCCACGCTATCACGGTATCAGAAAATATACCCTGACCAATTCTGTGGGCCCATTGGTACGCCAATGGCTTGACTGAAAAACCGACTGACTGGCTGAGCTGCATGAGGGGAAAATGGTGAGACATCGCAGGGCCTGGGAGAAAAGGTCTGTTGTTCTCACATAGATATCTCCGGTCTGGAAAACTAAGAATGATATTTCCTGAACATATGTTCCCGAATAGATCATAGTTTCTCAGGTTTAGAAAAAATATTTCCTGAAGGGATCAAGAATAAACTAAAAGAACTGATATCGTCACTACTATAGCTGGCCCTTCACAAATCAATCCAACCCATGGAATCCATGGGTCCAATCAACTAATCAGCTGAACCGAGAACCATTGGTCCTCAAGTTAATCAACCAATCTTAACCAAGGATAATCTGTCCCTTAAATCAATCCAGGTCCGGTTGACTTCTTAAGGATCACTGGTTGACCGCTCCTTGTTTTTTTTTCCGAATGGGATTCCACAGCTCAAGCAAAGCAGCAACGCAAATATTAGCGGATTGTTATAAGGAAATGTTATATTATATAATGTGAGGCCTCCAATAACTATGGTTTATGGTACTTATAACTGTAATTACTGGTGTTTATAAACCAACTTGTAACTGGGGGGCCTCACATTGTATATATATATATATATCATGTTCATACTTGTTTTCGGTCGGACTGTGGAGTTACAAAAAACTGCGGGCTTCTGTGATTTAGCACTGATCCGTGCTGAAAATATGGACATTTTAAGTCTCACAGATCCAGCATTTGAAACCATTGTCCACCTTACTGGTGCTTAGTAGGGAATGGATGGGAATGGGGGAATGGGACTATTATTCATAATGATTGTGGATTATTCCCGAAAATTCCTGACGTAAAACGCACCAGTAAGCCACTTATCCACCTCAGCCAATATGCCGGTTTCAAACCACGTTGAGTTTCGGCACCGGGGTAGGATGACCATTTGTGATATGTGAAGTTATGCTAGCAGCTATATAAAATGTCGTGATTTCGCTGTTTGGCCAGTTCGCTACGATAGCTAACTCAATTTCATCCAGTTGGAAAGCCAATAGCTGGTTGGTGGTTTGGAACATGTTTTATTTTCCATATATTGGGAATAATCATCCCAACTGACGAACTCATATTTTTCAGAGGGGTAGGGCTCAACCACCAACCAGATTATTATGAACCATCATTAACCATATAATAACCATATATTAACCATTGTTAACAGTATATTAACCACAATGGTAGGTATACCACCAATGGATCCAGTCGTACCTCAAATTGGAGTGAAACCACCATGAAGAAAGTCTGTAAAGCCGGATTTAGGGCTTGTCTACCCCTAAATCTACTGGTCAATCGTGATTTCTCCAATAAAAAATCCCTAAGAAAAGGGGCCCTTCCCCCCATTGACACACCCAAGTCATATCAACTTGGTGAAATATATCCCACAAAATAAGATTCCAGAAAAATCAACCACATAAAACAATGGTTGAACCATAGCATTTTATGGTATACTTCTGTTATTAATTTTGGTTGGTAAAAAAGTTGGTTAGATATCACTGTCAAGTGCCTGCCCACGTGACACGGCGTGACACGGTCTCCCCTCGGCGCGTCAGGAGGTTTTCGCGGATTTCCAGCCTTTTGACGGACCCGCACCGGGCGACTACAAGTCTCCCGACCGCGTTTTTAAAAACCGAGTCGACGGGAGGTTGGACGACTTTGCGTTTTGACGATGTTTTTGTTGGTACGGAACAGGTACGGAACATGTGGAAGATATGGAAGACATGGCAAATGTGGAAAATATGGAAAATGTGGAAAATGTGGAACATGTGGAACATGTGGAAGATATGGAAGACATGGCAAATGTGGAAAATATGGAAAATGTGGAACATGTGGAAGATATGGAAGACATGGCAAATGTGGAAAATATGGAAAATGTGGAACATGTGGAAGATATGGAAGACATGGCAAATGTGGAAAATATGGAAAATGTGGAACATGTGGAAGATATGGTCAGACATGGAAATGGATCTCCCCCAGCACTGTGGATAGGACAAAAACCTAAGAAATTGACCAGCTATATGTTGTCCACCATATAAAGGACCATGGTCATAGTTGGGTTAGGTTATCTCAGCTCGCCACGATGTCACTGTCAATGGCGTGTAAATGGTCAGCAATGGTCATGATGCGGCCAGAGATTGGGTTAGAGTACCGAACATGGATAGAGGAAGTTTCTCTACAGTTAAGGCCCTTTACCAGTTATAAGTACTTATAACTCCATTTTTAGAATGTATAATCCCATTTATAACCAGTTAATTATAACTAATAAATGGCCATAACTGTACAATTGCTCGAGAGACCCAGGGTTTCATGTTTTTTGTCCCTTGAACCAATCCATTGCTTGAGTAAACATATGAAAAACAACCCGCACGGTTTGGGTCATGAAGAACATTAATTGCAAACACATGATTGTTGGTCATGATTTCTTAGTCAATAGATTACCCTGTTGTTACCCAACATTTCTTGACTAAGTAGGGTAATCATTGCGTCGCTGCAGTGCCTAGTACCTAGAGGCTAGCTACTACTCTCAGCGCTTTTGCAATCCGATAACTTCCAAATGATTAGCATGCAGCGTTGATAAGCCCTTGAACTAGGGTAGCTTCCTTATTATTGGCTTGTGTCACCCTCACCAACCGTAAACTATCCATTCTGGTTGGTCGTTACCATCATATTTGTTCGAAGAAACATTCCGCCAATGTTCCTGGTATTTCATGGTATTTCCTGTTCTCGTTTGCCCATGATAACTATGATCATATTGGATAATATCTAGCATACCATCATTTTGGGCAGTCTAACCCCTGTTGGATCAGGTTGGTGATGTTTTTTTAGGATTGTTGGTCAAATTAGTCACAGACCATATTTGAGCATTTTTTCGCCAACGCTTGGTTGATGATGAATCCATATGGGTATCCATCTGGGAATAGGGAATCCATGTCAACCACTACTCAAACAGTGGATGTCCAGCTTGGTTCAGAACTGGACACTGCTGAAATAAAAAATGGATCATGAGTTGCGTCATGTTGACATATCCCACTACTACCTCGTTATATGAATTATACACGATATTCATGGTTTTGATATTATGTATATCACACTATTTTACTATTCTCATCATAGGTAGATAGATACGCTATCACAGTACCATTATACAAATTCATCCATGTCACATTCTTCAATTAAATTATATCATATCATTGTATAACATATCATTTTATCAATATCTACACGATACACAACCAAATCATATCCCAGTGATATGCCCGTAAAAAAAAAGCAACCTTGGGGTTTCTTGGTCATTCCACGCCACGAGGATTCCCTCCAAGAGGCATATCCAAGGTGGCGCCGGTTTGAAGGACTCTTCAGCAAACATTTCTGCTTCGAGATATGATTTAAAGTTTTTGAAGGCAAGCTGGCAGCAATCATTGATACTAATACCACCGTTATTATTTTTGATGTTCCCATAATTGGGGGTTTTGGCAGCAGAAACATGTTATGCAGCAAACAGGGTTTGAAAAAGCATCAAAAGGATTCAAAAGGCAAGTTTTAGTATCAATCATGTGGAAATTTGTCAGCAGCAAAAATCCAAAAATGACGGTTGGATCTGGGATTGCGTATTGCTGAATCTACTATCGGATAAGGTATCTTTGGTTTAAAAAGAACACCACCCAAGAAGCGGGAGGATTATTATGATCCGGGGACGGGGTGAGCTGTGTGTCTGGTGGGTGCGTTCACATATTATTGGTTTCCGAGCATACAGAACGGATTATTGGTTGAGATGACGAGCTACAATATTTTGAGAAGGGTTAAAACCACCAACCAGTTTGTTGACTCATGACTGGGTCAGCAATTTTTATAGTGGATCTTCGGCACAGGTTTTGTTTACCCATAGAGATCCACAGAAACATTGGTAGACTCTGGTAATTAACATAACTATGGAAAATCACCATTTATAGTGAAAGTTCCCATGAAAAATGGTGATTTTCCATAGTTATGTTAGTTTACCAGAGGGTAGATGTTGTATTGGGTCGGTTCCTCCCTTTGGAGGGTTGACACACTAATCATACGACCTTCCGGGTGCATCATCAAAGCTACGTTGGTGGCCCACGATCGTCACCACCACACGCGCCATCATCACCATCCTCGTCCCCATGATCATCATCGTTGTCCTCCTCCTCACCATCATCATCATCATCATCCTCCTCCTCCTCATCGTCATCGTCGTCATCATCATCCTCCTCCTCCTCATCGTCATCGTCGTCATCATCATCATCGTCATCGTCATCGTCATCATTGTCATCATTGTCATCATTGTCATCATTGTCATCATTGTCGTCGTCGTCATCATCATCATCGTCATGATCATCATTATTGCTATCATCAACCCCACCACATACATATTATATATTGTCATTGTTTATTATTATTTCTATTACTATTACTATTATTACTATTATCGTCATTATTATTACTATTGTTATTGTTGTTGTTGTTGTTGTTCTTGTTTGTTTGATGATAATCATATTATTATATTTTTTTTATTACTACTACTATTATTATTGTTTATCATTATTATATATCATATCATATCATAGCCCCTAAGTTGGTCATACTAAGTTGGTGATATATCCCAAAACAGTAGCCTGAACGATGGTCACCATCAGGACAAGAGGAAGCCCATGCTCGTGGGTTCGACAGCCAGCGGCGTCGGAGACCCAGAGCCCTGACACGGGAGAATAGTACAAGGTGCTGCCCCCCAAAGTCATGGTTGTTGGCTGATAAACCCATATAACATCATATAACATCATATAACTAATTATATAGTCAAAGATAATCCAATATAATATATATATATATATACCATAGACCCTAGATATCCATAGCTAACCATCTATGCTAACGACCTGGGGCACCACCTTGTAGGTTGTCTTGGTTTACTAAGATGTTTTTTTATGCCCCCATATACTAGGGGATGGGGCTCCTGGTGGTCAATATCAACCCGAAAGAAATTAGGCGTCTGAATGTCAAGTTGTGGCCTTTGACTGGGTACCTCCAGATTTCCAGCATCATTACGGAAAAAATGAAACTATCCTGGTTGGTGGTGTACCCACACTTCTGAAAAATATGAAAGTCAGTTGGGATGATTATTCCCAATATATGGAGAATAAAAAATCAAACATACTGCAGATCATTGATGGATTATGATGGAGTATGATGGATAAAAAAACACTTTTTTTTCTCACCGTCTTCATGAATGTGCATAAGCTAAACACATTTTTTTCAGTGTCTAAGTTTTAGCCACGTGCAGTGGAATCAATCCTGGACAATACTATCCATGGATAGAACTCGGGCATCTTTCTTGATTATCCTAGCAGAACTGGGCTGTGAATTGTTTTTAGGTTGCCTTCTTATTTTTTGAACCGACCATCATCATGAGATGACTGAGATGACTTACGAAATGGCACAGAACACCCTTAAGCGCAAACCGCAAACGCCGTCACATCCGCCCGATCCAAGATCGGTGTTGCAGGTGGGTCCTGGAAGTTATGGCGGAAGCATAGAGACCATGCTTTTGAAGAAGACTTACAATGTCACCACGCAGGCTGGGGCTGGTTGGGATGAAGGAGTTGCACAGTTGCGACTTTTCAGTAAGCTTTGTTTGGTGAGATTTGGGGCGTTTGATATTTGTATATATATATATAAAGGAACAACAACATAGAGAATGTAGGGTTCTCTACATTAAAAAAACATAAAAAACAAAGAACAAAAAAAACAAGAGGAAACAGAAAAAACATAAAAAAACAAAGAACAAAAAAAACAAGAGGAAACAGAAGAACCAAACCAGAGAACCAAAAGCAACAAAACAAATGAGAAACAAAGCACAAACAAAAAAAAAAACAAAACTATGAACAAGACAATTAGTTATTTTGCTTAGAAAAAAATGGTCAATTCGTTTTCTGAGGGTTTGTTTTTTGCGGGAATCTGTTTTTGATTCTGTGTTTGTTTTTTTGGCCAAAGTCAACTTTCTTTGTTCAAGCTGATTACTTAAACATATATATATACACATACACAGCACATATGTACAATTGTGTAACAAATTATATAGTCTATACATTTATTTTTGATTTCTGTATGTATTTATCTATACACATAAATATGTAGGTTGGTTGGATGTTTTTTGGGGTGGCCATTTGAAATTTGGTGTCTGTGTGTGTGCTACACCCATTTTCACCAACAGAACTTGAACGTGGCCATGTTTGCTTATGTGACTTCTATAGTTTTGTTACTGATGATAGAGTATCCCCCTTTGTCCTCGGTTGATGAGTCCTATCAAATCTCCCAGAAATTTGGGCCAAATCCACCTTTGAAAATGCCAGGGGTAACTGTGGGTTTGGTCTGAAAATGGGATACCCCGGCCCCAACACCCCAAAATCCCATGTTTGTCATGTTTTTCTATGACATGGCCGTTTGATTGGTCACTTCACCATGTTCAGTCACACCCAAATTTGAAACTTGGCATTGAACTAACCAAATATTAACCATAATTAGAAATCACATGAAATCACCCAAATTAGAAATTTTGCATTTGATGTTTAATTAACCATACTCACAACACATCAACATCGTTTTTTTTTACGTTCGGAATCCCTTGGGAGAATCTCTTCGTCGCGACGAACTGGGAACTGGCGGAGTCCAGGTCGCCAGGTTTGGTGGTTGTATAATGTTATATAAACTCATATAACATGTTATATGATCATATATCATGTTATTTAACATATATATATATATACACATGGTATTTTATTATATTATATGATCTTATGATATTATATCCCATAAACTTATTATCTATATCCCCATGTTTTTTTTCCTTAATCCCTCCGTCGTTTTTTCTGAACATTGACCCAACCACACCTCCAGAGGCGCGCAGCTCGATCGCGACTTGGCGTTGATCAAATAATCCACTGGCTTTTGGACCCTAATTTCAGACAAACCCCATATATATATATATATGTATAATGTATATATATATATATACATACATATTATACATGTGGATATTTTATTGTAGTGCCAGTCTGGAATGGCTAAGTTCGTAAACTGTTCACTCACTGTTGGGTGCACATGATAGATATATTGAACTGATTTTGATCGGGTTATTTAAAGGCAAACACACTGAGAACTAAGTAGGGGGGAAAAAACATGAGTAAACCGCCTGAACTACCCTTGTTGTTCGGGTTATGAATCGTGGTGGGTTTTACCACCTGGGTTAAATGGATTGTTGTAACCCACACTAGGAATATCAGAAGTATAATGGGATGGGCTAGGGATATGTTTCACGGCTCAAGGGGTTACGCTGTAGCCTGCAGAGATCGCTTGTGATTCAAATGTAGATATGGAACTTGCCATGGACAATTACTGGTTGGGGGTTGCACATAGGTATTTGTTTTGTTTAAACAATTGTTGGGATGATTACTAATAGTTTGGGATGGGTTAAAACCAGCAACCAGCTTAGATTGTGGAGTCAATTATTGAATCCTTCGCGATGCAACATGTGCCATATGTAGATGATTTGCTGATTGAACATATTGATTTTTCCCTTCCAATTGTCTTATACTGGAAGGCAATCATGCCTAGTGGGTCTCCAATTCTAGGGGGTTCTTTCAATGGGCGATACCAAGAAATGTTGACAATTCGAGTGGGATTTGACAGGGATAGCCGGGGGTAGCCGGGTAGCCCATTTTCAGACAAACCCACATGTCCCACCACGTAGGATCTCGTAGCTCCAAGGATCTGAACCTGAAAGAATGGAGGCATCATTTTATGCCAACACGATTATTCATGAACTGCTTGGTGGTTTGAAACATTTTGATTATGTTTCATAATATATATGGGATGTCATCCTTCTCATTGACTTTCATATTTTTCAAGATGGTTATTGCACCACCAACCAGTGAAAAATATCGAGCTCTACAATTGCAAGATATTCCAAGAATTCGGAATGATCATTCTGAACGGACTGCCTCATGATTTCTGCTGTGTAGAAACTGCTTTCCTGTGGTTTGGGTCGGATCCCAAAGACACCAAACCCTTGAGGTGAAAATAAAGATTCGTTTGGTATGGTGAGAACCTTTTGGCACAGGGGATGTGGCAGCATCATGTGAGTCCCAACTGTGGGGCGTTTCATTGCTGATTTGGCTTTGGGGCACCCAAATTTGTTTTTTCGGATTTTTTTTCCCTTCAAAATGGATATTCAGGGATATACCGATATAAAACATGATTTCAGTGAAAGCCAGTTACCCGGTTGACATCATTTGGTTTTGGATTGCTAGCCACTTCGAGAACCATGTTGTTTTGTGTCGACTCCGGCCTTGCCCAAAATCCTCCAGAGATGCCACAAGTGGCGTTTGGGGATGGTCATTGGTCTAGTGACCAGATGGTAAAATGGGTGTCCCCCATAGAAATTCAATTCATGGTCCAAGCACAGGCATTCCCGAAACCAAGGCATGAACAGCCTCGCCTGCAGCTGCTATCAGCTGCTCTTTTGTGGTGCAAAAAAAAAATGCTGATGCCGGGGGTGAGCGCCAGAAGGTGACAGTATGCCTTGAACTGCCCACAGTTATGGCCCGAAATAGCAGTTTTAAGTCAGTAAGTCACCCCATAGAATGATAGTCCCATGAGAATAAGCGTTTAACCATTTCAAAACATAGTATGTCTGGTTTTAATTGACCATAAAAATCTTGGAATATCTCCCATTTCGAGCAACCTCACCAGCCTGAGAATTGCCACTAGTGCTGGATAAAGTTGATCTATGAGGGCGTTTGCGGAGTCCCTGTCAAATCAATCAAAACGATTCGGTTGTACAGCAAGTTATTATGTATATATATATACATATTATATATAATATACGGTATACTATATATATATACATGTGATTATTATTATTATTATCATTATTATTAGTTTTATATTATATATATATGCAGTTGCGCTTAGTTTTCAGACAACTATTCTGTTGCAAACCTCCCCAGTTCGATTGGTGAAAATCGGGAGGCGGACTCTACAGCCATGGTGTTTGCTTTGACCAAAGCTTGGTGTTGGCTCAGGGGATCATAGGGACAGCACTGACCCCATGTCCAAGAAAAAATGCCCGGACATTCGTCACTTCCCGCACGTTTCCTTCAATCCTCCAGCAATTTGTGAAAATTCCCAGAATGTCTAAGAGTCTATACCAAGCACAACTTCTCAGCCATATGTCCACTTGTGAAGCTTCATATCATGTTTCTTGGAAAGATGAACACAGGAGCACATGTCGTTTGAATCTGTCTTAAAGGTCCACTAGCAGCTAGTAAATCTTTTGCTAGATGCAGATCAGCATATCCTCTCCTGGCTGCCTGCTGACTGTGTTTAAACTGCCACTGTAGCCGTAACCGCAGGATACAAAGAAAAACTGAAACTGAGCCGTACACAGGCTGAAGTTCCTAAAGTTATTCTAAACCTGAACAAAGTTTGGCGATTTCGACATGGGACCCCGGGCCCCCGAAAAAAACAGTGATAACCCCTTCACGGCCTGAACGGCTTTGGACTCCAGTTTTGTGGCCTGAGTTGTTTGAGCCATGTATGCTGGGACGGCGCAGAAGCAGCCGCGACGACAGTTTACCTGGAAGAAGCAAGAAGATGAAGGACTCAAGGGGAAACCTTGGAATTTCGATGCGGATCAATATGGATTGATTAAACCAATTTTAATCAAAGACGGATTAACTGTGGATAATACATGATAATACCACACTGAATGGATTATATATGGATGGTTGATGGTTGATGATGGTTGATTAATCTGGATTATTTTTCAGGCGCGGTTTCAACACAAAGGGGGCTACAATGTGAGGCCCCCCAGTTATAAGTTGGTTTATAAGCCCCAGTAACTATACTTATAAGTACCATAAACCATAGTTATTGGAGTTATAAGCCAACTTAGCTATGTTGGGGGCCTCACATTGTAAACAAGCGAAGGATTACGTGGATATCCCCTGAAAACCTGGGATGTAGTTGGCTCCTAACATCATAAATCGCCGTGATTCTGGAGAACAAGAACACATGAAAACATATGAAAACAATTGAAAACATGTGAACATGATATCACTCAATGGATTGGTTTGTGGGAAAATTTACGGGAAAACGCCATTTTTAATGGGAAAATCTATGGTTTCCGGTGTCAATTTTCCCCTAAACCAATCCATTGAATCATCCCTGTTGAATGATAAGTTGTATCCGTGTGTCCACAGAACTTCCCCAGGGTTTGGAATGGTACCGCTCTCCAAAAGCCCCCGGATTCCAGGCGAAGCAGAGCACTTGGAAAACGAGGAACTAAGGGGTGGCCCGATGGAAGTGGGGGATCGGTCCAACATACCTGGTAAACTGTCACAGTTTGCTATGGAAAATCACCATTTCACATAGCTGGGTAGATCAACGAACTAAATGGGCCAATGTCATCCAATTTCCATAGAAATGTTAGTTTACCATAGGGTAACAGTTTGCTATGGAAGGAAAATGGCCCGTTTAGAAAGTTCGATGGGTTTCCTTTAAAAAATGGTGATTTTCTATAGCTATGTTAGTCATTACCAGAGGGTATGTTGGAATATCTTGGAATCGGGACGGGGTAGAGACTTGGATTTTTGAGATATGGATTGTGTATTGGTTAACGAATGTATGGCGCACTGAAAGTATTAATAAGATACGAAATATGCATCGGTTTGAGTAGCACCTAGTATACATATAATAATTAAATGTTGTATGTTATTATACTGTATTATTGGATTCATGATGGTCAGCTGCACGAGAATGCCAATTGCATCCCTGAGTGATGCTTATCTGATCTTATTTGATTGGGGGTTTCAAAATTGTTTAGTTTAAACTTACCTTTCACCGAAATGGCAGGGATCAACATTCTTTTGGGTTCAAACCACCAATCAGATCCAATCAGTCATGAGTCATGATACTTTCTCAAGGTTGGTGCCATGAAATGTCCACATGTACCCTTGCATATTCAAACGTGGCAGGGGGAAATCCTCAAATTTTGTTCGACGAGGTTCCCGTTTGAGTGTCCATTGAAGTTGATTTTCCCGCTTAGATCTCCATGATCCTCGGAGATTGAAATGATATCAGTCTATTTCCCATTAATCCATTATATATTGATAGTTGAGGAGAAAAATATATCAATAATATCATAACATCAGTTTATTTCCCATTAATCCATTATATATTGATAGTTGAGGAGAAAAAGATATCAATAATATCATAATATCAGTAAAAACAATCCATTAATCAGGATAGTTGACATTCAATTATCCCCCATTATCCTCCATTGTCCTAACCCATGACCTCCATGGAGTGTTTGATCTTCCCATTGACATCTGGTTGGTGGTGACTGGAACATGTTTTGTGACTTTCCATGAAAAGTTGGGAATGTCATCATCCCAACTGACTCATATTTTTCAGAGGGGTAGGTATACCACTAACCAACTATAATTATATATTCTTAATTGCCAATATTATATGATATTATAGAGATATCCTGGATGGTGGTCACGGTGGTTTCAAACATGATTTGTTTTTTTTCCATTTCATATATGGGATCTTAATCCTTCCCATTGACGGACTCCATCATTTTTCAAGATGGTCAATTAAAACCACCAACCAGATTATGAACTTAACCATCATTAACCATATAATAACCATTAATATTAACCATATATTAACAGTATATATTAACCACAATGGTAGGTCAACCACCAACCAGCTGACCCATATCGGTGATCGGTTCTTATCGCAAAACACCGAGGTCACTGGCAGAACTTCCATCCTTTGCCGCGCGGAGCCAAGACCCTGGCGGACAATGCCGTGGAGTGCGTGAAAGCCATGGCGCGGGAGGACGGTCCGGAGGAATCACTGACATTTTTGAGTGCTACCATGGAGAAATGACGATTTTTTTGGGGGGAATTTCATGGGGATTTTCGTAGAAATGGAGATTTCACCGGATTTAGTGAGATTTTACTGGGAGTTAGCAAAGGTGGCAAACGTAACATTTAGTAGCTGTTGGGTTGATGGTCGATGTATAGTGAATGGGTGGAGCACCACTTTCGTTTTTTTTTGAAGAGATCCTGATTGGAAAAGAACATGGGATAAAAACTAAGCTAAGATCTAGTTTGAAGGATATATACTGAATATACTACCAACAAAAAGATACAAAAAGAAGGTTGAATTCATGATATCCCTTGTAAGGTGCTTGGTAGTTTCACATCTCATTGCGGGTTTCACTGGATTGATTGGCGTAAAGCTTGTCTAAGTCACCGGAATGGGGGGAGCTAAGGAGCCAGTGAAGTGAAGCGCCTGTAGCGTCTAAACCATTGGACAGGTCAAATATAGGGAATTGGACAGAAGATCAACATGCCTTTGATGGGAAAATACAGGAGGATTTGTTTAACCAGTGACGTATACATACAGTACAGATGTACAGATGAGATGAGAAAAGGACCAGAGGGGCTGATGCTTGGGTTGATGTTTGGTTCCAAAGTGTTGAGAGGATGGTTAGTATATGGCTACATCAAACTACGCAATCTTAGCAGATAAAAAGCCTAGGTTACAATCTTAATACCCATAACTGGGGGGTTTCTGGGGTAAAGTGGGATACATCCAGAAAGGAATCCAGATCGCTTGATCACTTGTACTTCAGGGATCATCGAACATGGGCTGTGAAGCGAATTGTTGGGTCGTTTTTTTTTGTGTGTAAGGGAAATGATGATAATGATGATCAACCACTTATGTTTGGCTTTCACGTTTTTTCCAGGTACCAAAGGCTTGTGGTTCGGATTGAATATTGCTGAGACATTGGGTTCCCAGGATTCTCTGTGAATTTTCCCAAGTTCTTCAGGCAAAAACCGGTCCAAAGACCACGCCCCGGGAGGTTTTAGTGGTGGATGTGGCTGGTGGCAATGACTGCAATGACTATGGCATGGCACACAGTGGCCCTGCGGAATATTTGGTGGAAGCTTTGGCTGCAGATCTGCACAAGATATGTTGATTTGTGATGGCGTAGATCATTATGATTTATTGCTATGCAAAAACACTATATATATATATATATATCATCCCTTCTTCCTCTTACTATAACTCCCTCAAAATAAAAAACAGGATTGGTGTGGCACTTCCGTTTTTTTTTGGTTGGGCACAATTGGATTCTTAATTGTGGTAATTGAGAATCAATAGGAGAACAGGATGGTGAAACAATGGGTTCAACCCCCTATCAATAAAAATAGATTGCCACCTGGAGTGTTTTTTTATTAGGGTCCCGTCTCACAAGTTGTTTTTTTATTTTTATTATTATATTGGGTTCTCATTGATTTATTAGGGGAAAGATTCGAAATCCAGTTTTGGGCAATATTTTATATAGATTTGAATAAGAGATTTAATCAAATTTGAAATCGAGTCGTGTTTTACTATTAGGGTTTTCATTGGAATATTAGGGGCACCCTAATACACAATACCCCCTAATAACAAAAACATAGATCACCGTGTTTACCATTTGGTGGGGGGTGGGTGGGGGCGGTTTAGTAATAGGGAGAGATGATTATTATGCAATATGATTAGAAGAGATAATGATACAATTGTGTACACAACACAATATCAATGATAAACATAACGTTAGCAGAATCATACACATAGTATCACTATGTCAATAATAGAATTAGTAAAAACAAAGTAACGACACTTTTAAAAGTAATGAACACCATACAGTATTTTTCAAAATATACCAACATACTAATGAACATGATAAAACATATACTGAGTGTATAATAGTGAAAGTTGAACAGGTAAAACAACACTAAATTTGTTTGTTGTATTGGCATGACACTACTCATTCCAAACGCCGAGAATCATCAGCCGTTTCTGAAATTTCTCTGGAAGTATGGCCATCACAGGGATGCTGGCATTGCTGGTATGAGCTCAGTAACCAGGGGAATGTGATGGCTGGCTTATTGATGGCTTTTGGCTTAAGGAGAAAGCTAAACCTTGAATTTTCAACAGCATGGCTCCAAGGCGGCCGAAGGCAAGCTGCGACCTCACTGGAAATCATGGTTAAAAGGGAAATCATCCCCAAATGGCCTTAATTCAGGCTCCGGACCACTGGGGCAGGGTGAGGGCTCTCAATGAAGGTGAAAAGCCTTAATTCAGGTTAGTGAACACTATAATTTACCCTGATATACATATATATACCTTGAGAACCAAAACCCGCAGAAATCTTAGGGTTTGATAAATACCTTAGCTTTTCTGACAAAACCCGGGGTATTTTAACCCATTCTGAAAGTACGGGTTAGGTACGGGTTAGGTACGGGTTAAGTACGGGTTCAAAATCAATACCCGAGGTCTTCAATCGAAAACCGAGGTTTTCTTATTTTTTCCGAAATACCTCAGGTTCTTGCGTTGACCCGAAGAATTCTTAGGGTTTGGGTTCTCCAGGTATATATATATATATATATATTTGTTAAGCATCAGTTGCTACGAATATAGGGTTTAATCTGTGAAACCCATTGTGATCCTGTATGATATGCGTTTTAATACAGCCAGATAGAATCAAAAACAACTACCCACCTGCCAATACTAGTAGTACTGATAACCATGTTGTTCCGGATAATAATATGAATAACAATACGCGCAAACACCCCGATTCGCCCACACCCCTTCTATGCTGTACACTTGGGGATATCAAAGACTTTACATTTAATTGGGAAGATCAACGAGGGCATTTAGAGAATATAAATTTCCCACCCCCGCTAAACTTTACATTCATTGAAGATCTTCAATAAGGGTTTAATTCTCCCGCCCCCGTTAAACTTCTACATTCATTGAAGTTCTTCAATAAGGGTTTAATTCTCCCACCCCCGTTAAACTTCTACATTCATTGAAGATCTTCAATAAGGGTTTAATTCTCCCACCCCCGTTAAACTTCTACATTCATTGAAGATCTTCCATGAGGGTTTAATTCTCCCACCCCCGTTAAACTTCTACATTCATTGAAGATCTTCAATAAGGGTTTAATTCTCCCACCCCCGTTAAACTTCTACATTCATTGAAGATCTTCAATAAGGGTTTAATTCTCCCACCCCCGTTAAACTTCTACATTCATTGAAGATCTTCCATGAGGGTTTAATTCTCCCACCCCCGTTAAGCTTCTACATTCATTGAAGATCTTCAATAAGGGTTTGATAATGATGATGATGATGATGATCTGTAAGAGACTTGCACAGGTCCCTATGCTGTGCGTGCCGATATACAACATGAAGTTAGCCATGATGCAAAAAACTCTCATTTTTACCACGTTTTCAGCACATACGAAGATGGCCGCCGACAAGCGCGGGCAAATCGAGGTGTTTGCCCGTAACAATACTAATAGCAAACACATAATCACATTTACGGCAAGTATCATGTCTATAGTGAGAATACCAGTAACACAAAGATAACACGAATTCTTAAGCTAAGCATAATACATATAAAACAAATTGAAAACAAACAACTACTACAAATTTTGATTTTGTTGGAGACTTATTCAGGTTCCATATTGCTAAAATACATGACAATGATGATACGCACAATCTTGATAGTGATACACGTATTTGAATATACATAATAGATAGATTCCATATATAGCACACTCATTTATATTTACATGTATTCATTTCACTATTATGTAAATATAATTATATATAATATACATATATCTGTAAATACATATGCAATCATATGCATTTATATAAATATACACATACACAGTATGTCACTTCTGGCGTTGTCATCTTCAAAAGCCAATGATTCGGCTGTTTTTTTGTGCACCTGCACCATGAGTATGTTTTTCCTTCAAAATCTGAGGTTGTTAACAACAACCTCCAAAAAAACATCAGCAAAATCGTTCTAGATTCTAGACTAGTGGCATGTTTAGGTACCATCTGGTTATGACTAACATAGCCATGGAAAATCACCATTTATAATAGGTAAACCATCTATAAATGGCCATTTTCTATGGCTATGTCAAATAACCAGATGGTATTTTTATTGTTGGTGTATGTTTTTTTGAGGGTTACTTTAGACTGACCGACCTATGTTAACATCCTGAGCGTACACACGTTGGATGACTTCACTGGCTGATCTCACCAAAATGAATAGAAACATGATGGGCAGTATGGGAAAACATCTCAAAAGAAACCTGTTTTTTTCTCTGATTGATGAATTATCATAGTTTGCCCAGTTAATATTATATATATATATATTATACATATATTATTCATATTGGTGGGTTAACCATGAAACACATGGCAAGGGTGCCTCAAAAAAACTGGCCCCACTCAGGACAACAGCCAGCTACAGGCGCACGCACCTGGCATCACCTTTCGTTTTAGCACCCTGGCGTCAGAGCGAATGCAACCGCGTTGAAGCGGAAATGGTGGTTGGACCCCAGATGTAAAATCGGTATCTAATGGGATTTAATGAACCTTGGGATATGTTCTTTGTTTACCTCGAACCAGGGCTGCCCGGGTAGAGATATCGAACCAATTGATGGGGGACAAAAACAACAACTTCGAACTGGGGGACGCCCATGTTGATCCATTTTGTAGTAATTGTTGATGGGGCTGAAAATTCGGAACCGTCAACATGGATCAGTCGGGTTCTCCCACTTTTTGACCCGCAACTTTGCAACAAACAGCCCTGGTAGGGTTTGGAAGTGTCGATGTGTTTGTTTCTGTCGAATCTTTGGGTACTGTACCCCCAGATCGGATGGCAATAACTCGGCTTTTCATGTCTTTTCACCATGTTTATGACCAAGCATGTCATATTCCCAAATGGGTTTGAACCGCCATTTATTTTTGAGTGCACGGGGTGGCCATACCCACGTATGATTAATTTGTTTTAAATACCTTGAAAATCCACTTGTGTAAAATGATCGCTGCCTGCCAAGACAGCAACAATTATCGTTGCCTGTGAATATTATCGCTGTTTGCTTAAATTATCGCCGCCTGATGTTCCGCAGCTGTTTGATTTGACCATTCCATATCTTGTAATCTTGTAACAAATCATTCAACAGCAAATGGCATAGAGGCAATGTTGATTTGACCATTCCATCTTGTAATCTTGTAACAAATCATTCAACTGACATAATGGGGAAGGTGGAAGATTCAGAAACTACTAACCCTCAAAAAAATGCACCAGCCCAACTTCACTGGGCACCATCGCGATTGTTTTTTTGCCTGAAGCTCAGCGATGAAACTCTCTGTGACTGAGTAGGCCAACCTTGATCAAGTAATTGGTGAGCACTCTGGTTGATATCACTCTTCCATCCACACGACGGCTCAGTCTACACAAACGGCCAATTGCATCTTCGTTTTGACAACAGTCCCAGAGCAACGGGCTGCAAACCAAAGGATCATGTCTATCCAACTGGTCTTTCACATCCAGCAGCATGTGCTTCATGAAGTGCATCTTTGGCTTGATGGCATAGAGGCAATGTTGATTTTCGAAACACCATTTGGCCAATAAAATGTAGCCATTGATGTGAGATTGGCCAAATTCATACATCACCGAAGCACAGTTGGGAGCTTGAAACATGGTGTGCTGACAAATGTGTTGGTAGAATGAGGTTCCCACCCTGGATGTCGCCAAGATCGTTTGCATGATCGGAAGCTGCGAGGCCGGGGGTCCGTCATTGATCAACCCCACCGTCAAAGTTGTAATCCATTGGACCAAAAGGGCACAGTCACTTCCCTTCACATTGGCCCAGGGATAAGACTTCTTGTTGGTATACTTGAACAACTGGGGCGTAAAACTCCGAAGTGCAGCTGTCTTCCTTGTTGCTGATAGCCACAACTTGAAATGTCCATGTGCTCTTTCAAGTTTGTCCCCAACGGTCCCCTGTGCACCAAAGTAGTTCCACCGAAGGTAAAGGAATATTGTTGAAGCAACAAAGTCTCGAAAGACCCCCAAGCGAATGGTGTGAAGAATGTCATGTTTGTACATGAACTCCGGCTTTTGGGGGTCAAATGGCACAGCATTGAGGGCAGGTTGCTGACCAGCAACATCGCTCCATGGACGTTCTCTGTAGCAAGTGTCCGTCCAGGATGGAGTGGATGAAACATCTTCAGCAGGGAGGCCGGGAGCCCCGGCCAAGCAAATGTGGCAGCAGGGCACATCAACAATTCGACCCTTTCGTTCGTATCCACGGGTAAATCTGCAGATCTTCGAATGCCATTTCAAATCGCCTTTGCTTGCCACTATGGCAACATGAAACTTTTCACCTCCAATATCCATGCCATTCTCATACAGATCTTTCAGATCGTCAGCAATGAGCTCCAACATAGATAGGGTGATATCCTTGTACTGTTTGGCATAGATCCCAGGAATCACGAACAAAGGGAAACGTTGCAAAAACGAATGCCCTTTGAGGTTGCACTGCAATGCTTTGGCCAAACGATGCAGCTCATCGTCTGGCTGCTGGTAGGTGTCCAAGTGCGTGGGATGGCAAGAACATTTGTTGACTTTGCCTTTCACCCCAAGAACCGCTTCACAAAACACAACGGTTGTGCTTGATCTCCGTTTGCCTCGTCCTTCATCTCCGTGAATGGCCAGGGGAATGATACGATCAAAGCAGTGGTGGTCAGAAAAAATTCTGTGTCCACTATGGTACATGTTGTAGGCATGCCAAAAGGCTGGCAAGGACTCAACTCCCCCAGAACCAAACAATAGGCCAGGTTCTTTTTTGATCACATACTCCAAGAGATTTCTGGGTCGGAAGTAGTGGATCGAAATGACATCACCATCTTCACAAACATAGTTGAAGACATCCTGTTCGATTTTCCAACCAATCCCAAATCGTTTGATGGCTCGGTAGGCATCCCGTGAAACGTTATGTATTTTGGTTTTTTTCAGCACACCGGCTTCCAGCAAGGCCCCATGGTGCACTTTCTCGACACTGGAGGCTGGGACCTAAGGGCTCAGGTGGGGAATAATATTACAAACACTTGAAGGAGGATATACTTTGAAAATCTTTGAAACACTGACCCTCAAGAAAGCCAGAGCTGTGACTATATTGGGGAATGCAGGGCATCCAAGGCAACACTGAGTTGGTTGTCTGAGTCACCAACCCCATCAGCAATAGCTTCGGCGTAGGCTTCTGTCAAAGGGCGTTTCTGTGGTGCTTTGTTCCCAGCACCTGCAGCATGGTTTCGATTGGTTATGTCGAATTGTTTGTTCACAAAAAGTGCTGGAGGGAAGCAATGCTCCAAGCAACCCAAGCCAGAGCTCTAAACTCTTTTTTTCATCCGATCAGCGTTGAAGTTGTTGTGAACATGGTGAAATGCGCAGGCGCTCTAATGAAAGCGCTAAATTGCTCCCCCAAACAAATGAAAGACCAGAATTGTACATAATAAACAGGTCATATCAAAGGTTGAACAAGTGGTTGATTATGAGTATAGTCTTTCTTCCTGGCCATCATTTCGAGCAATGAGCTGGGCTGGCCACCAGATTCCCAAAAAAACACCACTCTTGATGAACTACTAAAAAAATCTAAGAAGACTACAAACATTTTTTCATATTAAAACCACCACTGATGATACAGCCGCAGCCTATTGCAAACCCCTCAAGCTTTGACCTTCGCTTCTAAGGTCTACTTGTCTTTTTTGTTCTTCGCTGCACCTTTTGCCTTGGCCTTAGCTGCTCGCTCAGATGTGCGACGAGGCTTAGGAGCCTTCTTCGGGGCAGCCTTTGGATGAAGTGGCCTTGCCAAATCCGACCAAAATCAACCAAAGCCAAGAGTCTTCCCATCAAGATGTTTTGGGCAAACTTTCTGAATTTTTCAATCGCTTCTAACCCATTCATTTCGACAGAGTGTATGAAAGCTTGGCTTAGGCTTAACCGCGCCTGGAACGAAGTTCGAGCCCAAGCGCTTCCATTGCCCTTGGCCAAAATTGGGCCAAACCAATGATGTTGGTTTATACAAGTGCAATGTATAAGACCCGGACAGTGTCGAAGCTTGTCGGTACAACTCCTTGAGCTTTTCTTCTTGCCTAGAGATCACTGACATAGCTTATAGATTATACCATTGAAGGGGAGGGGTTGGAAGAAATGCAGATGATGCTAGAATTACCTTACATGGCATGTAAAGAATCGACATTGAAGGCAAGAGATTGAAAACACTCCAATTGAATCCATTGAATGATGCAAGTTTCACTTTGAGCACCCTACTGATCACTGAATCCATTCACCACCCCATCGCCATAGATCCTCTGAACCTCATCGTCCTTGGCGCTGAGGTTGTCTTGGACGCTCTTGATCTTGTTGAACATCCTCAAGATGGGCCACGTGTGGAGGAGCAACCGTGAATAAGAGAGGTTACCGAAGATGGAAATGATGAAGGTTCCGGAATCTTACTATGAATGACTAGAACTATGTAGGTAGTGTGATATCATACACAGGGCCATGAATCTTTGTATCCATTCCGTAGCTAAGATTCCGAGTTTGTAAGTCAGACAGCTTGCTGACACCAGAAAACTTGTCCAGGACCTCTTGGAGCTTGTTCTGCCGTTTGCCAAGGCAAATCCTGGGATTGATTAGACAATTTTGGGCCATATCCCCCAATCAACATTAATGACAAAAATTGCCACATAAGAAATCATAAGAAATTGTATCTTGTTAAAAGGAAGAGTGTCGACATCTTGTTCGCAAGTGGTGATGGCAAAGCGTCAAGTTCCAATTCAGGAAGACCCGCTTTTTTCCGGTCTTTCTTCAAGCTCTCCTCTTTCTTCTCTGAGTTGAGTTCTTCTGGGGTAATGTCATCATTGTCAGAAGTGTCTTGATCACTTCCAGCATCACCATCTAAAGGGTAAATCAAGGTTGGTCAACAACAGTTTTGTAAAAGGATCATGGCCATTCATTCCCTTAAACACCAGGGACATGTCCTAGTCAACCGGAATTTGGGGAACATGAGTTTACACCCCCCTACCTTTGCAGCTTGACACAGCCTTCTCCACCTTCTTTGGCTGGCAGGCACTATCCTCCAAGCTCGAATGCGGAGGCCCAGCAACGGCGGGCTGGGGCTTGTCGTATGCATCCAAGTTGGCGTTCTGTTCATCCCATCGCATTCGCCTTTTCAAAGAAGTTCTGATGGTCTTCCTTGAAGGCAAAGATAGACCAATCAAGTATTTGTTTATGTGAGGTTATGTTCCATGGAAATCACACTGGTTGACTTAAGCTTGGGAGCCGCTGGAGAGCTTTCACCGAAGTCTCTGCCCAGTAAAGGTACAGGCCTTTCTCATACCAATCCCGCCTGGGCTGGAATGAGACTTGAAGGGTGCATGCATAATTTTTAGTCACTATCATATCCGAGTTCGTACATATATAATTATATATATAATATTTATACACATATATATATATATCATCATGTATTATGGCCCAAGATAGTTTATTTTGTTTTACTTTGTTTAAGGCCTTGAATGTACAGTATTGTCTTTGTAACAACAGTTGAGATCTAGCAAGATCCTAAAGAGCCACCAGCAAGCCTCATCATAGTCGATGGACTTTCCTCAGCGGCCTTTTTCACGGCCTTGATCCGTTGCCTCAGTTCACGACATGGGTAAAATTGGTGGCAAATATGCAGTTTAAGTTGAGACCCTAACAATGTGAAATTTGATGTTGAAGTGTAAACGGATTTAATCCAAGCTACTCTGTCCAACCCCACACCTCTGACATGTCCTTCTCAGACAAATACTGACCCTCGACAATGAGATCGTTTGCCAACTCATCTTCTCGGATCAGTTCAAGTTCTTCAATGAAGCTGGCCTATGAGGGTTCCAATCCGAAGAATTTCAGATTATAAGAACAGATAAGAACAGCATCCAAAAATACAGATCTAAGTTTGAACACAGAAAATGGTTCCCAGGTTTGATTTTGACACTGTGTTGCTGTGGTAAACCCGCCTTGTCATACCCGCAAGTTTCAAAAATCTTTTGGAGGCTCTTCCGGCTTTTCCCGGGCTTTTTGTATTGGGCTAAGATGGCATCCGAGACCTTGTATTCCCCAGTTCGCTTACTTGGCTCAAAGACACGACGAAGTCTGGCATCTGCTGCTGCCTCTGATATCCGCATAACTTGGGCTTTGGGTTTAGAAGCAGTCGCATCATCCAAGGAAGGAATTGTGGATTCTGGGCTAGATACTTCAAGAACCGTAGGGCTTGGCACTGGTGATCCAACCTCCTCTGCTGTCATCCCTGGTTCAGGTGCCCTGCAAGGAGTGGGCACGGTGCGATCAGGCTGGCATGGGGTCTTCTCAGCTGGCGTGGGTTCAGCAGTGACAGTGTTGGATGTGGGGCAGTGGGCCTCAACAACATCGCTACTTTCTTTGCTGGCTGGGCTACCTACCATGTCTTCATCTTCAGGTTGAGTATCAGATGGTAGAGTAAGTCCAACGGGCTTAGCCATTTCTGGAGTAAGCTGTTGAGAATCTACCATCATACCACGGTCCCCCCCAATGTCAGCAGGGATGGTCTCGGCATCGGCATCCGCAATTGAATCATCATGTTGTTCCTGAGATTGGCAAGTCAGGCAGGCTACTTTAAATTGGGGAATGAACGTATGATACAAATTTGGTCTCTACCTCACCATAAACATAGTGTTTCCTCTCCAGCGATTTCAACATCGGACACTTTCAAATCAAGTTACAGTTCCGCTGTGATAGACGGTAGCTTCACCATCTGACTCTAGATCAATCGCAACCCTCTCCGACTTGATGGCCGACCAGCCATGCGGTTCACCACCTATCTTTTCCTCGAGATCCGTCACTTCCTGCTTTAACTCCTGGGCAGAGTCAAGGAATAGCGTGGGAATTGGTTAGCACTTAAGATGAAGTCAGTACAGTAATCGTCTCATGGTTTAATACAGTACACCAACAATGGTATTATAATTACGTACTTGTATTTTTAGTAAACCGAATGTAATTTGAAAACCCTATATCTTGGATCTTGATGGACCATGTTGTGACATCCCCAATCCTGAAGTTCCTTCCACAAGGATTCATCAGAAGCTTTGTTCAAAGCCAACAAATCCCGGGGCTGTTGCTCCACAGACCGGACCCCACGTTGGAGTGTCTCTGTTGACCACAGGTTTGACCGAAGCTCACGGCTGGCCATCATCACCACACAGGCGAGCTACAACAGTGCAGGGAATCTGGGGCCAAGCACCAATGGTTCCATACAGTGGCCCCTACAAGAAATAAAGGTTTTTGCTATGGTTCAACTCCCATCATGCTTATCAACATGAAACAATATTGACTCAACAGATAACAGGGCCCCAACATGCACAGTCGCGTCAAAAACTCAGGTGAGAAGCGATAGTCCTGAAGATAGGCAAACCTTTTCTCATTTGATGTGATTGGTCACTCTTGGTGTAAGTATTTTGCAATTAGAGCCGGCAATACGAATTTATGGGTTTCGCCATCCAGCTCAGGCTACATAGACCCTCTCAAAAACCACTCAAAAAAATTTACGCCGTTTCGCCGCTTTTTTACGCCGTTTTGGCGCTGTTTTACGCCGTTTTGATTTTCATGAATTTTCATTTTTTTGTCAAAATGTATTCAAGACCATCCAAGTACTTGACATTGGCAATTGGTTGACACCTGAGCTGGGAAGCTTACCAAACTGCATCCAGTGCTAAGCTAAAAACGGAGAAGAGAATCGATCCCTTTCCAAACTGGAGGAACTTGAAGCCCCTTCATTCCACGGGCGTAAGATAGAACATCAAATAGTTCAGCCTCAGGCCACCGGCCCATCCCTTCCACATCCAGGTCCATGAAATCAGCTGGTGTAAGCTGCGATGTGTCAGCCTCAGAGCACACGTGGCTTTGAGATGGGAAAAAGATTGGGGTATTCAATTGGTATAAGTTCATTCAAGAAACAACCATGTCACCACAGTAGATTTCCTGTTGCAGAGACGGTATCAAATCCACAATGGAGCGAGCAAACTTGGACGTGTATTTCCTTAGTTCCGTCAAGAGATGATAGCTGCCAGAGGTTTGTTGAAGGAGGTAAGTATAGATCATGTATAGCTCAAATCCTATAATCAAAGAATCAACACCACAACAAACCAACAATCTCAGCTTAGAGTCTGGGTTTTTTTCAAGCGTTTGGTTCCAGAAAATGCTGCCTTTCCATCTTTGCTTTTGTACCGTTTGCAAAGGGCTTTACCAGTTCTTCGCTTTTCGAAACGGCGACCATGAAGCTTGCAAACCGACCTGCTGTTAGTCAGTAGCATCGTCGGCTTCTGGGATCGAGTTCCAAACGTGTTCATGTCAAAAGCCACTTTGTAGACCTGATTGGAATTAGCCGGGAAATCTAACCACCCTAGGGTTGCTACCCCAACAAATGAAACCAGTTGCTTGAAAATTCAAACCATTGATTCCAGATTTCTTTTCATTATAATGAGTACTGATTCTGACAAAGAACAGTGATGCCAACTTTGCGGAGGGCTTTGAACACCCAAACCAGCCGTGGATGCTCCACCACAATGGAAGAAGCCGGGTTCTCCACGATGAAGCTGCTGCCGAGGCAACAAATCAAGATCAGCAAGAGTCCCAGCCTAGCAAGGCCGACAGATGATATGGTGAAGGCATTGTTTTGGGGATATATATACACACATACATACATACATACATACATACATACATACATATATTTATATATTATATTATGTAGTATGTATATATATATATTATATTGTATATAATATATATATATAAATATATCTGTTATGTATATTAATTATTCATTGCTATATATATTATAATATATACATATATATATATAATTACATATGTTTTCTTAATAGTATATATATATATTATATATACATAGATATTATATATATATATATATACATATATTATCTTGGGACCTGTGTAGTATGAACAAAAAAGAGTTTTAACATTTGCTAAGCTAGGTTTGTTTGTTGATTTGTTGGTTCAAATCCCGACCTTGAAATCATTTCGTTGCCTCTTCTCACATGAGTGGCCCCAACTTGTCCAAGAGGGGTCAGGATGCTTCTCTGGCTGGTTGCCAGGTTTACAGAGCTGTAGGAACTGCAAACCGGTGCTAGGAAAGCAACGAATTGTTCATAACGTCCATGAAGAACCAAAATGATGGCCATCCTAAGTCGTAGCACCCAAGTAGATGAGATGATTTGTTTTTACCCCAAGTAACAAATACCATTGAAACAAAACCAAAACCAGAAACACTTGCTATACACAATCAAAGGTCAAAAAGCCAGCTTCTCCATTGAAATCAAAGCAAGACCGGTGGGGCATGTTGGAATGCTTTGAGTACCCAAAAGGAATATTGGTGTCATAGTTCATTTCGAAACCTCGGCTCCTATACCCTTTCCAAGATGCCAGCTTGCAAATCCTGGATACACCAGCGAAGTATTCCACTAGATCAATCGGTCCGCCAAGATCCCAGTCCAGGGCCAAAGATACCCAACTCGCCAACATGGTCAGGTAGATGAAGTCCTTAGGGATCAACTAGTTGCTGGCTGATTCAACCCCTTCAGAAATAGGTCCGGTAAAGTATGAGATTATGGGGCTTTATTTTCAAAATTTCGTTTTATGGTTCAATGTCCATAAAAGAATTCATCCAGTCATTGTGGCATTGCCAATTGAAGGATTGTGGCAAACAGATGGGTGTTGACAAGAGTCCAATGGCACTTTCATGGCCATCATGCGCCTCAATGCCAGGTTCAACTGGCTGTCAGAGATCCTCATGGCTACCGAGACTTGGCTGAGGCCTGGCCTTCGCTCAGCACGAAATGGGCTGCAGGGATGGCAAGTTGAGTCAAAAATTGGTTGACTCAACGATTTTATTGAATAGGTTAGGAATGCTTGGGATTAAGAATTATAAGAAACCCTTTTGTTTGTACCAAAACCACGTGAGGTCCGGCCACCCTATGGCACCTTCAACGCCAAACCCGAATTTAGCAAACGAAGATTGGCCACGGAGAAGTGGCATGGAGAGTCCTGCAAGCCAGAAGATGGGAAACTATGGCTGATCATATCTTGGGAAATTTCTACATAAACTAAAAGGGGGCAATTCTATAGAAATTCATAAGATACCAAAAGCTGTCCTCGTAGGCTGCTGCAGCGGTTTCAATCTTCAAGCACCTGGCATGGGATGAAACGGCGGTGTCAGGAGGTGATACATGTTGTTATCTGCTAAGTAGCTCGTTTGGAATCCTTTTCTATTTCAAGAAATGTTCGATTGGAGTTTGTTTTGCTGAATCCCTTAGAAATCTTAGTAAAGGATAGCGAGGGGGCTCCTCAATCAGTTTTCCCGCCGCCAGGCCATCAGCAATGCTGGTCAATGTTCACGAACTTCACTGACCAGGCTTGATGCGATTTGCATGCGAATCTAATCCGTTGCACACCCCAGCCAAGAGACCATTTGAAAAACAAGTGGATAGTGTTTGGATAAACCTTCGCATACCATCAGTGTGCAAACAGAAGTCCACGTATTAGGATTAAAGTCTTGGGTCTTCAAAATCAAGCTGTACAACCTGCCTATCCTAACAGCGTTTGCAGCATACTACCCCCGGTGCCATCCGACATGGTAAACTGCATTGAGTATGCTTTCCACACTCCAAGGTGTCAGGTTGTTCGCAACCAAGACTAAATCTACTCGATGTGCTTCACTGCTTCACATAGGGTCCTTGCTTGGGATGTGAGATGAATGATCACCAGCATTTTTTCTGTTATTTGTTATTTGATGGCCCCCCAACTTTTGAATCCAGAAAGCATCAGAAACCCATTGCCTGAAGTTGAGCCAAAGGGTCGAATCGCCTCGTCTTCAAAGAAAGAAGCCAGCAAACCCTCGGCAATCTCCGCACTGGCATCGTAAGACTCAGCGTTGCCAGTCTTGAAAGCGCGCATGCACAACTTGTAGAAATGGTCCTGTGAAAGCTGTGGGTGCAATCAGCGAAAGGAACCCTGCGTGCAAAACCCCCAAGATCCATGGGAACATTTTGAACATGTTCGGTTTTGTTTTGTGATTTTGAACTTGACCCACCTGGAAAGAGCTCTGCTTAGCCACGTTGGGCGCAATCTCGGCTTCAAAGACAGAACGGCAAGCCGTGTAGCGGGCAGCAGCAACAGGATCAGTTGGGAGGTAGCGACGGGCAAAGGTTTTGGTCTCCTTGCTCTTCGGCTCCTCGTCCATCTTCTTCTCCTCAGTCTTGTCCTTGTTGACTTTGTCATCTATCTTTTTCACCTTGGCATCCTTCACCTTTGCCCCCTTGGTGGTCTTTGCCTTTGCCTTTGCCTTGGCTTTCGCTTTGGACCCAGGCTTGGACTTGGCTGTGGCCGCTTTGGCCTTGGACTTCGCTTTTCCCTTGGCTCCAGGCTTGGGCTTGGTCGTGTTGGCTTTCTCAACAGGCTCTTCGCCATCATCACCATCACCGTTTCCTTCATCATCTTCTCCATCATCATGTGCTGCGCCCCTGAAATCGGCATTGAGCTGTTCTCGGCGGAGTAGGACACCTGGTTCCTCTCCCATGAGGTGACAAACATCCCCATCAAAGGGCTTTCTGAGCGCATCCCTGGCCGTATCAGGTTTCAAGGACTTGTTGGACTTCTTGTCCCCCTCATCCCGGTCCAACGCCCTCTTGTTTGCAATGGCCTTGTCCTTGATCTCATCCCCCGCTGCAGCGTCACTCTTGCCCGATGCAGGCAAGCCAGCATTGCCAAGCGGAGGAGGAGCCACAGGTGCGATGTCTTCTAAGAGCTCCTGGCATTGGCATGGGGGCAGGCAGCCAAAGTGAAAATCTATTGGGGCACTTATTTGTGCTCAAGATCAACCCCAAAAACATTGAACATGTTGTCAATCCACCATTTCTTTATGGGAAAGGCATGGTTGTCTCCTGGGATTCAATGGTGAGCACGTCCCCATCAAAAGCTGCGCTGGCCGCGGCACTAGCATTCAACTCTTCGGCAGTCATTGGGACGGTCTGCACGGTATCGATGTTCACACCTGAATGCTATCAACTTTTGATTGCTACTATCTTGTTTGGGTTTGGGCCCATCCCAAGAAGTTACTGTTACCAAAGAAAGTTGGAAGCCAAAGCCACTGGATTTCCCACGCAATAGGCCTTCACGACCAGCCATGATGGACCTTCAGGGATCAAGTAATAAGGCAAAATAAAGCTGATGAATTTGGATGAGCAACCGGCTATGGTTTTGATTTTCTGTATTGATTCTGTATCTGACCTTTTGGGACCTACGTGAAAAGTATTCAAAGGAAAGTCATGGGTATACATGTTGTGACTTACTGATGTTAACACTGATAGTTTCAAAACCCCCGACTGGATGAGAAGGATTTTCGCCCTCTTCTTCTCGATCTCCCCCTTGGTGCCGTCGGCATCCGTGAGGTTGACAGAGCTGTGGGGCGAACCGGCTGAAGGAACCACATAAGTCATGGGCTCAGCTTTTGCCGCGGCAACAGCAGCTGGGCTCTCTGGCTCTGGCTGGGTGGCTGGCACTTCAGCGTCAAGCTGGTTCAAAGCAAAGAGATCGGTTTCTGGGTAGGCATCCGTTTCCTCCATCACCTGACTCTCCTGAATCTCCTCAACGACCTGGCTCTCCTGAATCTCCTCAACAGCCTGGCTCGTGAGGGTGGTAGGTTCCAAGGTCTCAGGTAGAGGCATGCGTTCCTCAGGTTCTGGAGCGGCACTAGCTGCCTCAGTAGCGGTGGGTGTCCCTGGCAAAACAATGCCACCATCTTCAGGTTCATCATCATCGTCCATCCCATCATGACCCCCAGCAGCGAAAGCAGCCGCAGCCCCATCACCACCGCCCCACGCATGGTCCAAGGCTTCCCAAAATTCGTTGAGAGAGGGATCCTGGCGCTGACTAGTTGACAGGGTTCTGACAACAATTCACCAACAAGGAATCTATTTGTTGAGAAGCTTTTAAAGTAAATACCAGAAGTAGCCCTGTTTGAATACTCAGCTTTGAATTTTGACATGTGTCCTTGGGCTTTCGCGCTCCACTCAACCAGCGGCGCAACCCGTGGGAGAACAAGCGTTTCAACCCCCAACTGTCCATAGTCACTGAAGCGATTGAACTATCCAAAGCGCTCAAGACCCGCCATGCAGTAACCTGCAGTGAAGTGATGGATTGAGGTGGCAGGATGAATTGAAACTAACATGTTGTTGGAAACAACTTTGAAGACCAGGGTGTGGCAAACAACAAACAATTCTGAAAGATACCTTTGACCTTTGGCCCCTGATTTTCAAACCAGGCCTCACTTCTCAGAAGTTTGATTGGGATAGCCGCTGGGGAGGTCTGTTGGGAAGTCCACCACCTCGCAAGAATGGTTAAGGGAACAGCGTTGAGGACACATGCGCGAATGGATGGGATGCCCACCAACCTTTGGTCTGGCCATACGCAAAGCTGTTGTTCATGTCTAGCCCTCGCCCGGATGCCAACATCTCCTTCCCAAAGGTGTGGAAGGGATAAGACTCCAGCCATGGGAGCTGAACGAAACAAACCAGAAGCCTGAAAGACCCTCCTTAAGCACCAAAAGCTGTCAGGGTATTGAGTATGGCTCAGCATTGAATTCCTGCCGCTTCCCCTCCCCACTTTGCTCCATTTTATTATGACGCTTTATTATGTTTTGATCCAACAGGATTTGCTTTCACCATCTTTTACCATGGACATCAATGGGCCATGGTTTGTAGTTTTGAATCCATGCCACCCTTGCCCAAACATGCGAGAAGCACCTGGGATCTTCTGGCTGCCGAGGTTGAAAGCATCCACGATGACAGCATCATCGGGGCAAAAAAGAGTTGAACGATTGCAAGGGGTAAATCTTGGTTTGATAAATTAAGACTGGATCCATGATAAGGGCTAATAATCAATGTATTGGTTTCTGATGTCTCAAACTGAACTTTAGTGACAATTAGCTTCTATTTTGTTGCAACGATCTTATGGGGTGTTCTTCCAATACCATTCCAGAGCCAAAATCCTCCAAAATCTTGAAAACATCAAAAAGTGCTCGCCAACAATAATTATCGCCGGCTGGCTGAAAAGGCAATTCTTTGTGAAACAGCAGAAATTTTGCATACTTTGGAGTTCGCAGGTATGTTAAATAGATCCAATTTTATCCAATTTTCAGAAAATGGGGTTAGGAAGAGAGTCTTGCGATTCGATCTACAACACGTCTTTGCCACACCGCGATTATTTACCGAAATCCATCAAATTGCATAGAAACAAGAACACAAATCAGACCCAGTTTTTTTTCATTCAGTATATAGAAAAATATGAAACACGAATACATCTCATGTTTGTTTCCACCTCATATCACCAGAGGTATCATGGCCGTCCTAAGGTAAACAGTTGGAAGACCGCGACGACCTGGGCGAACTTGCCGCCTTTGGTAGTCTGGTCTTGGGCATTGACGAGGGCGATGGACGCTGGGCGGGGTGACGCATTGTTGACTTGGTTGGCTCTTCAGGTTGATTAAGGTGATAGAACATGATAGAACTATACTTATTGGGGGTTCTAAACCACAAACTTCACTGGGGGGCCTCACTTTGTGAGGGGATTTAAGATGCCAAACTAGTCAATGATAGATATGGTAAGGGAAACCATTTCCCCAATGGGTCTTAGAGGGAAGCCTACAATGTGAGGCCCCCCAGTTATAAGTTGGTGTAGATTCGCCCCAGTAACTAGTTCGTTATAAGTACCATAAACCATAGTGAAATTGGAGTTATGTTCACCAACTGAACGCTATCTTGGGGGCCTCACTAATTGTACCATTTGTAGATAAATTCAGGAAAAACCAGTGATTCCATCGCCAGGAGCTGGCTGATGAAATCCATATGATCATATCCCATGAAGGGCACCACCCATCACGTTTCTTTTAACCAACATTTCACTGGGGGCACCACCATAAAAAAGGGTATCACAGCTGATCCCAAAAATCCTATGGTCATATCTGATCATATCCCTTTCACCATCATTTCATCATCATTTCACCATCATTTCACCATCATTTCACCATCAGTTCACCATCATTTCACCATCAGTTCACCATCATTTCACCATCATTTCACCATCATTTCACCATGAAATCATGGCATTCCCCCGAGGATGGCTGCGCGCGCAGAACCCTTCCGGCGAGATCCGTTTTCTGCCCATGGAGATCCAGGGCGTCACGGTGCTCTCGCGGACCGGGGCCGAACGCCAGCGGGAGGCGCCAACGGGAAACGGAGGTCCGGGTGGGGAGAACGGAGGACCTGGGGAGTTCGCTATGGAAAATGGATGAACATGGATGAACATGGTCTATCTATAGATGATTTAGATTGATTTAGCTATCAAACAATAGTGATGATTCATTATGTTACATGTCCAGAATTTAAGTAGCCTGTAGTACTGACAGTTGTTTGGTATGGATATATGGTGTGTAGGCCAGGTCATTCAGTTAATTGGAGGATCGAGCTGCCTTCGGGGCAAAAAGAAGTGGTGACAAGAGGACCCTGAAACCAGTTATTACTCAAACATAAGGTACCAACGGACCCACTATAGGTGTTTCAAAATCATGCAAAATCAATAAGTTTTGCTGAAAAGTACGGTAACAATGGACCCACTACAGGATGTGTCTAGTATAACCATCTCAAAAAGACTTCAATGCAAGTCAACAATTTTGAGCCATGCCAAAATTGATTCAGGTGCGTAATTTATTGTTGCAAAAATACACATACTAGGCAAATTTATCCGACATGAATGGAAAATGAGCAGGTGCAGCGATATGGCGGATTTATCATTCGATTCACAGCTCATTGAATGAAGCTCTTTCCAGTGAACATGTTGAATATATCACCATGTTCTATCCAACATGTTCCGAAAAATAAATGAATAAAACAAACATATACACTTCAATGATAATAAAAATAATAATCAATAATAATAATTAATAATAATAATGATAATAATAATATAATATATATATATAATATTATAAATAATATAATATATATATATATGAGTCATATATTACAGAGATATACATTTTATAATATTACATAATCATATAATATGACACGTAAATCTACAGTTTAAACTAATTTTTCAAGAACAACGCCACGGCAAAATCCAGGCTCTCCAGGAGCGGCGTCGCCGCAAAGAGGAGGCCGAACAGCACCAGAGAGATCTGGAGGCGGCTCCGTTGAGTAAAGCCACAAAACTATGCAGAAAAGTTGATCAAGTCATGGTGTTACCCTCTGGTTATGACTAACATGGCCATGGTATAGATGGCCCATAGAAATAGATGGTTTACCTATTAAAATTGGTGATTTTCCATGGCTATGTTAGTCATAACCAGATGGTATATGATTTTAAAAGGAGGACTTTATCAACTTGTATCTCTTAAAAGGGGGGATTGCTATTAGTTGCTATGGTTTTGTTTGCCATAAATATGGCAGTCCAGCTAGTCGCACTGCGACTAAAGAAATATGCGGTTTGCTTGCAGATTCTGTTGAACACAGCTTGCACTTTTGCTATAAATTAGGATCGTTACTAACTCGCCATTTTTTCGTTCACAGTATTGAAGATTCCATGGTTCTCGACAGATGGGAAAAGCGATGCCACCTGCACGTTTTGCAATCGCACACGCAAACCCATGCATTTCCCTCACCCCATCCATTAATGACAATTTTCTAGACTCTTTTTATAGTTTGTTGAACAATGCAACCCACAAGGCTGCAAAGAGTATCAACAAGTGAAGGGACTATGAACAAGACTCAGAACAAAAGTGTGATATGATCAGCGGAAAAGGCAAATCAGATTCAAAGCACGTTGGAGATATTATCCATGAACACAGATGAACACAGAGTTGTCATCTACGCAGATAGGGATACTCACCAAAATGATGAACGAACATGGCCCACGAACAGCGTGGCGTATCCTCATGATTGGGACCTGATAAGGAGCAATGATACGCATGTTGCTCAACATCACGCACAGATTTGCTTCCAGTCGCCCTGGATGAAGCTTCTCGTTTTCTGAACGAACTTTGAACGTCAAGCTCCTATTCCGAACAGCATTGAAGCAACCACAGAGATCCGCAAAAAAGCGCCGCAAAGGATCATCACTTCTAGATCCTTCCGATAGGGTGATGATAGTATGGTGATAATGATCTGATAGTGTGATGATGATCATCACTGGTTGGTGGTTTGGAACATGTTTTATTTTTCCATATATTGGGAAGAATCATCCCAACTGACGAACTTATATTTTTCAGAGGGGTTGAAATCACCAACCAGATCAGAATGTGGGATAATTCTTGTCAATCCCCAAAACCATGTTCCTTCATAAAAAAATGGTAGTGTCAACCCCATCCCCCAAATTCTGTTTGACACATGATTATGATAATGGGACGTCCCATGATGGTAAATTTCTCCCTGATTCCCCTATCACCAACTATCATAATTAGGATAATTTGATATCAGCTGCAATCCCAATCATAATTTGCAATCCCAACCATTGATATGATAATTATCCTATGATGTTTTTTTTTCCCCCCCCGATATCCTAGGATATGATAATAATAATCCCAATAATATCATATAATCTCCCATTTGATATAGGATTATCAAAGTATCAGAGGATTAATATAACATCTCCTAATCTCAATATGATTCTCATATAACTGGTAGTTCCCAAAAAAAAAAGAATAATCCCTATAACCCCAACAACATTCAACTTTCCATTTACCATAGGAGTTATATATATATATATAAAACTCCTAATCCCAATATTAAAAAAATAAGTATATCAATATCATATAATCCCAATATTACCATCTGGTTATTTAACATAGCCATGGAAAATCACCATTTTTAATAGATAAACCATCTATAAATGGGTCATTTTCCATGGCTATGTTAAATAACCAGAGGGTAATCCCAATACTAATATTAATATTATATATCGATATGTCTTCCCAATCCCACCCAAGCAGCGCAGGCCTGGCAGCGTCGCGCCGCCGATGCGGAGCGGCTGCACCAGGAGCGCAAACGCTCCGCGCAGGCGCTGGATTTTCAGTGCAAAATGGAGATGTGAAAATGGGAAAATCTAGGGAAAATATGGAGGTGATTTAAATGGACATAATAATAATGATAATGATAATAATAATAATAATGATAGTGATGATAATGATATATAATATAATACATGTGTGTGTTTTTGCGAACTTATGGGAACATCATTGAAATGCATGGATTTGTTGATAGCAAAAGGGCCCCTGCACCCTGTGGTAATCGCGTGCAGTTTGCGGAAAACAATCGTTTTCACAGGTAAGTCATCTCAAATGGGCCGTTATCTATGGCTATGTTAAATTCAAAAAAAACATGATAAGACTTGGTGATTTTGGAAAAATGGATTTATTGGTGAGAACTTGGAGAGTGTGTATGAAATTTTGTGATTTTGGCGAAAATTGGGGACTTTTCAGCTGCAAATCAAGGAACTGTTGTTGACATGTTTAAGTTTCATAATCGACATTGAAATGGTCAACGCAATTATAAATTGCTGGAAAATTGTTCCAGCTATATGTGCCAAGATAGCTTTACAAGATTAACCACAACTTTTTGTAGTGTTTTTGGGGTTCACCATGGAGCTTCAACCGCTACGGCATCCTGGAGGTAGTTTTGTTTCCTGAGGAAGACATACAGAAAGGATTTCAGCGCACTGAGAGGTGGCCCTCCTGTCCGACCGCAAGCAAATCAGCGGATGGAGGGGGTTGGAGCATGCACCGCAGAGAATGATCTTCGCGTCCCAGCAGAAAGGTGGCCTATTCTACCTGGTGAAAGACATGTGTGCCGCCAGTGTGACAAAAGTCTTGAGAAGTGAGGCAGTTGACAGCACATGTCTGCACCAGCTGCCTGCATGCTTTCTTTGCCCTAATCCACGCGCCACAAGTCATCTTAAATGGGCAATTTTCTATGGCTATGTTAAATAACCAGAGGGCATGATAAGACGTGGTGATTTTTGATGGAAAAAGTTTGGATTTATTGTTGAGAACTTGGAGAGTGGAAGTTTGGTGATTTTGGCGAAGATTGGGGACTTTTCAGCTGCAAAACAAGGAATTGTTGAGATATGTTGAGATGTTTCAGAGTCGAAGCAGTGAAATTTTCAACCGAAGAATGGAGTCGAAGCACCAGCATTCGGAATCTATTTTTTGGTTTCGGGCAATCAGCTTATGTGGATTTACATTCCAAAAGAACGAAGTAAGCAACCAATTTCGGAAGGGATTTTAAGGAACTAAATTCTAGGGATTTAGTTGATGAAAACGGGGATTTAAAAAAAAAAACATAAAAAAAAAAAAACAGATTTACCACGTCATTTGGAATTGTTCACAAAGTTGAATGGACTGTTCATCTTTTGAAGTCGTCAGTTAGGAAGGTGTTTGTTTGAAACTGTCAATTAGGATAATGCAGTCATGTTCCAGTCTGAATGGGATGGTCACAAACTATTGTTAAGGAATGGGTTGGATCTGAAAACAGTACGCGTTTAGGGTTCATGATGCTGAAACCAATTAAAACATGGATGGACAGAAAAATAAATATGCTACGAATCAAACAATTTCATTCTAATCTTTTTTAGCTGTGAGCATTGCAGGACAGACATGGACAGACCGCTCAACGTTTAACATTTGAGTTGGAAAGGCTATCCCCAGGCCTGGATGGCCCATGTCTCAATCGTAGTCCTGGGGTGGTGTTTCTTCGGTGACGTATAGTGATACGATATGGTAAACGTCAATAGGGCGCCCCCCCAATATAGTGTATCAAAAAAAACAGGTCCCCAGTAACATGTTCTTTTTGGGAGTAGAAAAACCATACAAGGTGCCCCTTTTCCAGCTAAGTTGGTGTAGAAGCCCTTAGATATAATATGATACGTTTACACTAGTCAATGGGGAATTATAAACATCTTTTATCACTGGGGGACCCCATTTTGTATGGTGGTTGACTACATGTCAGGCTCATCGAGAAGAAACTGAGGATCCCAAGGCGCCATTCAAACCATGGGAGAAGGTATGGTGTTGTTGGATAATTTTGGAGAAAACCCATGGAAAACCATGGTATTCCACTGACTTATCATCATTTTCTCGTTAATTATAGTGGCCAGTGCTTGTATACACCATGTTCATTTCCAGACAAAACCACCTTGAATATGTCTGTGCAACATTGTGTGCCTTTTCATTTTTTATCTATGGGAAAGGAATGAATCTGTATTGGGTATGTGTGATAATGTCTGATTGACATGACAAACACAGAAAATCCATGATCGGCTAGATGTATGGCACAGCGTGGATCCATCCTCGCAGCCAGAAAACAAGAGGTGGCACGGCTCGAATCAGCATGAACAGCAGGCAAATCCCATGAAATCACCATTTTTCATTGTTAAATCACCATGTTTATCAATTTTTCATGGTTAAATCAACATTTTTTAATGGTGAAATCACCATTTTTCATGGTTAAATCACCATTGTTAATGGTTGAATCACCATTTTTCATGGTTAAATCACATTTTTTAATGGTTAAATCACCATTTTTCATGGTTAAATCACCATGTTTCATGGTTAAATCACCATTTTTCATGGTTAAATCAACATTTTTTATGGTGAAATCACCATTTTTCATGGTTAAATCATGTTAAATCACCATTTTTCATGGTTAAATCCAAGAAATTTGACCATGATAGGCTGATCCGCCGTGGCTCATGGGATGCGCTAGGCGGATCTGCTGAAGCCCAGCACCAGTGGCATTCGGGGCCGTACCGAGCATCACGGCGATGGTGGATCTGTGACCATGGTGGTTGAAACCTACATTATATATGATATATACTGTGTATATATCATATATATATATAACATTGTATTTGTATGTGTGTATATCCACTATATATATATATATATGTATATGTATATATGTATATATATATAATATTATATATGTGATAGAGGTTTTGAAACAATTACGACATTAATCCCATATATGGGAATGTCTATGTGTCTTCTGTAAAAGTTATGGGATTGAAACCTTTCATTTTTCATGGGATGAATTCATGGGATCCCGTTTGATGAAGAGGATTGAGATTGTTCATGGTGATGCAGTGTTCTAAGAGGGCTGACATCCACCGACCCATTGGTGTTTCAGAGGATCATAAACTTTCAAAATCAGTGAAACCATGTTTTTTTACCAGTGGGGTATGGTGGAAAAGGGTAGTTTCAAGTGTCTTAGAAGTATAGGATTTTTCATAGGTACAATGCATGATATACACGGACAATTTACTAACAACTATGAAAAAAAGGACAAATGGGATGGGACAGGGGTATTTTGTCATGGCTTATGTGGTATACTGTATGTACATTCAATGGGATCTGGTTGTATACACCGGATAGTTTGTACTGTCTACACAGGTTGGTTGATAGGGATTCCTATTTTGGAACATCATCATGCCGAATAATTATACTATTTAGATATATAATCGGATATATCCAATGGGGTGCACTTTGTTTCGGACTTCGGCACTTCACAGCATCGCGGCATCGTATTTGTCTCAACATGACAATGAATAGCTAGAGATACTCATACCTTGGATGGCTAGTTACCCTCTGGTAATTTAACATATAGCTATGGAAAATCACCATTTTTAATGGGAAAACTGACTATAAATGGCCATTTTCAATAGCTATGTTAAATTACCAGAGGGTAGTTGAGCATCCCAACACAAGCACTGTTTGATTGATATCGACAAGTGACATTTTTCGACAGTGGACACAGGGTGAGTGAAAATATTCGGATGACGGCCATCGGGATTATGTAGTGTGTCCATCCTTTCAGCATGCTGACCATATCCAAAACAAGCATTATTGAATCAGTACTTCATGGTAATTAACCCTGGGAAAACATAGGAAAACCCCATAAATAGTGGGATATATATATACTGGTTGGTGGTTTGGAACATTACAGTACTTTTATTTTTCGTTCCAATATATTGGGAAGAATCATGCCAACTGACGAACTCATATTTCTCAGAGGGGTAGGTATACCACCAACCAGTATATCATGTTATATCCTTTAAGTATGTCCCTCCTGGAACAGAGTTGGAAAAACACCCCTTTCCTAGCCATTGAAATACCAACCTTCGCCTCCCATTTATTTTAGACGCACCAAACCTTCGCCTAGGGCTGTCCTTGAACGACACTATGCTGGGGAAGAGGAAGAGGCAAACTGACGATTCAAGCATGGCAACCAACAATCAACAGTTTGGGTATCATTCTATAAACCCAGATTTGGGGGGAATCGATCGGACCGGCTGGAACAAGCAAGTGCATGAACCTTCCCTGCTCATTCTATAAAAACAAGGTGTTGCAACCCTTTAACTCATTCAATAAAAAACAAAATGCTTCAATAAATGGATGTTAAATGGAAGTTAAGCATCCTGGTAGATGCATTCCATAAATCCCATGGAGTGTCATGTTCGATTCGAGTAACAGACTTGTTTCGAAATGTTTGGACCAAACATGCACTTAAAATAGGATTCTATAAACCGACATGTCCTGCTGGCTTTCCTCCTGCTGAATTTCTTTTCTGCAGGGTGTCTCTTGTCGGAGCCCTTTCAACATCCTCGACAGATCTGAATGGACCCTCTTGCTGTAAGCTTCGGCATTGTGAATATTGAAGTACGCAAATTGGAAGTACCGGGAGCCTGATGCCCAAATTCCTGCATTGTCAGCTTTACCTTGCCTGGCACTGTGCATTCATTGGTCGCTGGATCAAAAATTGGCGCAGTGGAAAAGATTATACGATCCAAGTCACAAGTTTTCTGCACCACTGTGCGAATGGCTTGTCGTCCTTTGTCATTCCTGCGGATGTGCTCTGGATACACCTGCTCCTGAGGCAGGCCAACCAATGAATTTGCGGGTTTATGCAATGAATGTTGCAGGTTAAAATGCCACTTGGATTTGGTCAAACCAATTCTTATTCCATAATCACCAAGTGAATATCAGGAGGTCCATGGAATTGGAAAAAGCAAGAGTTTATGAAATGAAATGATAGCATTGTTCAAACATGGTTTGCTGTATCTCCACGAACGCTTGTACAACAGTCTCCAACCGTCGTATGTTTGTAAAATGAATTCTGCAACATTAAACCTCTTTTCTCTTGCTTTTTTTCTTGACATTCACCACCACAATGCATTCTATAAGCATCCGTCCCTGTTGGCAAATCACCAAGTTTCCATTAGATCCATCTGGATTCTGGTGCTTTTTCATAGATCTCAAAGCAGTGCCGCGTAGTCGGCGATGCGTCGCCTTGAAGCCTGTTCCCTTGCCTTGCTTGGGGTTCTTCTTCTGGCTCTTCTCACCATCTGCCTTGTCTTCTTCACACTCCCCTTCTCCTTTCAAACGGTGGAATGCACCCACAGATGGCTCTGTCATCATGATGTGCCCTTTCTCCATGCTGGAATCCTCAACATCCAAAACGGCTACCACCTGCGAAGACAGGTACCTCCACATGTGGTGAGAGGGGAGGGATGAAAACGACGTTGGAAACAGAATGATGGGATCATGATACTGACGGATGGATTTATGTACCTACTACTTGGACACATTATTTACATATATTTATATATATATATATATAAATGCACATACAGGCAAAGCGTGTTCAACAACCTCAACCTGGGAAACGACGTCACACTAATTTTGTTTTTCAGACGACCTCACTTTTTTTTTGAATTATTGAAAATAAGGTACGACCCAAGAAATAGCTTAAATTGGTCAGATCAATTGAAACCATTTGAAATCCATTTCTTGGGATATCATCATCCAAATCTAGGCATTCTATAAATGAACAATTCTTTATTTTTGTTACTTGTTGACACTAGGCTGATGCATTCTATAAAAAAATGTTTGTAACTAGTTAACTCCTTTTATAAAACTACTTTTGGGGTTTTTATCCATCGAAATCTCAGATCCTTAAACTTGCCGGACCATTCCACAAATATGCTTGAGATTCATTCTATAAAAAAAAAGAAAACACCCTCAGAATCATTCTATAAACCATATTTTTTTTATAGAATGCAGTCAGCCACAGTCTAGGGCAGATTCATGGGGGATGTGAATTAAACCCATCCTTTTGGCTGTGGTTACTTCCCCTTTGTTGGCTTACTTTGCTCTCATGGTTCAGGCCACCACATATCACCACGTCTAAGAGAACTCTCGTCCTTGTAGTAACAAGATGTGTCACCACAGAGGTGACATCTCCTCTTTTCAACTACCCAGTGGTTAAGAGGGAGCCGTTGGGAGCTAGGGCTATTCAGAATTTCCATGAAATTCTCTATTCAATGGGGAGTGAGTTGGAGCTACAAATTGAGTTTCACAAGCACATGATAGTTAAGTGCCTCCCCTGTTTGGACCCCAAGTCATGAATAGATCACATAATTCAGCGGTTTTCGTGTCACTTGGAGGTATTTTTCAGATGGGGAAGGGATGGCTATCAAAAAAATGATGAGCAGCAAGAGTCATTGGTTACCACCAAGGATGCTGTGATTCTAATTATAGATCTCTATAAACTGCGAAAAACACAAAAATGGTCACTGTATCCAGCTTGGTGTTTACACTTCAAATGCTACCTGAGATGTTCCAAAAAATGGTTTTGAGAAGATGTGTGGGACGCATAAAGAAACTACCAACCAGGTGCGTTCCCAAAACACATGGTATTTCACCCTGCAAACAAGGCGCCAGATCACTACCAAGTGTCGGGAGCCCTGGACCACCGAGCCATGCTGACCCCCACGGTTCATTGACATCTGCAAAAAAAGGTAGTTGTGAACCCTTGATTTCAGAGGTTTACTATGGTTTACCATAGGTTTACCAACATGTATCCATATGTATCATGTATCCTCTTGTGCTTTGATATAACTAAGTTTGGATAGATTCAAAAACGAAAACACCATCAGAATCGTACCATCGACTGCAGTTTTCAAGATGTTCACCAAGGGGTTCCTGACCCTCGTGGCTGAGGCTGGGCGTACCACGCCATGCCTCGCAAGAAGAAATTAGCCAGGCATGGACATATTCACAGACATCTGTTGGCTGGGGAATTTTGATGCTTGGTTGGTTGATCCTGCCCAAAAGGCCAAATCATGATTATTTCTCGGATATCGGGGCCAACTGACCTTTCAACTATTACTGTATAATTTTGATATCCTCTTGTAGGTTAAGTGGAAGTATCATAGGCCCCCATTGTATGGATAATAGCGGTCTACAACCCCCAAAAAAAATCAGGGTCCTCTACAGAATAGGAACTGATGACATCCCATTGGGTAGAATGGAAGTCCATAAGATACCGTCAAGCCCACCTAAATTTTCATAAAACTACCCCAGCACCAACTATAGAATGGGGGCCTATGACACTAGCAAATATATCTTGAAACCAAGAATGTTTTTGGTGTCATGAATCCCCAATTTATAAATATGATATATTAATATGTTATATATTCTGGAAAATCATCATTTTCTAGTGTCATGGGTTCCCATTTTATAGTTCTTTGATCCCATTGTGTCTAAATTTCTGACCCAGCTGCACAAACTGCAGCAACCTCGCCATAGATGATGATTCGTTGATTCTTCCAGGTTGGTGAAGTGTTGTAACCCAGGAAGTTTATTGGAAATCTTGAGCTCAATTCTTGCTGATTTCATCTTATTTCCAGTTGGGACTTTTGCCATGTGAGATCTTGGCCCGAAACAGGAGGAAGTCGGGTTTGAAAAAGCCGACTGCAGCACCGAACTTCACCTTCCTCACTATCTCCTCATGTTTGATGGTTATGTTTGTTATGTTATATCTCAAGCTATATCCTCAAACCATCAAACTATCGCATTTTGATGCATTTGGGGATGCCCAACTTGCTATGTTCGAAAGATTCACCAGAATCGCAGTTGTACCAGGCCTACCGCGCCCTGTCGAAGTGCTATCCTCAGTACAAAAACTGAGCGTCGAAATTTTGGGGATCGAACCAAACCCATTGGAGGAAAACCGAAAAGGAAGCAGCAACTGGCTCTGAACATTTCAGGCATTGTAAAACACCCCAAAATTTGATGCATATTTGAACTTATTTGTATTTAATTTGGAATAGCCTTTTCCCGTTTCAGAATGGCCATATTTTATTTTGGTGTACCCCATTGTCAGACGCCAGAACTCCCATTTTCGGCCACATCTCCAATGACTTGAATCTCAGAGGTTGTACCACCCAGACCGCCTGAAAAGCTCTGGTGGAATGTTGAGCCAGGTGTGGGTGCGGAGCTGGGGACCACCCTTGATGTTTGCATCAAACCTGGGACACATCTGAAAAAATTGGGTCGTCCCCCCAAAAAAAGAGAGTGTAACGCCACCAGGTACCCCAAAATACGCGTTTTTTTTGCGTTTATGTTTAATACTTTACGTTTTACTATGTATATGTTTCATCCAATTAAGTGTACAATTGATTCTATATATTTCATATGTTGCTAGATATAACTGATGTTAACAACACCATGATCCCTATAGAGATTCCCAGAGATGAGATCCCCGATTTCCAAAGATCCCCGAAGAGCCCCAGACCCCCAGAGATCCCCCAGAGATCCAGGGTACATAGCTCCCAGAGGGGGGGTCCAAGAAAAAAAATGACCCCACCCTCTCTCCAGAGCTCCAAAATCCATCAAAATCCTTTATTTGGAGCCTCCGGGGTCCGGGAGCCTTGAAATCTTCATTTGGAACCTCACCGCGGCTTTAATATCTTTATTTGGAGGTTCCCCAAGCTTCAAACTCTTTATTTGACAGTTTTCGGAGCTTCGAATCTTCAATTTAATAAATCCAGCTTCAATATCTTTTCATAGGTCTTTTTTACAATAGTTGAATCTGATAATATCCTTCAAAGAATACGCAAATTTCCACTATTTTACTATTAGAAAGAAGGCTTTAGCAGAAGTTTTTGCTCTAAACCCGCTTCACTTTGTGTTGTAGGTCTGCTCCTGGCCCTGTTTAGATATAGACATATCATTGGAAACATCTTGTGTTCTGACGGCTCTACTGCAGCTAAACTACTGGCCACCACTATTTAGGCTGAACACAGTCTTTGATCAGAACATCCACTCATATTGTATGTTAACATGACAACCTATACAGATTCTATAATTTACCATTCTGCAAGGGCATCCCTTATCATGTTTATATGCACTTCTAAAAGTATAATGACATGCAAGGTCCAAATATGTGCTATTGACACGTTCTAAGCTCTTTCAATGTTGTTTTGTAAGAGAGACATATACAAGCCAATGCCACTTTCAATTTGTCAATGTGACTCCTATTGATAAGACTATCATGCCTACAAGGATTTTCAGTGGTTCCTATCTCAAACTTTAAGTTTATGGAATAGTTGTGCTATGTATTGGATTGAAGCTGATCTCTGCTACGTGCATGTGGGATTAACTTTACCTTGTTGTTCTATGATAATTGGGCAGAAGTAAGCTTACATAGTTCATGTGCATGATTTTAGGTGCATTACACAGATTGAACCAGTTCATATGAGGAGAGTCATTTACTGTATACCCCTCCAGGCCCCTCCATGCTTACTGTTAACTGGTGATGTCATCTTCACTTGATTATCTTTCTTTTTGTTTCAATCTTTTTGATGATGATTCAATCCATGGCAACTACAGTATCTATGGTGATGCCAGAAGGGAATCTGCCTTAGCAAAGATAATTATTTTTGCTATCTTCGTAAGCTGTGGAGTCTCATAGATTGCTAGAGGGATGCTCCAATGGGGATCTAAAAGCCTGTGAGTATCTCTCAGATTCCCTTTAAACAAATCTATAATCTTTGTAGGAGATATGAATGCATTTGAAACATCATTATCTAAATAGCATGATACTTTCATTTTGTATTCCTAAGAGATTATTAGTGCATTTTGGTTACTTGGGAATGCATATTCATAATTCACTGCATTTCTAGAAACGTGGATTTTTGAGGACCTGACAGCGTGCCTTTCTGAAAAAAAACGCTGTAAAAGGGGAATGGTGATTTTATCTTGCTATGTTTGAAATTGTTATTTTGATGGTTGGGATATTCTTTGATGTGTTTTTCATGGATATAACAGGAGGTTCTCGGGATTTGCTGCAAACTTTCACAGGGGCTTAGGGGCAGATTCTTCAATTGTTTGTTTGTTTTCCTAAAGATCTAAAGCACTAGTTTCATCATCAAGACCCTCGTCGTCATTGTGTACTGATAAAAACTCTGGTTGGTGGTTTGGAACATTTTTTTATTGTTCCATATATTGGGAATAATGATCCCAACTGACTTTCATATTTTTCAGAGGGTTGAAACCACCAACCAGAACTTGTGGAGACCTCTCCGCGGTAGGAACCACAGAAACACAACTTAGTGTTTCCATTGTTTCTGTTGGCCAAGAGTGAGGGGACTTTTTGTCATTCGGTTATTGTACAGGCTTAAAAAACGTACCCTCTGGTAAACAAACATAGCTATTGAAAATGGTGATTTATAGTGGATTTACCCATTAAAAATGGTGATTTTCCATAACTAATATGTTAGTTTACCAGAGGGTACCTGGATTATTGGGATTCAGATGCCATGATCATATACCCCATGCTAGGGATGCCTATCAACCAATCAGTACGAAGAGACAGGATATGGATGGATAGGCATGTCTTTCTCAAGTAGAGCTTCCTAGACCGCTGTCACACCAAACTTAGTTCTCCCCCGAAGTGTCACAAATATATATATATACCCTCTGGATAATTTAACATAGCTATTGAAAATGGCCATTTATAGTGGACTTACCCATTGAAAATTGTGATTTTCCACAGTTATGTTAGTTTACCAGAGGGTATATATATATATATTCCATAAATTTCTATGAAACTTGAAACATTGCAACAGTGGATTGTAGATATGTTCAAAGAGGTCGTCACAAAATACCAGACTCAGACATAATGAACCATAACATGTTTAAATAAATAATTATATATATATATATATATCATAATATATATACATATATACATATATACAACATCAACAAATCAAATATGCCATAATCCCCGGGTGAACCAGACGTTAAAACCACCGCCATATTTTTTCTCCAAGTCCCAGGCCGCGGCGCAGCGGAGCCATGAGCAACGCATGGCCGCGCTGAACGCTGCGAAGCGCACCTTGTCCGATGCCAGGCGCCGTCGTCGTCGACCCGGTGGGTGAATTAGACCCTGGTGAAGTAACATAACTCGGCTTGATTCACAACATATGGCTTCATATATATATATGTATATATATATGGTTCATATCTGGGTTAATGATGGTTAATGTTTCATATGTTTAAAACAAATGACAAAAGAGAACTATGGAAAACCGGTGGACAACCTCCAACAGGCAAATCACCACCAGGTGGACCGGAGGATCCGCCGGAAGTCAATTGGATTGAACGATGCATGTTCGAGTTGTCCCAGCTGTCATGAGCTGTCCCCTAGTTTTATTGGAGATGGTCATACTTTCAACAAGATAGAGAGTTAGATTATTTACACGCTTACCAACTTACCATACCAATTGAATATATTTTTGTAAAAATATATGGGTCAATCTCCCCATGCTCCACTGTCTGAAAATTCCAAACATGAACCGTGTGAGATCAACGATGATGTCACCTGACTGGAGCTTATTAACTGGAGTGACTTATAGCCCTACCCTGCTTACTAAGACCTTAATAAACCTTTATCAACACTCATAGTTGGTATAGTATCATTAGTGGTTAGTTCAATGTTCCCTAGTTATCAAATTGGTGTATTAGTCATCCAACTCTAGTTACAATCACCACAACCCCTAGTTAGTCCAAAAGATTGGCACCCCACCACATTAAAGTCAGCAACTTCACAGCAGGTTGCGTCAAGCTTATGACAAGACCCTGCCAGAAGAAGAGGTGCAAGAATCCAAGCATCGGCGGGATGTTGGGTTTCCAGGGAATTTCTTCCCCTCCGGTGTCATCAAACGTGGCTTGCTGGAGATTTGCCCATTTCTATATAGATGATAAAAATGATGAGTTAATATGAGTTACCTATATATTTGAACTGGTCAATTTCAATAGCTAATTATGTTAAATGGCCGGATCAATGGAACTGGGACAATCTGAAAAAAAACACATGTGGGGAACCCTTAATTAATATACACATACATAAACTAAAGAGTTAAATGACTTAAAGCCTAGCCAACCCAGGTTGAACATGAACCCTGTTTTTCATATTTATTATTCAAGGGGATTCAACCATGTTTGTTTTATCCAAAAATCCCCATTGTGGTTGGTTGAAAGCATCAACGTTGCCTGGAAAAACCCGTTCGATCCCGTTTCTGAAAATCTCCCCATGAACCAGCTGGGAGAATTCTCAGCATTTTGTTGCTGCATGAGGCCGATGGAATTTCGGTATTTTCCATGGGATTTCTGTGAGTTAGTCACAGTTGCCTTCTGGTAAACTAACATAACTATGGAAAATCATTGCAAATCACCATTTTTAATGGGTAAATCAACTATTTCTATGGCCATTTTCAATAGCTACGTTAGTCATTACCAGAGGGTAGTCCATTCTTTGAGGATGTCGAATTTCCAGAAGTCCCCAAGAATGGCAGCTTTCGGACGGGAATAACTTCTGGTTTCTCCATTGGGAAAAACGATTGGGAGATACTACGCGGATTTCACCAACAAACTGGTGTCAATGGACATATCATGGGAACATAATGGCAGAATCAAGCCGCTAATCTTCAGTTGTGTGTACCAAAAGAAACAACAACATCGCTATTTCAATGGGGAACACGACGATCAACCATTACAATTGGGGGTCAACAATTTTGAGACAGACACCCATATGGGTCTGGTTTAGACCTCCTGTCGGAGCTGAGGTTATTGGAATTCATTCAAGTTGTGAAAGGGTCTGAAAGAGAGAAGACCATGAATGAACATAATATAATAACATACAGTATATATATATATCTATAGTATTATCAGTTTCAAACTTTCAGGTCGGCTCAGGTCAGATCGTTCCACAGAAATGCTCCTTACCCAAGAGGAGCTGTCCATCTAACCAATGGTGCCAGCAAAAAGAACTAATGCATACTAATGGATACTCATGGTTCACCCAAAAACTGAGGATGGTTCATGTGTATATAGATCATTACATTATATGAATATGTATATAATATATTTTAAAAATATAATAATATAATGTATATATATATAAATATAATAATCTTTTTAATACTATTTATTTATAGTAATATATATATAGTAATATATATATATATATAATAACATATATAAAAATATATGCATTTAATAAACTATATAATAATATATAATAATATATATATATATATATAGTGATGTGTTTAATAATATTTATAATTATATTTTTAATAATATATATAATAATATTAATAATGATATATATATATGTATATATATATTATATATATATTGTAATATATATATATTGTAATATATATATAGTAATATATATATATATATATAGTAATATATATATAGTAATATATATATATATATTGTAATATATATATTGTAATATATAGGGCGATTTCTTGGTAAATTCAATCGCCTCGATTCCGCCCAGCCCAATAAAACAAACTCCCAGTGGTCCAGGCTGAGACCTTGGAGAATGCCAAGGTGCAGGCTGTGACCTGCAGCGACGATGGTTGGTTGGTGATATCATGGGGATATTCCATTGGATAAATCATGGTTAAAATCCATGGTCAATTTTCATGGTTGATATCATTTATGATATCAAGAAAATGTTTGATTTTAACCAATCATAAGTAATGGTTCATGTTTTTTTGTTTGCGGTTAGTCACCTACAGTACCAATGCTATCAATTGTCTCAAATTGGAGACGGTCATGATTCATGAACTGGGAATCTCTACAAAAATCAACCATCATTTTGGGGATTTGATGTTTTACTGAGTTTGGGATGGTTGGGTTTCATTTGGGTACCCAACAAATTTTATGGTATAGTCCCAAAATGGCCATGTTGGGTCCAAATCGGTCTTCGTTTTGGTAGGTACAACAATACCCAGTACTCTCTAATAATCAAACACGGCAATGGATAATCCCTGATTATACCCTCTGGTAATTTAACATAGCTATTGAAAATGGCCATTTATAGTGAGTTGTCCCATTAAAAATGGTGATTTTCCATAGTTATGTTAGTTTGCCAGAGGGTAGATGATGTTTGCATTTAAATGCCCACGTACGTGGGATTTCTCATTGCCATGTTTCATTACCAGAAGGTAAAAACTAAAACTGTTTAGGGAGCAATCGGTTGAAGTTTTAAAAGTCGTGCAAGCGCGATGCAACAATAGCGTCTAGAGGGATGTTTGTTATGGGCACTTGTTCAGAGAAATTGTTGCAGCAAGTTCCATCAATTTACACGCAGGTAGATCGAAAAGTCTTTGTGTTGCGGTTGACGTAAGTTGGCCTTTTGCCTTAGGTTTGAAACGAATTGTTGCATCACATCTAGATAATGCTTCCAATCACCACTTCGAACAGGATCTTCTTTCAGCCAGACCTCTGAGGTTCAGTGGGGTATTTTCAAAGCCATTTCCGAAGAAATGAGCACCATTTGAAGATGATTTTCTGGATCGTTCTTCATTTCTTCGGAACATGTTTTTCAAGAAAAAGATGAAAAGGCATACATACATACATATATATATATATATGAATAAGCCTCGGCCGCGAAGTCCCGTGTCATCTGCGCCTACTATACATCGACGATCTTTTTTAGGCATGTCTGACTATACGCATGAACTGGTCAAGGAAATGAATATGGCAAGAATGGAAATTCCCATGTTCTTCATGTCAATGAACATCGGCCTCGTGGACTTTTCCCAGCCGCGCCAGGCCTTTTCTGGTGACAAGCTGGAGGACATCACGACTCATCACTGGGCAAGGTGGTAGCCCAGGTTGTCTGTGAAATTGGTCTATGTTTATAACATTTTATAACTCCAACTAAGGTTAATAGATATTATCCACAGTTGGCTGGCGTAATGAACCAATCTACAACTGACAAACACTTTTTACCCACTTTCTACCCATTTCTTCAGACCACACTTGAGAACAGGTGTTACCAGCTCTCAGAGGGTCGATTGCCCCGAGGCCTGCTCCGCCGCAAGCAGTCAGATCTTTAGTCGACATGTTTTCAAAGTCAGATGATTGATTCGTATTGAAAGGGGTTTCCATAAATGAGGTACCCAATATCTGGATGACGTAAGGGAACATCTATCTATAAATGGATGATTCGGGGGTTCCCCTATTTTAAGAATCCTCCATGTTATATACATCATAAATGCATCATACATGCATCACAACTGCATCATAACTGCATCACAGTACACAGTGCGTTTACACAACATTTATAGAATCAATACTTCTATGATATGTATAGCGTGTTTCGTATGTCTGCAACGACTGCCATGGCAAGAGGAGCAATATGACTTCGACTTCATGGGACCCGACAGGCGGCTGTGGCCAATGGTTTGCTTATTTTTTTGCCACAGAGGCATGTACTGTGTATATATATATACACATATGTATGTTACAATGTTTATCATGCATTGTATTTTTCTGGATTATACAGTATAAGTCCGTCAATACACAGAAATTCATTTGTTTTTTGATTAAAAGACAAAATATGGATTAGATTATCACATACACCTCCATGTTTGTTAGTTAAATCCTTATTTTCCTGTCTTGAACATGCCGCACACATGCCTGAATCACCAAGTTTATGTGATTTATTTTGCCACATCCCACATTTACGTTGGTCCGATACCACATTTTATCGATCTCATGAAAACACTCTATACCCAGTGGATCGAATGTTGCACCTATATGATGACATTTGTGGTAAACAGCGTTTTTTAGGTCCCGACCAAAGAGTCTTTAGAAGCACCATCTTGGAATCACCAATGGATTCCCCCATGATATTTTCAGAAATATGAGGTAGGGTTGAACTAAACCATAACATATCCATGGAAATCTGGTCCAATCCCGACAAAATCAGCGCCTTAGTGTCTGGTGTGATGGGGAAACAATTCAAAATGAATATGTGTTGGGGGAGGAACTCTTGATCACGAGTTTGATGGGGAACAATCCTAACCAGACCATGCCCCAAACATTCCCAAACAAATATTTGTGGGTGAGCACTCCGAAGAACAATTGTTCGGGGGACAACACTATCGAATATCAAGGGCCATGTGCCAAAAACAAATCTCAATAAACCTCCATCCACGCCCCTTCACAGTCCGTCCCGCTCCATCAAGCTGCGTCACGCTACATCACGCTCCGTCACGCGGTTCCGACAAATGACCCAAGTTTTAAAGGTAAAAAGTAGGCTATTCTTAAAAAATCACGAAAAATCACGCTGAATCACGCTGCGTCACGCTACGTCACGCTACGTCATGTTTTCGACATGGTCCATCACGGGTCCTCATCGCATCCCAACACCCCAGACGCTTTTATATTACCACCGTATTACCACCATTTGTGAGCTGGGAATTTGATGAAAGCCAGCATGCATGAGTGTCACATCACAGGAAGGAACAAAATAGCAACCATTATCTATAAGACAATTGCACATGTCATGTTTGTTTGGTATTACTTCATACCACTAAAGAACATAAGTCAACATAAGTATAAGACACTTAAGGTGGACACCCCGGGATGATCCATTAATTATAAGGTAGTCAGATGTAGTCAGTATCTATTCCACGCACCCGAAATTGTAATATTGTTGATGAAATAGATTAATGATGAAGTACTGGTCCGGTTTGGTACGGCGATGTCTGAAAAGACAACTAAAACATGTTTGTCAGAGCAGAAATGGCATTGATATTACCAGATCAGACCCTCAAACCCCACAAATCCGACAAATTCCGACAAATGACCTTGAATCTGGGTTTTTACGGAGATGACCCTGTATTTTTGGTACATTGCCGTTTTTTTACTTGTTTGTGGTCACAGAGCCTCAGGGATATATATACATTTAAATATATATAAATCCTTTGTTGTGACTGTGCAGGATTACAGATACATTTCCATATACAAACTACAAAGAAACATTAAAGAAAAGATAGAAAAGGAAATCGCACTTCCCTTTTTTGTTGTAGTTTACCTCCCCACTAATCAAACATGGCAATTGAAAATTCCCGTTTATAGATTATGTTCCCTGCGATAAACCTCCACTTTTAGACTATTTCCCAGCCAGCCACGCTTGATTACCGGAGGGTAGTAGGGAAAATTATACTTAAGTTCCTTAATATTCCCATAGTTGGTTAGTTCTATTGCCATACAGTTATCGCCCAAAATACCAATCCATTTATGGGATGATGACCCCATTTTTAACCAGAAAAATGACCATTTGTAACCATTTATAAGCAGCATTTCGGGCCACAACTGTATATTCCCATCGTATTCCCATCAAATCTACATAATGATCACTTTAAATCCCATGATATTCCCATATAATCTTCCCATCTTCCCCTTTTTCTTGTAGCTTTCTCAAGTTTTCCGTGGCTTTCAGGCCCTTCCGGATTGCCAAAGGCCGAGCCGCCCGCGCCGCCAAAGCTTGTGGGAGCCGCTTGGCCACCGGGATTTTTGGAGGTTTTAGCGATAAATCATGGGATGACTTAAACCATCAACCTTCAAAGATTAAAAGCTTAAAGGATCATCCAATGATGTTTTTTTTTACAGGGATTTATCAAATAACATGTGTATATATCTCGAAATATGGTATTGAATGTTGGGATTTAAGGTTCAATTCACCATTTGATTTGGTGTTAATTTAACCCAATATGTTTTTTGTTTTTTAATTTTAAGGTTAAATTAACCATCATTTATGGGGTTAAACAAAGAAAACGTTGGGTGATGATCAGTCCATCATTATGGCTTTGAAGCATATGAACATTTGGGGATATACGAGGATAACAATGGGTAGAAGTGACTTAAATGAGGATTGCTGACCACACCGACTGGCCCGACCATGTAATTCTTAGGATATTTGATGATGTTTGGTATTACAACAATGTGAGGCCCCCCAGTTATAACTTGGTTTCTAAACCCCAGTAACTATAGTTATAAGTACCATAAACCATAGTTATTGGAGTTATAAACCAACTTAGCTTTTTTGGGGGCCTCACATTGAAGGTTATTGTACTTTGAGTGGAGACGTTTAAAACACCAGGGATAGTGGGATTTAATTGAGATATGATGGGATTTAATGGGATTCTATAATGTGTAACCACGGGATGATTGGGGTTTACTGGGAATTTTTAATAGGGAAAATGTAGCGGATTATGATATAGTGTAGATGTTTATTTGATTTATGTTGATAATTATATTCTAATTAATGATGTTAGGTTATGTACCTTCATGGTAAGAAGAACTATTGTAAAAAAAAAATGCTTGACTTTCACTACCCTTGATATAGTGAATATCTTGATGCTCGCACTTTGTTTCTTTCCGTTAAGCCATCCGTGCCCGTTGGATGGCTTGACGGGTCCATCGATATCCAAAGTAGGATGATAAAAAAAAATGCTTTGCATGAGGGTAAAACAATAATAGTAATAAAACAAAAACATGTTGTTTTTTTTTGGTTTGTACTGTACCCCCTATGTATGGTGATCTGATAATGTTTGATGGTTTATACACCCTATTCATGGTGATTTGCGAATTTTTGATGGTTTATACCACCTATAAAAAAGGTGATTTGATATTGTTTATGGTTTATACCCCCTATAAAAATTGTGATTTGAGAATTTTTGATGGTTTATACCCCCTATAAAAATGGTGATTGGCGATGGTTGATTATTGTTTTAACATGTTTTAACCACATTATAGTCTTCCCTTGGATCCGCGGGTATCCAGCCATGGCGATGAGTTGGGTATTCGCAAATGACTGCAAATCGACATGGCTGGTTGGTGGGAATGGGAATGGGAGAGCGCCTGATTAAAAAAAACAGACAGTAATTTATATACATATAATCTGATATGATATTATAATTTAAATATATAAGTGATTGATATTTAATTAATATGTGTCATATCTATTATAGTATAACTACACTATATATATATATATACATATGCGTGTATGTATACGGATACATATCCATCAACCAACCTTCACAAAGTTCCGTTGTGACTGGTACTTTGAATCCCCGAGCCCAGCACAGCCCCAGGTCGAGATCGCGTGCGTTTGGCCATGGACCAACTACGAGGGAAGGCCATCTCTGCCCTCACTGCCGTGGAGCACGGTGGGAATTTCATTGGGAAGCGCTGAATACACAAAGCCCCAACTTTATGGGGAACAAATACACTTCCTACAAGAGACACAACTGTGGTATTTTCAGTAACTGATATTTCAGTAACTGTCGGTGTAGTTCATGGGTTATAAGATGTTATAAACGAGTTACACCCCTTAGAATTTACCTTTTGAATCCAAATTTGATGGGTCTCGAAGATGATTTTCTTGCTGGATCTAGCTATAAGCATCTCGTCCATGTTAAATCACCAAGCACTGTATCACCAAGCATTGTTGGTAGGACACGTAAGCTCACATTGGTCAAATCGGTGAAAGTCCGAGTAAGATTTTTGAACATGGTAATACGGAAACTTTCCCATTAACATCCAGATATTTCCAGATGATTTCCCACATGTTTGATACTCTAAGTTGTGGAATCAAAGCGTTTCAATGAAATGTGCGTCCTAGGTGGGGGAGAAATTTCTGGAAGTCGGTGCGATGTTGCGTCCAGTTGGTGTTTATCATGTTTGTGTTTTCTCCAATTGATGGTTTATCGTGAGTTTTGCATGGATACCATGCAGATGGTTGTAGCATGTTGTAGCTATTCCCTTGTGTTTTGGGAGTTTTGGGAGTTTTGTAGCTATTCCCTGCTGCTTGGCTTGGTTTCCTCTTCTGCTCCACCGCTGAAAGCTCTTGAGTCTAACTGTTCTGAAAAGAATGCGAAAGCGTGTGGCTACCAAAGAGTTTGTCAGGAGACTTAGGGGGTCAGTCTCCCGAAATCAGATTTCGGACCTCGTTTGGACCTCGTTTGCACCTCGTTCGGACCTCGTTAAAATTTCAGCCAGTCAAAACCCAGCCCAGAGAGGTTTTGGAAAGGCTTTGCAATGGTCTGCTGCTTGGTCTGCTGCTGCTGCTGTTGTTGTTGCTTGTGTTGCTGCTTCTGGGCAAGGCGCGGTTTTTGGGCAGAGAAGCAAGAGATTTGTGAAAGGGCTGGAAGCTTTTGCCTGCTTCAGAATTAGTCCACTTTGACCGTCGGTGTGCCAATAGGATTTCCACCTGGCGGAAGATTAGTGATGTCTGGCGTAAGCGGTGTGCCATGCGGCTGGCGCAAGTTCTAGTAAATGGCGTAGGTATCAATGTGCATGTTTGGATAAGCGTCCACATGGTGTTTAACATCCGTGGATATATATATTTTTAAGATTGTGGGACATAACTGTGCACACGCGTCCTGATGGGGATGTGGAAAATTTGGCATTAGAAAAGTGCACTGCCAGGGATCTACAAATAACACTTCTACATAGTGCGTCCCATGGTGTTTTAGACCTGGTTGCATTGACTTGTTTGACTTCCTGAATGCGCGGCGTCCCATGCAGCTTTTACCTTCGTTCCACATATGCACTGACTTTCACGTCCCAGAGTAGCCGGAAGGTATCACTTTTTGGTGGCCCAGCCGAGACGATCCATGAGTTTCAACCATGAATCACTAGAGAAAAAAACATAGCTTACTTAAAATCAACATGAATAAAACAAGCAACACATGGTTAACTTACCCAACAAAAACATCCCACATTTTAGCAGAAATACATAGAAATACGCTGTTAGTTGTTAGTAACAAAATCACCATTTAGAGGTTGGAGTTTGTTGTCATTACATCCCATATTTCAACGGATCATATCACAGTTGTATCACATTAAATTCGTGTTCTGTTAGTCCCCCACTAGTAAAAACAACTGAGCCATTGAAAAAAACATTGTTAATTGATTATTATGGGGAATTATATTACGTGGTTTAATGGGGATGATTACAACCCGTAATAGGAATACCATCTAAACAACCAGTTTTTCTTGTGATGGGATAGTGCAGATAGTTGAAAGAGGGACATGTTTATGCAAGCGGCTTGTTTTCCGCGCACATAGTCGTACTCGTCTGTCTTGGGGTGTTCGGGTTGGGGTGGGGATGTGTCTACGTCGTTGCACTTGCGTCCCCGGTGCCCAATGTGTGTGTTGGGGTGTTGGGGTTGGGGTGGGGATGTGTCTACGTCGTTGCACTTGCGTCCCCGGTGCACCATGTGTGTGTTGGGGTGTTGGGGTTGGGGTGGGGATGTGTCTACGTCGTTGCACTTGCGTCCCCGGTGCCCATGTGTTTGAATCGTTGCAACGCTTTGGACCAGCTAAAGTCTACCTGTGTTCTCATCACAGACGGAGCTCCGGTGTATTCTGGCATTTCCAAGACCTATGGCATCAAACATTTTGCTTGCAATCATTCTCGCGGCATTTTCAATTTGAAGAAGCGCTGCAAGAACAAGGTGATCGACTGCCATACGGGAGGCATCGACGGCTGTTGGAAATTGTGCAAGAGTTCGATCCCCGCGGGATTGTCTTCAAAGAAGACAGTGAACTTGATGAAGCATGCACGCATTTGGCAATGGAGGTGGCACCACCGTCAGACTTCTCTGGCGTTGGCCCTGGGCAAAGCCTTGGCAGACTTTTGAGAGTCGCAGCTCGCGCGCGAAAAAAACGCTTCTCGATGTGGCGCCAAGCATATTGATGTCAAAATTGGTGACCAATTTTTGGACACACATGGCTGGTTGAAGAAAGATCAAGTTAAGAAAAATGCTCGTTTCACTACAGTGGCAACCACATTTTTGGAACCGAAAAAACCATGCTGATCAATAGTTGGCGTCACTATAGGCGCGGTTTCCAACCCGCCGGGATGTTTATGGTTCAACTGGTTTGTAAAGTTTATCCCCCATTATTACCCACGTCTATTTCACATAGATATGAGCAATGACCTATTCAGCTTGACGATTTATGATGATGTACCGTACCGTTTAAACAAATGGTGATTTTCCATAGCAAGCCCTTGAAAAAAAGGGCAACAAGTGCCCTGTGCTTCCCAATGTGACCTTCCAAATCTTCCCTGCTAGGAGAAGATGAGCCTTGCAGATAAAGATGGCCAGATTCGGCCGGCAGGCGCGGTAACGTCGGTCAAGATGTAAACAACATGGGGAATATCATCAATTGACGTCACATGTTAATGATGGGAATTAGATTCACAAAACGGATCATGTTTTTTAGTTTTGTGAGTTCAGTGAATTATGACAATTTCTCAAATGTTGACAAATGATGGTTATTTAATGCTATTTATATCACATCACAGCATTCACCATTGATCATCGTTCATTTACCATGAACCAAGTTCCATAAAGCATTGTTTACACGGACGATGGTCGATAGATAGAGTCGGTACGACTGGTAAAATATGATGTTTGGGGTTTGACCAACAAACGCCGCAACCTCCAATGATGTGTTTTTCGGAATCATGTATTAGGTTAGCGGGTTATATCATGTTCTATCCAACCCACTTGGATTCATGAAATTCCTTCAATACTAGATTTGAGTGTGTATCTATGTATTATATACACATATATATATATATGTATTATACACATAACATTTATATGAATATATAATATATATATGGTCTCGTGTTCCTACCCCCCCCAACCCCCCCAATGGTATAGGTCCCCGGGTTGCACCCCCTTCCCTTCTGTTTGCAAGCTAATGGCAGCATTTCTGAGGTCCACCCTCGTATTTGCTAGGTTTTTGCTGCATTTCTGACTACCAGCTTCGCATTTACTAGGTACATGCTACCTTTTAGACGACCTACGCAGCACACATACTCCCTCAAAGTACCTACGTGCTACCTATAGTCATATATACATGTGCCATGTATCTACTTCCTATATATGTATATATATATATATATCGGTATAGTATCATTAAGAGCTTCGGTTTTGAGTCCATTCCGCAGCAGTTGAACACGAACGTTATTAGGGGGCTTGTGAAACGTGCACAACTCCTATGAAACGTGCACAGCTTCTATGGAACGTGCACAACTGCTATGGAACGTGCGCAACTCCTATGAAACGTGCGCAACTTCTATGATTTATATAAGTTTTCAAACACTGCAAAAGCTCTTAACGATACTATACCCATATATATATATATACATACATATATCAACATATTTACAAGTTATGGATGCATACACACACATATATATATACACATACACACTTATATATATATATTTATTATTGTGTATATATATATATATACATATTTATATATATTCATATATATATATATATATATATAGGCATATTTATATATATTCATATCTATATATACATATAGGCAAATATATATACACACACATATATATATATTTTATATTTACATACAGATATATGTATATATATATATATTCATATTCATACACATACTTACCAATTGTCATATACATATATATATATATAAATACATATATATATATATATATATACAAATACATATATATATATATTTGTTTATTTTTATACACACACATATATATATATATATATATATATGTATTTACAAACACGCACACACACATATATATATATATATAAAAATATAAACATATATTATATATATGCGCAGTACCAAACCCCCACCACACTACAGGGGGGAGGGGGGACAGTACCACACCCCCACCACCCCACAGGGGGGGAGGGGCACAGTACTATGGCTGACCCATGACCATGGCCGGGGGGGGGGAGGGGGCTTGGAACGCTGGACCATATATATATATAAATATGATATATATATATATATATATATATATTTTTGGGTTATGAACCGTACATTTCCTGGGATTCATATCCAAGCAGGTTTTCGCTTTCCAGGTTGCATGTCATGTTCCACAGGGCTCCGGGGGCATGTATACATATCTATCAATTTAGGTGCTGTATGTGTATGATATAATGATAGATACGTATGTGTATGTGTATTGTATATATATATATATATATTAATATGAATATATAGTATATAGTATGATATTATGAGCTAAGGACCAAGTTCCATCTTTTTTGGGGGTTGCTATAGCATATAAGCAACATGCATATATATATATATACATTTATACTTAACATGTATCAATATGAACCATTGTACCATTATGTCCCGTGCTGACACATAACCATTATATATATATGGTCGTGTACATTCATGGATATTTTTCATGGGATGTAACGGGGTTGGGATATGGTTTATCCATATAAATACTGGTATATTATCCAGTGGTGAACGGAGGGAGCGGTGCCGTTCGCTATTGGAAAGACGACGTTCGCTATTGAATTCGGAGCCTTACAGGGCTACGAATTGAGTTTCTCAACTTCCCAACCATTTTGTAGTCAAAGTATCGGAATTGGATCATATTTCTCAGGAATGCCCAAAAATATTTGAGGGCAACCACAATACTTGGTGATTGATCCCAGCAAGTGGGCTACAACCCCAGTTGGAACTGAACTGGGTCCCTACTTAGCCCGTTAACAAATCCAGGCTTAAAGCCTACTTACTATGTGGGATGAACCTCCAAGTGTGCTTTCCTGTGGAGTTTCTGGCCAGAAACTGTCTCGGATAGTCACGGAATGCTAGTGTCTTTTGCCAAAATCTCATTGGTTGTTAGTGCTGTTTCGCATTTGAGGCATAAATCATACACAAATTACAAGTTGTTGATTGTTTCTTACGTTTTTATTTATTTATCCTGACTTATTGGGGATTATGTTACATTACAATAGGCAGGCACACTTTTTAGCCAGTATTTCTTGGGATGGGAAAGGGCGTGATTTTTGATAGCTCAAATGGTCCCGGTCAAGGCAACACAGACTCTCACACACTTCTAGTTGTCTCACCAGTATTTCTACCCTCTGGTAAACGTTTACATAACTATGGAAAATCACCATTGTCAGTTGGTAAATCCACCATTTCAATGGCCATTTTCAAGTTAGCTAACTGTTGGTCATTACCAGAGGGTACATGGTTTCAGTTGAGTGTTTGATCCATGGAAAACAATGCAAGAACTGTTCTGCCCATTCACAATTTTTTGCTTGTGGTCAACGGTCAGTGAATTCGTGTCAATAGTCAATAGTTCGTTCTTTGAATGTCACTATTCAATGATCAAGGTAGTTTCACTGTTTGTGCTAGTTAGCAGTGGTAGATAGTAGAAGAACTGATCATGTGGGTTGACATCTGTGCGGAATGAGTTGATATGAGTTGGGTGGCATCATTTGCATTTGATACCACAGGTAGGACAAGTGGAAGTTCGCCAAAGATGTCTTTGCATAGTCTTGAGAAAATCATGATTTTCAGGCCATGTTAAAACCATCACAAGTGTTTTACGGTTTTTGCTAACAATGATCTGGTTGGTGGTTTGGAACATTTGGATTCTTGCGAAGTTCCACCCCAGGTTTCCATCAAAACTTGACCATCATCAGATTCTTTCTAATCGCATTTGACGAAAATAATGGGGATGTGGCTGGGATTTACACATTAAGATGTGTGTTGAACAAAAATGAAACTCGGTTACCCCCTGAGTCTGTTGGTTCATCTCAATTGTTGTCTGTACAAATATGGTCGTCATGTTTTCAGCAAATTCATCAAAAGGTCACGTAATGATCACAAAATGCTTATTCAAAAGTGATGCGTGCTTAAATCATGTTAATTCAATTCATTTGAATTCATCGAAAGGAATATTTCATGTTCTTTCTGAGTGGGGAAATTGTTGTTTTGCCCAGCTCGGCTGGCTTTAACCTGATTGCTCAGCAGCCTGATGGGTCCAGAAAAGCCAGTGGTTGATTAGTCAATTCAAGGGGTTCAACAATCACATATATCATACAGTATTTTTAAACCATCGAAACAGGAGGGTGACGGGTGAGTTCAAGTTGATAACTCCAACATGGTTGGTTGGTTGGTTGGTTGATGATTTTGGTCAGAGGTTTATACGAATCCAACGTGGATATTCATGATCCGTCAGCTGAAAGTCTCCATCCGCTCCATCCGCTGTAATGAGGTCCCGGGCGACCGGACTCCGCAACGGGGATGGAGATTCTGTCAGGATCATGAGTTCATGAGCATCAAGAACAAACAGTTTGCTATTGAAAAAAATGCCAAATGGCCATAGAAATAGTTGATTTTACCCATTAAAAATGGTGATTTTCCATAGTTATGTAAATGTTTACAAGAAGGTAATCAAGAAGAATCAAGGTCGTGAGTCAATGTCTATGCCGGTCTCCGCAGTGAAACAAGTCGTGGCCTGCACTGTTGCGCCACTGCCAACTGTACATTGCCCATATAGTCCCGCAATTGATCATTGATCAGCTTAGTTGCCTTTGACTTGTCCAAGTTCTGGGTGCGTCAACTGCGTCAACTGAGTCAAACATCTAGAATTGCATGTCATAGGCATAGAAAACATGTAATATTGCTGCCTGACACGAGTTCGCTCTACCCACACAGCAAGCTTCATTAGAAACGATTGGGACTGAAAACCCTGAAGCACATGAAGCGCACTGTTCTCAACGATATCCTCCCCCCAATCGACCTATGTAAAACTGATGCTCTCGAGCTTCGAACTCACAAATCAATTTAAAAGACGACAGAACGGGACACAGAGCTTTTCTGCTCGTTTGCCATGCTCTGGAGTAACGGCTAGTAACTGCACCACAACGAAGCAACGCTGCGCTGTCGCATCATCGCCGTGACGAGCCGCTGATGTTTGCCTTGGGCCACAAGCCGTTGTCGTGGTATAGCTGTCCTTTGGCTAATTATTTGATGGGCACTTCGGCTAGGGCCGATGACGCCTTTCACTGGCTTAGGCTCTTGCGCGGGGCCCAAGAGGGGTCGCTGAAGGAACTCCATGCAGGGGGGCACCATGCATCATAGCAAAGCGGTTTGAATTATCAAGCATCACGTGGACCCCGGCTGACAGGATCCAATCAAGGAATGTGGTTCTGCTCTCACACTGTAATTTGGGCAGCAACACAAATGGAAATTTCCTGTACAATTTGGTCCTGGGAATTTCCCATTTTGAGACACCCGCAAATAGCACCCGCATACACGTCAGCACTTTGTGGAAAAAGTGCTAGCGAAGAATCATATCCCTAATCGCTGGAAAAGAAATTTGTTTGACCCTCATTATTTCTCCCAAGCAGACTATTGGATTGCGGTTGAACTTAAGCGAAGTTTGGGATTTACTTCCACAACCTGCGACACAATGGTTCGCAGCAGCGTTGTTGGCACTGAACTTTTGAAGATCATTTGAGCCTCAGCTGTCTCGTCAGAACTCAACCGGCTCACGCTGTACTTGAAAGTTGGGCACAGCCCCGGTACATTTGCAGTCTTTTGTGTCTTTACTGCCCATGCGTAGCTTTGGTCATGGTTGTTGCGATCTCCAGCTAGGTCCGAATCACTTGTCCAAATCATCAGTCGCACATGAAAAAGCAACACGCTGGCCGGGTTTCCACCCAGAAAGTGAGACCCCATCATCGCGGTGATCGTAAGTAGTACTAAGCAATCCTTTTCCCCTACAAAATGGCCCCCCTGTTACCCAAAGTGTCAAAACCTGGAGTAGTTTTTAATATGGCGCTGGTGTCCAAGATGAAGTGAGAAGATGTAGCTTCTTTTTGTGAAGATCGAATCCAGTTGTGCAGAGAGGCTGAGGCGATAGCAGGTGATGACACAGTTGCCGCTGATGATGCCCGAACTTTGTCAATCCAGATTCAAGGCTTCAGTGCAAGAGATGAAGATTGAAGAATGTAGCGGTATTCCCCTCACCCCAAGGACTTGCGGCGAATATCTCAAGGCCAACACTTGGACCTAGATACTAGGTGCTTGAGAAAGACGGCCATGTGAGAATGAAGACCGTTCGTCAAAACCCTTCAAAAGTAGAAAGTCTGAGTTTTAATGAAACCAGGGTAATGCGTGATACTTAAACTGGGTTTGTTTGAGCCTTTGTTGCCTCCCTAAATCCACTGTTTCATTGCATTTTCTCATTTCGGAAACCTTTCCGGTGTGTTCACCATGTCCCGACAACCCCGCGTACAATTTGAAAAGCAACAATTTTATTCATAGGTGTTTGAAGTAGATAAACCACTAGCTAGCTAGATAGATCGATAGATTGACAGACCGAAAGATAGATGGATAGATAGATTGATAGAAGGATAGATGAACTCAATGGAATGATGGATCAATGCATTGATGGCTAGAAGGATAAATGGATACATAGACTGACAGGTAGATATATAGACGGACGGAGGGACGGACTGTCGGAGCGAGATAGAGAGAGAGAGAGATATATATATATGTACATATATATATATATTATATAAATATATATATATGCAGAGACAGAGAGAGAGAGAGAGATAGAGAGAGATATAGAGAGATATAGAGAGAGAGAGAGAACGATAATTAGTTAGTTAGATAGATGGATAGATAGAGAGATAGAAACATGGATAAATATAAATATAGATACAGACGGACAGATAGGTAGATAGACAGCTAGATGTATAGGTGGATGGACAGATAGGTAGATAGATAGATAGACAGGTAGACAGATAGACAGACAGATAGACAGATAGATAGATAGATCGATAGACAGGCCAATAGATAGATAGATAGATAGATAGATAGATAGATAGATAGATAGATAGATACATAGATAGATAGATAGATTGATTGATAGATAGATAGATAGATCGGTAGATCGATAGACAGTTCAATAGATAGATAGATCGATAGATCGATAGATAGATTGATAGATCGATAGATCGATCGATCGATAGATAGATATTAGATAGATAGGTAGATAGATAGATAGAAATTCTCAATGAAATACAAAACTAATATATCGAAAGATGGGCAAACCGGAATATATGTTAACAGATGAAGGAACAATAGTTTGGTTGATAGAAATACAGATAGACAGTTCATTGTTTCAGGCACACATTTTTTCAAATATATATCTTATCCACCCAGGTGCCGACCCAGACTGTGTTGCACATCGCCTGGCATGGCCTCAGGCGGCATGTGCCCGAAATGGTGGGATTGGGGCTTAATTGGGATTTATTGAGTGAAATGGAGAATTAATGATGATTTCATGGGCATCAATGGTGATTTACTGGGATTAAAATCGTGTTATTTTTAAGAAATTCATGGAGATTTACAGGGTAACAATTCGTGATTAGCTAACATAAATGTTGATTTTATATAACATAATTTCCTGTTGTTACAAGGTGGTGCCCCCAAGATAGCGTTCAGTTGGTGAACATAACTCCAATAACTATGGTTTATAGGTGATATATCTATAGTTCATGGGGTTTATAAACCAATTCTGGTTGGTGGTTTGGAACATTTGGATTATTTTCCATTCAGTTGGGAATGTCATCATCCCGACTGACGAACATCATTTTTCAGAGGGGTAGGTATACCACCAATCAGATTATTATTAACCATCATCAACCATATAATATCCATATAATATCCATATATTAACCATAACCATTATTAACAGTATATTAACCACAATGGCAGGTATACCACCAACCAGCAGTGGCTAGGGGGCACCACCTTGTTACGGTATCTTGGCAGGTGCGCAGTCGCTTCCGTGACTTCATCGTGGGACGGATCCGAGACGCGCAGAACAATGTGGGGGTCGGGACCCGAGATGGACCGAACTGAGTTGTACCATATCCAAAGATGTTACCCTCTGATAAACATTGAAAAATGGTGATTTAATGTGATTTAATGGTGATTTAATGTGATTTAATGGTGATTCAATGTGATTTAATGGTGATTCAATGTGATTTAATGGTGATTCAATGTGATTTAATGGTGATTCAATGTGATTTAATGGCGATTCAATGGTGATTCAATGTGATTTAATGGTGATTCAATGGTGATTCAATGTGATTTAATGGTGATTCAATGTGATTCAATGGTGATTTAATGTGATTTAATGGTGATTCAATGTGATTTAATGGTGATTCAATGTGATTTAATGGTGATTCAATGTGATTTAATGGTGATTTAATGCGATTTAATGGTGATTTAATGTGATTTAATGGTGATTCAATGTGATTTAATGGTGATTTAATGTGATTTAATCGTGATTCAATGTGATTTAATGGTGATTCAATGTGATTTAATGGTGATTCAGTGTGATTTAATGGTGATTCAATGTGATTTAATGGTGATTCAATGTGATTTAATGGTGACTCAATGTGATTTAATGATGATTTAATGTGATTTAATGGTGATTCAATGTGATTTAATGGTGATTCAATGTGATTTAATGGTGATTTAATGCGATTTAATTGATATTTAATGCGATTTAATGGTGATTTAATGTGATTTAATGGTGATTCAATGTGATTTAATGGTGATTCAATGCGATTTAATGGTGATTCAATGTGATTTAATGGTGATTCAATGTGATTTAATGGTGATTCAATGTGATTTAATGATGATTTAATGTGATTTAATGGTGATTCAATGTGATTTAATGGTGATTCAATGTGATTTAATGGTGATTTAATGCGATTTAATTGATATTTAATGCGATTTAATGGTGATTTAATGTGATTTAATTGTGATTCAATGTGACTTAATGGTGATTCAATGTGATTTAATGGTGATTTAATGCGATTTAATGGTGATTTAATGCGAATTAATGGTGATTCAATGTGATTTAATGGTGATTTAATGCGATTTAATGGTGATTTAATGCGATTTAATGGTGATTTAATGCGATTTAATGGTGATTTAATGTGATTTAATGGTGATTCAATGTGATTTAATGGTGATTTAATGTGATTTAATGGTGATACAATGTGATTTAATGGTGATTTAATGCGATTTAATGGTGATTCAATGTGATTTAATGGTGATTCAATGGTGATTCAATGTGATTTAATGGTGATTCAATGGTGATTCAATGTGATTTAATGGTGATTCAATGGTGATTCAATGCGATTTAATGGTGGTTCAATGGTGATTCAATGTGATTTAATGGTGATTCAATGTGATTTAATGGTGATTCAATGTGATTCAATGGTGATTCAATGTGATTTAATGGTGATTCAATGGTGATTCAATGTGATTTAATGGTGATTTAATGCGATTTAATGGTGATTCAATGTGATTTAATGGTGATTCAATGGTGATTCAATGTGATCTAATGGTGATTCAATGGTGATTCAATGGTGATTCAATGTGACTTAATGGTGATTCAATGTGATTTCATGGTGGTTCAATGTGATTTAATGGTGATTCAATGGTGATTCAATGTGATTGAATGGTGGTTCAATGGTGATTCAATGTGATTTAATGGTGATTTAATGCGATTTAATGGTGATTCATTGTGATTTCATAGTGATTTAATGGGATTTAATTGTGATTCAATGTGATTTAATGGTGATTTAATGTGATTTAATGTTATTTAATGTGATTTCATTGTGATTTAATGGGATTTAATGGTGATTCAATGTGATTTAATGGTGATTTAATGTGATTTAATGGTGATTTAATGTGATTTAATGGCGATTTAATGGGATTTAATGGTGATTTAATGGTGATTTAATGGTGATTTAATGGTGATTTAATGTGATTTAATGGTGATTTAATGTGATTTAATGGTGATTTAATGGTGATTCAATGGTGATTCAATGCGATTTAATGGTGATTTAATGGTCATTTAATGTGATTTAATGGTGATTCAATGTGATTTAATGGCAATTTAATGGGATTTAATGGTGATTTAATGGTGATTTAATGGTGATTTAATGGTGATTTAATGTGATTTAATGGTGATTTAATGGGATTTAATGGTAATTTAATGGTAATTTAATGGTGTTTTAATGGTGATTTAATGGTGATTCAATGTGATTTAATGGTGATTTCATGGGATTTAATGGTAATTTAATGGAAATACCCTTTGGTAAACATACAAAAAATATGGAACATTTCATGTTTACTGGGTAAATCAATTATTTCTATGGCAATTTTCAATCACTATGTTAAAATACCAGAGGGTATGGCGAAGTCAAGATAAACAAAAAAAACAAAGGGTACAACTGGTACATATGAAAAACTCCCAGAACCCAAAACTATGAATTCCATTCAGATTGTCCACGGCGCTCGTTTGGTTCCCTGGCATCCCAAAGTTGTCAATACGGTTTTGTTTTGCTGCCCACAGTTTTATGTTTGAAAGGACCCGTCAAACTATAACATTGAAATGGGTTTGTCTTGAGATGGGCTATACTAAAGAGATCTAAACAGTTTGTTTGTTTTTCTTTCCGAGGGTAAAACAATGTAAAACATGTTTTAAACTCTAGGACTTCCGGAACACAATTCTCAGTTTGGGGTAACTTTGAACCTTGGCACAAGCCTTCAAACCCGCGTCGAATCAGATCATATTCCAATTTTTCGCAGTGGCTGCTACACCCCTGTTGGTTGATTATTATATTGGGTTATACATGGTTATACTGTGTTATACTATCCAATTTTGCTTCGGGATTATCACAATCCATGACCTGGGACATTCCTTGAAACCAGTATAAAGGGACGATCGAAGGTGTTGAACATGTCCCCAAGAATGATGTTACAAAAAGGGTTACAACTCCAATTCCCGGTTATTGAATGATAGATATCTTACAATGTGAGGCCCCCGTTCGATAGCGTTCAGTTGGTGAACATAACTCCAATTTCACTATGGTTTATGGTACGCAAATAACGAACTATAGTTACTGGGGCGAATCTAAACCAACTTAGCCATCACTGGGGGGCCTCACATTGTATGATTCTATGATAGAACGTGATCTACGAGAATTGGGTTGGATATTCAACTCTATCAGATTGGTCATGGCCACATAGAATCACTGATGGGTTGGATAGGTGACCATACTGCTGGATTCCGTGGTTCTTTCAGGTTCTTTCAATACTAAAACGGTCCAATGACTTGGATGATTTGGGGTACCCCTATGGCCCTATGACTTAGGAAAGCTCCATATCTGGCCACATCTTTGTACGCATGTTTCACTATGCAACTGACTGATACATTGTATTGGTCACTTCAGGAGCTGTTGTGGATGATTCATCATGGCATGATGCTATATGTAAACCTCTGGCAATCAAACATGGCAATTGAACATCCCTGATAAATGGAGGTTCTAGTGGGAAAAGCATCTACAATGTGAGGCCCCCCAGTTATAACTTGGTTTATAAACCCCAGTAACTATAGTTATATTACAAGTACCATAAACCATAGTTATTGGAGTTATAAACCAACTTAGCTATCTGGGGGGCCTCACATTGTATAGATGGGTGATTTTCCATTGTCACGTTTGATTGCCGGAGGGGAGATGAAAAAAAACGTCCTGAGTGGTCCTGACTGTGGACCAAAAACGATCAGAGGCATGTCCAACTTCTTGTCTATGTGAAATTTGTCGATTTGTTGCATGTTCTGAACTATATATATATATACATATTATATACATATATATATATACAGATTTATATATATACATATATATATATATATATACATATTTATATATATATATATATATACATACAACTATCTATTATATCACAGGTGGGAGACATGAGATAGCGCATATATCATTTTTGCGCCAACTCATCTCTCCTTATCTATATATGCTTAGATTATATATATATACGTATATGTATATATGTGTATATTTATATATATATATATAATCACAGGGTTTCACATAAATCTTAGTGGTTCCATGGGTTCATAGGTTCCTCTATCTTGCAAGTTGCCAGGGCCTTTCTCCCTGGTGGAATCCCTCGGGATTCAGGCACCGCGGCGCCGCCCTGCAGGCTGTTATCCAGTCACCTATCAATAGTCTATATACTATTGCAGTTAGTTATATAACAACATTTATCATTATAGTTAGTTACCCTCTGGTTATTTAACATGGCCATGGAACATGGCCCATTTGTAGATGATTTTCCCATAAAAAAAAAAACTCCATTTATAAGGGATTTTCCATGGCGATGTTAAATAACCAGATGGTACTATATAATCAATAATGAAAAATCCGTAATCAATAGTCCTATCAACGTAATTTTTACAGGGTGTTCAACTCTGATTTTTAGTTGATCTTATCCATTTTCAACCAATCAAAACAATCAATCATAGTTTTAATACTTGGGGACACTTATATATCATGTGTATATTCAGTGATCCCATCATGATAACATACAAGTTTCCACATTTATACATGAGTTGTCCCAGGGTTGTCCCATGAAAAGCTGCATTTTGATGGTGTATTTTCCATTATTTTCCAGTGCCATAGTGCCATGTTTGATGACGGTTTGCCAGTTCATGCAGTGGGACAGATGTTTTTTTTGCAGAAAAGTCCTGCGTGAAGATGAAAGTTCCAATATCCAAAGATAGCCAATGTCTGTTTTGTTGAAGATCTAGCCAAAGATCCAAAGATAGCCAAAGATAGCCAAATTTGATGATCGTTCGATGTTTTAAAGATAGCCAATGTCAAGGTCATCAAAATTGGACCAGGAACCCCAAATTTAACATGATCCAGAAACCCAAATTTGTGGTTAACTAAACCTCAAATCTGACAACTTGTTTTTTAATTAAGATTTAGTTTCTTTGTTCAAACCACATGTTGTCAGCTGAGGTGGCTGTATTCAAAAACATACTCAACTTTCGCTTCTCGCATGAGAATTGGTGAGACTTAAGTACCCCAAACAACTGGATATTAGATATAGCAAGCCCAAAAAAGATAGATACGTCATTGCCCAGAATTTCAGGGCTTGGATTTTGCCAACTTCTATCTTTCTAGGGGTACCGTAACTGTTATGGTTTTTCAGCCATGACAGGTACAGCTCCATCGGCAGCGGTCAGCTCCTCTTTGACCTGGACTTGATCGAAAGGACGAGATGATCCCGAGATATCCAGCCAGATCTAGACATGTGAATCTTAGCCATATATGGGTATATATATATATATGTGAGTTAACAATGATTTATTAAGATAACTCCAATAACTATGGTTTATAGGTGATATATCTATAGTTCATGGGGTTTATAAACCAATTCTGGTTGGTGGTTTGGAACATGACTTTTATGACTTCCCATATATTGGGAATTTCATCATCCCAACTGACGAACTCATATTTTTCAGAGGGGTAGGTATACCACCAACCAGTATATGAGTTAACAATGATTTATTAAGGTATTATGTCTTTTTTTTTTGCCATAGATATGTGTAGTCACTGTAGTTGAGAATTCTGATGTTTGAAATGACTGTTTGCTCGCTGCTTCATGCACTCAATTTTCCACAGAAACATCTAGGTTTGTTTGTACACATCGTTTCCTGAATTATATAATGATACCAATTTTCGTCAATACATGAGTTGTTAGTTTGCACAGTTTTCCTTTCATACGTTGCCCGAAGATGTTCGATTCAATCATTAAATCGATGTGTAGAAGTGGTTCCATGATGTTCCATATATGGAACATGTTTTTTTGTTTTGTAATGTGTTATACCATTTTACACCAATTGTTTATGTTAAACATCACCTGCATGTTGGTATACCATAAATGGGACGTTTTGCGGGTTGCACAGTGACTGGACACTTGCTCTCAAGAAGCCACAGTAGAAATGGACCAAATCAATGAATTGGATGATTTTTTGGAACATCTTCTATCTTTGAGGAATACTTGAAATGAATAGAAACTAGACATGTAGAAACTATCCTAGCTTGGATGGACCAGGGATTTGTGAGACTTATCTGCTTGGTTTATTGTGTTATCAACAGCACCTTGTAATACCATCATTATAAACAACTTCTAGCAGTTTTATTACAACTTCATCCTAGATTTAGGAAGAGATAGGGAGATACTCAAATCCTCTTTGTAATTCTTCTGAAACTCCTAGAAACTCCCAGGGCTTTGAGCTGAAACGCCACTGGACTGGGCCAGGATCCGCTACGCTGGGGTGCGCATCGCACAGATTTGCCTCGTGGACACGGTCTATGCTGGCTCACCACCGCCTGCTGCTGGGCGAGACAATCATAACTGGAAGATCGTAGTAACATATGCCCTTAACAGTGGTTATATAAGTAATATAAATGGTTATATAACCATAATGATATATAATCATAATGATATATAACCTTAGTAATATATACAAATGATATATAAGTTATATACAGTTATGGGCTTATAATGGTGTATAACCTTAGTGATAGGAGTGTAATGGAATAATATGGCATTATTAATAGTACACTAGTGTATAGTACTGTACTAATGGGATTATTAGTATTATACTGTATCATTTGGGGGTTCTTAAGCCATGGGGGATCCCCAAGTCACTATGGTTGTTTCTTTACCAATTGAAATTGTCTAATGACTTGGATGATTTGGGGTACCTCCATTTTTGAAAATCTCCATACAACCAAGGATAATGGTGTATAAATGGAGATACAATGGTATTCAATGGGGATTTGATATTATGTATCCATATCAATGGAAGATAGTAGGACAGTAGGATAGAACTGGGATATTGTCCATTCAAATATGGGGTAGAATCATAGGTAACGTGATATGAATTAACCACGTAGTTCGATGAAATGTATCTATATACTTATATATATGAATATATTTCACCAAAGAATGGGATAAACCATAATAGACCGGGATACTGTATCATTGTTGATCAATATCTTGATTGTTCTCAAAACATTAGATCAAATATTTCCCAAAACGATACACATTTGCAGATACCGGGTCACCCACTTGTAAAGGGAAAGTGAACGCTTTTTTTTTTGCCACGCCCTGAAGAATGCACTACGCTGCCAGGATTTGTTATTAGGGTGAACCTCTAGACACTGTAGCCACCAGATCTTAATCAACGGGACCCACCAAATCCCATACTGGTACCTTTTGATAATTTAAAGTATAGCTATGGAAAATTGCTCATGTATAGATGGTTTGCCTATGATTTTAATGGGTGGTTTCCCATTGCTATCTTAGTTTACCAGAGGGTATATAACGGGCCATTCTGGGATCTATTGGGACCCAAAATATCTGGTGATGTGCCCTCCGGTAATCAAACATGGCTAGCCGGGAAATCACCCAAAAAATGCAGGTTTTGTTAGGAACATCATCTACAAACAGGGGATTGGTCGTTGCCATGTTTACCGGAGAGTACTTTTGTTGAATTTTCAGACAAACCCATAGCAGCGGTTGGTTTTCGGTGAATTCTTTATGACGTCAATCTTGATATGTAGCCTGGGGTTGGGGTTGATACCCTCTGGTAAACTAACATAACTATGGAAAATCACAATTTTTAATGGGTAAATCAACTATTTCTATGACCATTTTCAATAGCTATGTTTGTTTGCCAGAGGGTATATCAGCAGGCAAGAATCTAGTGCATCGAGGTTGTGTTCAGCCATAGCACCAGACAAGCGGAAATGACCAGAAAGAAAAAGCAAAACGCAAGGAGCAAGATGAGGATATGACGTACGAACTAAGGCAGAGTATCAACTCGGGTAGGAGAATATTACAGGAAATGAAGTTCTTAAGGGTCAGGGAAGCCTGCTGATATTATTTTTGCTATCTCTTGGTTTTGTCTTGCTGGGTGTTGTTCCTTGTTCGGGTCCTTGTTCTTGACCTGATCCTTTCTGATTCGCTGTTTTTTGTGATGAAGTTGATTCTGGGGATGGTGATGATGATGACCTGCAGTATGGATGAATAAGATGAACAAAATGACGATGACCTCTACTCAGACGATGGCGATGACGACATGACGGTAATGATGATGGTGATGGTTATGGTGATGATGATGATGATGAGGATAATGAGGATGATGACGAGGATGATGATGATGATGATGATGATGATGAGGATGAAGATGGTGACGATGATGACGCCGACGACGATGATGATGATGATGGTGGTGCTCACAGTAACATTCATCTCATATTCTCCAATCATATCAGGGTGATGACGTTCCGAGGTCGATATCCGCAGAGCTTTGCGTCGGGGATCCAGAAGGATTGTGCCCTGAGGAGGAGGAGTTGTCAAGGGAAAATGCTCTAGAAATATACCTCAACTGTATTCAATTCTATGGTTTTAGATCAAAGTTCAGTTAAGCTTGTCTACACAAAACATCAGACCACGTCATAAAGCAAATATGTACATACATATTTTCATGATACACATTTACATATATATATATACACATGTAGACACATATTATGTATATACAGATATATATTACAGAGATGAGAGTGATTGGAACTACCTGGCAATTCAAGGGGTCCCTTCTGGAAAAAAAAAGGATCTCTTGGAGTTGGATGGTGGTGAGCCCTGCTTAGAGTTCACATATGGAAAATCCTTTTATAACTGGAACATCCTTGAACTAAGTCGAGCAAGTTTCAGCAATTCGCAAGAATTGCTGGTAACCATTAATTGAGGTTTGAGGGAGATGGGTTTGCAAATTTCGGGGAACGCCCCGCACCCCAAATTGGATGGTTAATCGCCATGTTTCACTATATTAAAAAGGTTATTTTATGTTATTTTGCGGTGATTAACTATTCATGTTTATCAGACATGGTACATACCCCAAAATAATGACATTTTTTGATTAACACCATGTGCCATTTTTAGACACACCCAGATGTTTTTGTTCGTTGCATAGCCTCTTCCATGGTCAGTTCCGCAACGCACCGAACGAGATAAGGTGAATTCACGGACTGGCAACGTGCGGCGTCGCAGCTGTGTCGTGCGGGTTCCCGAGGAATTGGGAGTTCAACTGGGTTCACCATCGTGTTTTTTCCCACTAGTATAGGATCATATAATATATATATATATATCTGTATAATTATATATATATATATGAATTATACACATGATCACTAGTATAATGCGATCATTGATGTTGTTTAGTACTATACCAATGAGATTTTTAGTATTGTATTATGTTTATTACCTTTTTTCCCAACCTGCCAGGTGAGGGTTGTTAGATTTTATCAGAGCTGTTGTCCTCCTCCTTCTCCTCCTCCTCCGCCTCCTCCTCCAGTTTCTCCTCGACCATGTCTGCATCAACTTCCACCTCCACTTCCGCCTTGCCAACTCTTCGCCAAGCTCTTCGCCAACTTCCGAGCTCAGTGCGCACTGCTGGACCTCAACCTGGGACCTTCCCAGCTCAGTGCGCACTGCTGGACCTCAACCTGGGACCTTCCAAACTCAGTGCGCACCGCTGGACCTCAACCTGGGACCTTCCCAGCTCAGTGCGCACCGCTGGACCTCAACCTGGGACCTTCCCAGCTCAGTGCGCACCGCTGGACCTCAACCTGGGATCTTCCCAGCTCAGTGCGCACCGCTGGACCTCAACCTGGGACCTTCCCAGCTCAGTGCGCACCGCTGGACCTCAACGGCCAGTAAGAATGCCAGAAGATATGCCAGATAGAACGTCAGATAGCATGTCAGATAGGATGCCAGAAGATATGCCAGATAAGAATGCCAGATAGAATGCCAGAAGATATGCCAGAACATATGCCAGAAAATATGCCAGATAGAATGCCAGAAGGTATGCCAGATAGAATGTCAGATAGAATGCCAGAAGGTATGCCAGATAAAGTGCCAGAATGTTTGCCAGATAGAATGCCAGAAGATTTGCCAGATAGAATGCCAGATAGGATGTCAGAAGATATGCCAGAAGATATGCCAGATAAGAATGCCAGATAGAATGCCAGAAGATATGCCAGAACATATGCCAGAAGATATGCCAGGTAGAATGGCAGAAGATATGCCAGATAGAATGCCACATCGAATGCCAGAAGATATTTCAGATAGAATGCCAGAAGATTTGCCAGTAACAAATCGATAAATGTCATGGTGGGGATCACACGAAGTAACGTAATTTTGAGTCATGGGGGATCCCAAGTCACCATAGGTTCCAATACTATTTCTAGGGCTAGTTTTCAGATGATTGGAGAGTACCACCATCTGGGCAATGATCTACTCACAGTTCATATGCCCTGCACGAAAAAAACAAACTTGAAAATTGCCAGCTTTTAGTGGAAACATGTGGAAGCTAATCTTCCAAACCCCTATTTGGCAGGGTCTATGATCAATATAAATATATATATATACACATAATGTTTTATATAAGTCGATTCCACATATGAAAACTGGGTGATTTCAAAACTCCATGCTGCCTGATTTTCTTCATCAAAACCGTGGGCAAAAGATCATCGACCGGTGAGCCAAGGACAGGAGCCCGCGGAGGTCTTGGTCTTTAGCGAAGTCTGGGACTACTACGAGAGCTGCTGTGGGGGATCTTGGAGGCAGAGAAGAACTGATGGATCGTCCACAATGTTTTTTCTTTTGAAAGATAGGGGATGACAAGGGTATATACATGTATATAGATGTTGTTACTATAGTCATTGACTATGTTTGTTTTGTTATTGTTATCATCATCATCGTCGCCGTCGTATCATCATCATCATCATCACCATCATCATCATCATCATTTTAATATTCATTCATCATTCACCATTCACCATTCACCATTCATCATTCATCATTCATCATTCATCATTCATCATTCATCATCATATGTAGGATGTAGGATGTGGGATGTAGGATGTAGGATGTAGGATAGGTATATTATGTGTATATATATATATACATATGTTATATTGGTTAAATGGATGGATTGTTCACTACAACTCTAGATCCTCTGTACGGGATAGTAAACTAGCTTAAAACGTGCATGGTATCTAACCCTAGTTAACCTGATGAACTAAACCAACTTAGCTAACATTAGCCAACTATGAGTCATCGCCTTTCATGATCTTTCATGTATATTATATATATATATATATTTATACACATACATGTATCTATGGCTACCTGTATCCAAGTAGGATGTGCCGCCCAGGCCTGTTTCCGGGACTTGATTTTTCTCGGAAACTGCCGAGGTGAATCCGAATCGTCAGCTTTTCCCGATTCCGAGCGCTACAGGTGGCTTGAGATGCTAAGAACACCCACGAAACGCAAGAAAGATGTTGCTAGAATATTACTGAATAGTGGTAAAGTACTGTTTGTTCCCAATTTTTAGGGGTTGCAATCTATATGGAAGAAAAAACTGGTCAGAATGGCAAGTTGCAAGTTCACATAGAATCACATTGATATATATATATATATTCAATACATATATATATTATATTGTATATAATTGTTTATATATATATATGTATATTGCAATTGTATTGATATTTCACTATGATTCGTAAGGAAAACTCAAATAATGATCAATACAAATATATCATATACGTCATACTCCCTCCGGTAATCAAACGTGGCAATGGAAACTCCACCGATGTTTTTCCCATTAAAACATCCAGTTATATTTTCCCATTGCCACGTTCGAAGAGGGTAAATTTAATGCTGATAAACATGAAATTTTATGGGATCTGTTCACTTGTCACGGCGTCTCATCACTTGGTTGGATCATTTGTTTGTATCTACCTTTGAGCAGTTGGACAGTTTGTCTGACCATGGGGATCTTGCGATACAGACCCGCATGGCACAGTGGAGTTCGTTGGCACTCTGGGGTGCCCAGAAATGGCATATATTGAAATCTGACACGACCAAAAAACATGGATGTCAGGTGATATTTGTTTCGGCCGTATACTCCATTAAGACATTGTGGCAGTGGACAAAGTGGACAACCCAAAATGCCTCTGACGCTGCGTCAGAGGCAACCCTGCGACCTCTTAGTACACTGCCCGAAGCCCAAGATGTTTGCGCGAGTCGGTGTGAAGCAGGGTCGTTTAAATTCGTTGTGGAACTGCGTGGAACCTCGCAACAAATCGGAACCGTTCTTGTTGAACTAGCCAGTTTTTGAATTTGATATATTTAAAATATTTTGTCGGTAGAGATCTTAGCTTTAAAAATAATTTGTTTCTTCGACATTTTGCCAACTTGACGCTGCCTCAAGTCCTCTGGCTGGTAGACAAGTAAATGGTTTCACATGCATGTTATCGACAAATGTGATCCAAAAAACTTGGAAATTCGCAAACATGGTAATTTAACAGTTCGCTATTGAAGATGACCCAATCGAAATAGTGGATTTAGCCATTGATAGCATGGTGGATCTTTCCAGTTCGTTATCTGGCTGTTTACCAGATGGTAGCGGTTGGCGGTCTCGTTCTGTTCCCTGATGGTTGGAGGGAAGCATCCCGCAGTTTCTTTCAGATTGGTGAATTCTTAGAACTTATCTGAAAGAAACTCATTGTGGGAACTCATAAGTTACCAATTTGTTCTAACTCTTATTTGGGGTGAATGCATATAGAATGTGGGTAAAACAATTTCATAAACCATCCCCCAGTCATCACCATTTTTATAGGTGGTATAAACCATTTGCAAATGGGTGGTGCAAATGGCATTGTTTTACCCACATAAAAAGTCCACATGAATCAAGAATTCTGGATGAATTATAACATCCTCATGGCGCGAAACTCACTGGAATGATGGTTAGGGGTAACCATCCTCAAACAGCCTTACCCTCTGGTAAGTTAACATAGCCATTGAAAATGCCCATAGAAATAGTGAATTTTCCCATTAAAAATGCTGATTTTCCATAGTTATGTAAAGGTTTACCAGAGGGTAGTTCAGCTTTGTCCAATGTGTTTTATGTATTTTGACGTCAGATTATCCCGTTATCAACCATGAAGAACCATTATTAGCTATTATTACAAGGTTGTGCCCCCTAGATAGTTAAGTTGTTTTATATCTCCAATAACTGTGGTTATAGAGAATATCATGGAATATCTACAATGTGAGGCCCCCAGGATAGCTAAGTTGGTTTATAACTCCAATAACTATGGTTTATGGATGTTTATGGTACTTATAACTATAGTTGCTGGGGCTTATAAACCAACTTATAACTGGGGGGCCTCACATTGTATGAATATCTATAATCTATACTTAATGGGGTTTTTAAACTAACAAACATAACCGGGGACCACCCTGTAACCATTCTTACCCAGATTGGAAACTCATCTCTCGTTGGAATTTTTGGCGTTTTCAGGTGATGCCGCCTGGCCCGGTGCCGATGAGGAGTGGGGACGTCAGGTCACGAATGATGTTTGGGAAAAGCCGCCCCAAGGAAATGAGAATCTGTTGCTTTTGTTTATTTCGGTGATTTACCATTATTTACATTTACCTACTGTGGCGATGTTCAATGCGATGTTACTAGAGGCTACATTTTGAATCCAGTAATTTAACAGTTTGCTAATAGAATCTAATAGGTAGATATTAGATTATATTAGATGAATTCCATGGCCAGCTAATAAATTGAGGATAATCCCACCATTTCATATTGAACACGCCGTGAAGAGAAGTCACGCCGGATGTTACGAAAAACAGCTCCAAGAAATCATGTTTTTTTGGGGGGATGAAATCACATACCCTCTGGTAAACTAACATAGCTATTGAAAATGACCATTTATAGTGAGTTTTCCCATTAAAAATTGTGATTTACCATAGTTATGTTAGTTTACCAGAGGGTAGTGTTTGGGACCATTGAGTGACCTGTCCGTGAACATCTTAGGGGCCTGTGATTTGCAACATCCAAAATTTGCCAAAATTTGTAATTCTACTGTTGGATTACTCTTTAAGTACGTTCAAAAAAAATAACACGTACTGTTCCGATGTAAATCATCACATTGTGTCAAATTCGAATCTAAAAAAACTAGTGTTGATTTGGCTAGGTTTCTATTTTTTAGGGGCTGCTATATTCAATCAGGCGCGCAGAGCAGATGATTTCAAAGAATCACGTGTTACCGTGTTACCAGAAATTATTGCTGTCATGTGTAGCGCACACCACTCGGAAAGTTCTTTATTTGATTCACTGGTTGGTGGTTTGGAACATGAATTTTATTTTTCCATTCAGTTGGGAATTTCATCATCCCAACTGACGAACTCCATCATTTTTCAGAGGGGTAGGGCTCAACCACCAAGCAGTTCAGAACCACATTCTACAGTACAAACTGCATGGCAAAACCATCCCCAATGCTTAGACTTAGGTTCACCACGCGAAAAATTTAGGATCTTCAGGATATCCTTCATCACTTGTAAAGTAACATAGATATTGAAAATCACCAAACATCCACAAACATTTACTATTTCTAGACAATTTCCATGATATATCCCATGTTTATTATCATTATTATCTATAGTCGCCAGACAGTTTAAAGATGATTTAAATATGTTTGAAGACATATGGAGGTTTCCTAAAATCGGGGTACCCCAATAGCTGGATGGTTAATATGGAAAATTGTTTTAAAATGGATGATTTTGGGGTACCCCCATTTTAGGAAACCTCCTTATGTAACCCCTAAGTCTATGCATACGGTATATGATGATCCATCAGCATAGACATCATACTTTAAAGGCTTCTTATTTCATCTTATTTCTGAAATTCTATGGACATAGCATTTTAATAGGATTTACCATTATATAAGATATGATGTTATCTGCTGGTTTAAGATGGACATACCATTTTGATAGGATTTACCACTATTTTACGCATCCATACCCCATGGAAATCTACAAAAAAAGCTCCGCAGGAGCTGGAACAATTGGCGCAAGTCTCTCTGAGTCGAGGACGGCCGGCCACCCCTCCCTTTGGTTGCTACAAACAAATATTGATTAACTTTATTCAATATAGTACCCTCTGGTAAATAAACATAGACCCTGAAAATAGCCAATGTTTAATGGAAACTAGTCTTCCAACCCCTATCTGCCAGGGTCTATGTTAAATTACCGGAGGGTATTGTATATACTTGTATTTACCAACTATAACTTTACATAGGTATTGATTGTATATATATAGTTCCATTTCAATCTATGCATTTGTAAACATAATAACATTTAATATATAGATATTAGATATAAGGATCAGATAAATAGATAGATAATGGATATATACACATAGATATTTCCATTTACTATACCTGCGGTAATCAAACCTAGATATAGATAGAAATAGATAGATATAGACAGATATAGGTAGATATAGACATAGCTAGATTTATACAAAAAACTATTTATTGAGTCCCAACCAATGCCTGCAACAGCCAGGTCTTTTCCGTGCCAGTCTATAAAAAAAACTATGATTTTTCATTTTTTCCACGGTCTACAGTTCAAATATGTTGTTTGAGAATCATGTTTGGTTTCCATCAAAACCATGAAACTAGCCGCAAGTTTATCGCCAAATTTTGCTCGGTGGATCTCTATGTTTGCTGGTCAAATTTACATCTCTGTTCGCTAATCGCCATTTCTTTTGATGTTTAGAGCCCAATGTTGGATAAACAAGGTGAAACCAGAGACCATGTCAAAGCATGGCTTAACCGTTTAACAAACAAATGCAAACATAAGATCAACACCTTCTTGAACCATCTTAAACATTCTTAAACCATAGAAAATCACGACCTAAAACAATGGTAGACACATATTCACCCCTCTTCAACCAAGAGAAAATTGCGTAGCACAATAGTAGGACCCTGTTAAGCCATCTTGAACCAGCTTCAACCATATAAGATCATGCAACACAATGGTAGAACCATCTCTTTTTCCATCTTGAACCACATCAACTCAGGTAACAGCATCTAGTAAAATCATATCTTAAAACCATCAAATCAACTGCAGTATATCTTCAAAGAGTATAATTGAAAACAGATTGTTCATCCCTATTTCACATCCATCCTTATATAACATCTGTTGAAAATGGTGATTTACAGTGGAATTACACATTAAAAATGGTGATTTTCCATCGTCTTTTGTAGGTTTTTTGTAGGTTTACCCATTAAAAATGGTGATTTTCCATAGTTTTGTATAACATCCTAACCATCCTGCACAGATCACCGCCTTTTCGAGGTGGTCTCTTTGCCCAGCTCTCGCAGCAAGCAGTGACCGATGTCGATGTGGCTGGGACCGCTGGGACATCAGTGACTTGGCGGAATGGGATAACCAGTGGAAAAATCTGGAAGATATCAATATATTATATCGTATCAATATATTTTACATATATATATATGGCGGTATACATGTGTATGTGTATATATATATATATGTTGATATGTTTTTTATTCCTGTGATTGGTTGGGGATAGAGTGTGTATGGTGTGTATGTGTATACACTACTATATTTATATATAATATACATCAATGTATACTCAATAATTATTCGAACTTTCTAGATCATGATAATATATAATATATAATAATTTGGTATATGTGCAGGGATATGTGGATTTTTTCACAGGGTATTTTTCTGGGTACTGGAGGTTTGCTGAAGATTTGTTCCTCGTCACCCCCTTTATTTGACCTCTCCCAACGTAGGACCGCCAGCATTCTCTATGTTAGTGGAGGATGATGCTATCCCACCGATAATCAATCATGTGTTGCGAGGTATCCAAGATGTTTGATATCCAATGATATTCATATGTATTACAGTCTGTTATATATGCATATACATACATACATATACATGTACATTTACATATACATGTTAATATATCATATACATGTTAATATTAATATATATATATATACACATGCGTAGATGCATACGTACGTACCTACCTACATACATTACTTTACATTTACATTGACATTTACATTTACATCACATGCATGCATTGTAATTTTAGCGCACTGATGTCGTAGTTACAGCCCCATCAATGATGGCCCGTTCTTTTTTCTCCCACACAACCAACCAAAGCAGCGCGACGCGAGGAGGTCAATGAACGTGGACACAGTTTGGCTCCTTTGATGGCTCGCGCGTGGATCCAGATGGATGCTCAAGGCCCATGGAATGCATGGGCCATGGCGATGGTGCATGGCGATGGTGCGATATCTCTGGCCCAAGAAGGGATTCAACATGATTTACCCTCTGGTATACAAAAAACTATGGAAAATCACCATGTTTAATGGGTAAATCCATTATAAATTGCCATTTTCCGTAGTTTTTGGTATGTTTACCAGAGGGTACATAACCTGAAAAAACATGTTTTTAATGGGGTTGAGCATGAACTTAAGAATGCTTTTGTATGTGTCTGAGAATTGGGTGCACCGGTATAGCCATTTTTTCATGGCCATTTTAAGCGGGAAATTGGAGGCTCTAGACCATCAAATTTTATCAAATGTTGGTACCCTATTCTCCAACAAACAGGGATCAGTCACCGATTGTTACTCAATTTTAGTTCAAACCTATCGTGGCATAGGGAGGTCAAAATGTGCCAATTTCGGTCTTTGCCAAATTTTGAGGCCCCTTGACGCATTTGCATCGAATTGCTGTAATTGATCCGCTGCTTGGTGAGTATCTCCACGCTGCTCAAACCATGATTGTTGCTCGGTTCTACCTGAAAAAAACGCGCAGCTTAAAGTCCGGGTTTGTGTTGGTTCAGTCATGTTTATTGCGATGGAAATTAAATAGTCCATGCTTTTGGTTGGCAAAACTTCTGTTTTGGTCAACTGTCAACTCCCAAATTTGTGGGTAGACCTGAGATATGTCTGCCAGCTTGGTTCAAACTTAGAAGGTGTCTTAGATGGTTGGCCATGATTACAGTAATGTGTTTTATAACAGTGAATAATGAACCCTAACAAAGTACGACAAGCATCATGTTCTTTGTGTTTGGAAACCCAAGAAAAAGCTTGGATCCTAGATTGGCCACATTTCTTGTCACATCAAATCTCCACAATCCTATTTTATAATACAATGTCCCATCATATCAGATACAGTGTGAAATATACAGTATCTCAACACCAACCCCACTAGAAACTCGCAGAAACCGAGCGCTGAGCGCAGTGCCGCGTCGCGGTTTTCGCTCGCGGCTAGCGAGGCACTTCCGAAGCTTCACCTCAGCCTTCGCGGCCTTCACAGCCTTTGCTGGTGGAGCTGGAAGATGAAATGCTGGTGCCTTGGTACAGCTGGGTCAACCAGTTACCCTCGAATGGTAGATTTCACATTCCCGCTCCAGCTCAAAGGTACGTGTCTCCCTCAAAAAAATTGTTTTGCCCTAGATTTAGTATATTATATGCTTGGGATTGCATAGGTATATATATATATATATGTATGATGAAGCTCAAAGCTACCTTGCTGGCTCACTGCCTCCTTGCTAGCTCAAAGCTCAAAGCTACCTTGCTGGCTCAGTGCCACGTAGCTGGCTCAGTGCCATGTAGCTGGCTCAATGCCACGTAGCTGGCTCAGCGCCTCGTAGCTGGCTCAGCGCCACGTAGCTGGCTCAATTTGTTTAGCGAAAAAAAAAAAGAAAAAAAAAAACCTCGCAGAAATTGAGCCGGCTACATGCCCTTGAGCCGGCTCGCCAATGCGTCATGAACCCGGCCAATACATAGTTAGTATTCGCTTTGATGCTCTCACATTCGTCCGCCAGCTCAACGTGACGTAGCTGGCTCAATTTTTTTGGTGTTTTTTTTTTCGTTTTTTTTTTCGTTGAAAAAATTGAGCCAGCTCGATGCCATTGAGCTAGCTCGATGCCCCTGAGCTAGAGCGATGTGTTTGAGCGAGCTCGATGGTGCTGAGCCAGCTCGTTGCAGTTGAGCGAGTTCGCAGGAATTTCCCAATGTGGTAAATTGCCAGGTTCAGTCCCCACTGATTACTTTAGTACTAGATATGGTACCTCTGAAAAAGCCCAAGGTGACTGTCAAAACATACCCCTGATGAAATTGAGCCAGCTACATGTTTTGAGCTAGCTCGAAAAAATGGAAGATTGTAAATTCCACCATTCAATACCCTAGGGTTTTAAGATGCAGAAAACCTCTGGGAACCCCTAGGAAAATGATCTTCAAATGATGAGGCACTTCCACATCTATCTTAGTTTGCGGGTACCGAATGTGGATTTAACCAGCATAGATGTGCGTTTCACCATCAAAAGGCTGTGGAAGAAGACTCAGACGCAGCAAAATATGGTGATTTCATCCATTTAGATGAATTTACCTTAACCAACCCCAACAAATGTATTTGTCCAGCAATTTTGTTCATGAACGATGCTGGGCTTTGCTAATCCTGGTATGACATTGGTTTAATGTTTTTTCTTGCAATAATTGAATGGTTGTAGGCACAACCCATATGTGAGGTCGATTACCTATTTTCACTCCAAATTTGTCCGGGATGTCATTTAGGAGTACATCCCTGTCTTTGTCATTGTTGCTTGGATATTTCAATCAGTGTGTTGTTATTCTGATGGTTGTTCATCGGTGGTTCATGGTTCACAGCAGCATGTCCTTAGACATATTGCGTATTTTCCCCAGAAAATACGCAGGTGTAAACCAAAAGGACTAGAATGTAAGATTGGGTGTGTCCAAGCTACAACAAAGCATTGGTTCTATAATTAGAGGATCATTAATATCATGTTGATGGATTTTGGGGCATTACGCAAAGAAAGAATCATAGCCTATACAGTCACATTATATATAACTATATATATATGTATATATATATATATGTATATGTATAACGGGACAATTGGGATGTCCATGTATACATGGAGACCGGACAAAACAAGTGAAGTATTGATTTTTGATTTGGAATAAAATCCGCTTTAGAAACTCTGGCTCAGCAATTGTGCCTCAGCATATAGAGATTGGCCTTGTGAGTAGCAGGGTTACGTTCCCCCAGAGGAACTGAGATATTTCATGACATTCGCAGCCACTTTTTGGTTGAATCATCGAATCTTCTTTTCTGTTGCTGGCAATGGGAAAATCATTGGTGGATTCTCCAACGCCACGATTGCTTGCCGGAGGGTAAGTAGCTTCCCATGTTTAGATGTTGGTGGATCGAAATCCTGATGGCCATGGCCATAGAATGCCATCGATTGCCAGCGAAACTTCCCCAGCAATCACAGTTTTTCCCCAGTTTTAGATAGGACATAGGTAATTTAATATAACTTATTGAAACTGGCCATTTATAGTGAGTTTTTCCACTAAAAATGACCTTTCCCCTGAACCTCCGCTGGGTTCTCCACCGTTGCCGTCGCCAGGACCGGTGTCGCGAGGCCATCGAGGACACCAAGGTCTCGGAGCCCAAGTGCGATCTGCAGATGGCGCGGATCCTGGCGGAGGCGCGGGAGAAGGCGCAACAGGAGGCGGGATGGGGATGGGGATGGGGATATGCTGTGTTTATTGTAGTTAGACATGTATAATTCTTATATAACTTAATATCATTTATGTAACTATATATATATAACTATATATATATGTATACTATTTATTTATATGTATATTATATTAATTATGTATTATTTATAGAGTATTATATGTATATATATAATTATATAGTTGTATGACGTTTGACATATGAAGGCAATTTAGCTTTCATATTGGGTTGGGATGGTGAAGCAAAGTGGATGGTAATCGATATATATATATATACATATATCACCCAAAAAAAATTGAACAAGTTATTTGTCGCTGTGTTAGGTGGGATTCTACATGACTTGAACTGTCTATCTTCTTGAGAGGTTTCTAACCCCAGTGGAAATTCTACTGGAGACCTCCATTTGTTTGGAGATATGAGGTAGAATATCCAGGGTTTCTTATTTACAAGAAGAAGACAACTAGAGCAAGTGGAAATAAGTGGAATCATCTTCAATCCAATGATTGAACATTGATAGAGAAAGCAGCAACCAATCGATTGACCGCCCGATCTTCGAGATCTTTCAGGCGCGGAAACGAGGCAAAGCTGCAGATGTCGTGGCGACCAAGTCGCGGAACCTCGCGCGAGATATGGCGACGGAAAAAAACCGCTGGGTAGCCCCATTTGAAGATACCAATACTTGTCATCCATGACTTGGCTGTTTTGGGGACACACCCATTTTATGAACTCCCCAATATGATGAAAGATCATCAATTCCAAATGTTTTTTTTTTGAATCGTTGAACAGTAGGATTTTTAAAATGCAACATGAAATTCATGATATATACATGTATATGAATTGATGATATTATATACATATGTATATATAGCCTCGTCCCTGCTCTTGGAACCGCGCAAACCTGAATTAGGTTGGTAGAACTTGTCCATTCCGTGACGAAATTTAGTCGCGGAATTGACAAGTTTCATTGGGGTCATCATCATCATCATCATCATCATCATCATCCTCATCCTCATCATCATCATCATCATCATCACACCATCATCATCAGAATCATCATCATCAGCATCATCATCAGAATCATCATCATCACATTTCCCGCGTGTGCGTAGCATCAATTGCTTCTGCAAGTTCACATGAACGTTAACATCCCACCCCACCCCCCACCCACCCCGCGTGTGCGTAGCATCAACTACTTCTGCAAGTTCACATGAACGTTAACATCCCACCCCACCCCTCCCCCCACCCCGCGTGTGCGTAGCATCAACTGCTTCTGCAAGTTCACATGAACGTTAACATCCACCCCACCCCCCCCCCACCCCTCGTGTGCGTAGCATCAACTGCTTCTGCAAGTTCACATGACGTTAACATCCCACCCCACCCCCACCCACCCCTCGTGTGCGTAGCATCCTGCTTCTGCCACAATGAATGTTAACATCCCACCCCACCCCCCACCCACCATGTGTGCGTAGCATCAACTGCTTCTGCAAGTTCACATGAAGTTAATTCACATGAACGTTAACCACCCACTTAATTCACCTGAACGTTAACATCCCCCCCCCCCCCCCCACCCCATCGTATGTGGTTCCAGGAGCAGGGACGAGCCTATATATACATATATGACACTGTAATCATGGTTACCACAGAAAATGTATGCAAAATCATCAAATCTTCAATAGGTGGATTCAAAAATCAAAGTTGGCAAAGGTTTTGTGATTTACAGGTTAAATCGGGTTAAATGGTTAAACATACTTTCAGTTGGTGACGTCTCCGCTGTTGGAGGTCCGAATGGTTGATTCAGGGGTTTTCTGCGGCTTCGCCGCAAGAGTTTTATGATGACTACCAGACTCACCGGACATGATGTGTTCTTCGTTTCTGTATTCATCTGGCATATCTGGTTTTTTTTGATATGATAACCAGATATAGCAAACTTTTGTGTGGGGTATTAGTGATTAATCATGCTTTTGTGACCCATTGCTATTTCAAAGCTGCTGGTGGATGGAATCCTTGTTCGACCACAACATGGTGAAAAGCAATGCCAAGCTGGCAGAATTGCTGAATGTTGCTAGTGCAGCAGCAGCAAAAGTCATCCTACAACTAATTTCCCGGAGAACTATGCACATCTCCATGTTTGAAGGTAGCATTCCTGCCTTTGTTGCTCAGACTTCCGTTTCATGAGCATTGCAAAGTTCAACCTGCACATCAAAAAAAATAATCACAAACTTGAAAGAGTGGACAAACATTGGAACAAATACGTTTGCAAGCCATCTCTCATCTATTAAAGTCTATAATGTGATACACTCAATAAGACACCCACCATTGGGGATTGTATTTACAACCCATTTATGAGGTTTACAACGACCATCTATGATATTTCCCAGCTATGACCATCTGGCAGATTCAAATATTTATATGAGCCATCCGAGATCTTCTCAGTCTGAGGAAAGCCTTTGAAGCACCTGCTCGCCCCGAAGAGCCCATAGACCTTTGGCACAGTGCAGGGTGGCCAGGTGATCTTGGTACCTTGAGATGTTGGAAAAGGAATCTCTCCAAATGATGGATCAGTGGATCACCAAAACTATAGCTTTCAATACCAACATGATCTAAATCTGGATGTTTTGGGGTCACTTCATTTGAAGAAACCCCCGTTTCACGGGGGACCCCATCACCGAGAATCCCTATGAAGTAGTACCTAAAAAAACGGAAAATATGGTGATAAAGGTCACCAAATGGTGGTGTATCAAGAGTTGAAGCTCCAAAATCTCATCCCTTTGATTCGGGGGCCTTGGAACATGAGGGTTGGCTTGGCTTGTGAAAGGCACCGTTTGGAAATTTGTTACAGTTGGCTCTGGAACCTCAACATGTTTCATAGCTAAGTCATGATAAATCAATGAATTAAATGGGTCAGTGTCCTTAGCAAACTGGTAAATTGCAGGAGCTTATCGGTTATCATGTTTTTTTTTGATATCTCAAGGGTTCAGTTACATGTTCCAACCCATGAACCCAAGCCACATGTGTTCAGTGTTGGCTATCTTCGCTCTTTGGTAGATCCAGTTTTGTTGCCAACATGTCAACCATGTTTGGGATGATTATCTTACTTGGCCACTGTTGTTTGATCGCCCACACATTGGTTTTGAATTTGCATGGTCTTGCAGTGTTGGATCCTGCCTTCCAGTTCAGCAAATGAACAGGAAGCTCAGTGATGCCCACATGCAGGTTTTTACGGTCGTGTGCCAGAAAATGGGGTGACTGCGAAAGAACGTAGAACAGGATTTGTCAAATTTGTCCTGACATTCTCGTGCCGACTCTCCAGCAGTAACAAAGCAATCATCTGTGGCTGGTGTATTTGGAACGAAATGAACCTCTTCCATCCTCTTGGGGCAGCAGAAAGTGAAGTTTTCCATGTTTTTGATGGTATCCATCATGTTCAGGGAAAATCGTTATTTCTTCAACATGGGACTGGCACTGGGAAGGTCAAAATATTCAGAAATCAAAGGCCCGGTCGAGGTAGGGTCAGTCAGGTATGCGTCCCATACCCCAACTGAATTTTCTTTTTGCTGTGGTATGAAAATCTGCATGACTGAGAATTCAGTGAAGCAAGGCCAAGCTAAGAACCTAAGAACCTGTTCTTTGACCTATCTTCTTGTGATGGCAATCTGTAAGTTGCTGTTCATCCCATGTGTTTCTTGTCTGTGTTTGAGACAACGCGGCATCCTGTTCTTGAAGGTATTCCATTCCCCCTATGCTCCATTTATGGAATACTGTATCTACCAACATTGCTGAAGTTTGACATGATCAAACAAGTTGACTTTTCTTCATTTTTGTTTCGTTGCTCAACCCCCAGCTTCCTAGTTGGTTCAAGGGAAAACTGGTACTCAAATACTTTCCAGTAAAAAGCTTGGTTTCCCAGTTTCTGGTGATTTTCCCTCCAACTAGTCCATAAACTAACATATATTATATGTATACGTATATACATATAATATTAATTAATATTAATTATATGTATCTACCATAAAGTTGACACTCATTGGAATTATAAACCAACTGCGCGATTCCGTTCACTGGGGCACCACCTTACATTCGCCAGCATCTCCAAATAGCACGCACCAAAAGATCCAGGAAATCTCCTTCCGTCAAAGTCAGCCGCCCTTCAGCTACTTCAACGACCGCCAAAGCAGTCGAAGTCGCGTGCCCGGCAAAGGGAACGACATCCAGAAGGGCAAGGCTGCTCGGTCCAAGATGGGATTTGTTCTGGGGTCATAAAAAATCAATGTCAGATGGAAATGATGAAAACGCCATCAAGATGGAACTGATTTTTATCATTGGTTTATCATAATCATATTAATCTTGAAATCAATGATTTTTGTCCATAATCACTGAGGATTTATATTAGCACATGGCTTCACTGGTTTTCGCCGTTGCTATCTTTGAGCTCCGTTGGATTTCAGTACGACTTGGGAATGAAACCTGGCGCGATAGGAGATATGTGAGGAGATAGGAAGCTTGCTGATCAGTGACATAGATATATAACAACTTGAGACAACCCGGTACATTCACATTAGTTAACCAACTATAGACTATAACCAACATTAACCAATTACCAAATAATCGGGATATAATCTGGTTGGTGGTTTCAAACATGGCTGGATTATTTTCCATATGGGATAATCCTTCCCATTGACAAAGTCATATTTTCAAGATGGTTAAAACCACCAACCAGTATAACAATTTGAGATATATAATATTTGTTTTCTGTATACAAATGTCTGTTACCCCTAGGCATCATGCCAGCAAGTGTGGTGTCACCTCCTTCTTGAAGTGCGCTCAGAATTTATCAAGCACAAGAAGGTTTCAATCAATCAGAAACGCGCAAACTGTTTGATAGATGTTTTAGCTATCCACTCGCGTTGCCCATGGCCCTAGGATAGAAAGGTGCTCGTACTTGTAGGTGTCCCACTTCCAGTTCAATCCTTACGCATAACCGGCAAAAACTCAAACCTCCATGGCTCGTGCGGATGGTGTGACTTTTTCCCAGCGGGTACTACTTGATCCCAAATACATATGTATATAGTATATATATATATATACATATTGGATGGCCATTTCAGGTACCTAAATTAGAGGTACCTACCATATATAAGGCCTATGTTTCAGGCCTATGTAAGTGAATATCACCACAAAATATGGCCTTATATGGTACAGTACTCCAATTTAGGTTCCTGAAATGACCATTGATATATATCTAGCTCCAAGTTACGCAAATTCAGAAAAATTACCTATATCATGAATCCATCGTACTCCAGACCTGTCTCTTTGGACCCATTGTTTTCCCAACCTGTTTCCCTGTGTGTGACATGTTTCACACCTGTGAATTGACTGGTTGCGGTGGGAAGACCTTTCAGCTCGATTTGGAAATTGTTTGGCACCATGTCGATGCCTTGTGTTGTTCCTGAAATGCTATGGAGCCTGGATGAGCTAAAGCGTGCCCTGATAGGTGAGTTTCCCATTTTGGAGACTGAAGTAGGAGAGGGTTTCAAAATATTGTGTGACTTGTTTGTTGAATGGGCTGAAATCCTGTTAAACTACAACAGCCAGCATCAGCTCTGTTGTTGAATTTGGGGAATTGTGGCCCAGAATCCTTCTCTCAGGGGATTTCCCGCCGCGCATACTCATGTGGCATCGCACTCAAGGGGTGTCATCGCACCCCAGAGGACCCCATCGCACTCCACATATACTCACAGATCTTTGTACTCCACAAAAAGCATAGTATACCAGAAAAACCGTCGCATACAGCCAAAAACATTTTTTTTTGAAAAAATGAACCTGAAGAGGTGTTTTTTATTTTTTTTCTCGTTGGAGGTAAAATGCTCTGGAATATGATAATATGGAATATGGGGGAAATCGTTGTTTTTCCAGCGTTTTGAAGAGTCGCGCATACAATCGTATTCCATCAATTTTTGATACTTTAGACCTGTGGAGGCTATGGAAATCCTCGGTTGTGGTGCTAGCCGTGCAGGATGGAGTGTGATGCTCTCTGGGTATATGAAGTGGAATTTCTGACCCCAATTTGATCAAAAAAGATGTCAACATATGCTTGAGAATCCCACATGCAGGACTGGCAACGCATACCAGGGGGGCATCATACTCCAGGGGTGGCATCCTACTCAATGTAAGTGTATTCAGTGGAAATATGGTACCATTTGGGTTCGAGGAAGAGCAGCGAAATCCAGACTTGGCCCAGTTTGCGGATGCGGAAGCTGAACCGCCAGCCAAGCGCGTCAACAAAAATAAGCTGAACAGCTTATCCAATGGTCTTAAAAAATCCTATAGAGAAGTTGATGATTGATGAGAGGAACACAAGACTTTATGTTTATTCAAGAAATCATTGCTTGAGAAGCTGTGGACTCAAAGGGTCTTAGCGGGGTTAAACATGTGCGATTGGACATGACAGCACGTGCCAAGGGAAAAGGTGCGCCTGACAAGGGTCACACAACCTCATTCTCACCATCAAAGGTCGTTCATTATTTTCCAAACTTCCGGAGCTATTTTGGCATGGAATATGAACAGCCTTGGAATATGGGTAAGATTTTGCTAGAATATATATATATATATATATTATATATGTATATATATATATATATATATGTCCCTATGATATCCCCATTATCCATATCCCTACATCATATCATATCATATCCGTATATTATATCCCACCCGGTGATAGTGAATATGCTATTATTAAAAAACATCGATTGTATCCCTGTGCCATCAAACATAGCCAGAACTGGGGATATGATGGCGCCACATGACCTTGGTAGTGGCATATCAGCCCCATACTCTCTGTCAATGACTAACAGTTTGCGAACTTGAAAATGGCCATAAAAATAGTGGATTCAGCCATTAAAATATGGAGATGTTCCATAGTTTGTTTGTATATGTTTACCAGAGGGTATCCCTATTCTGAACCACCTTTTGATGGAAAATCATCTGTCGCGTCGCAGAGGTTTTTGACAGCTTCAAATTCCTCACGGCCCGAGATGATGAGCTCCCAGGTGGGTTTTCAGTGCTTGGAAAGCCGTAGATGTAAACCATGGATGACCCGGGAAACATGGTGCCTGGTTTGCTAAGTTCTTGCAGTCTTTCTTTGCCACGGGAAAACCAACTCATCCGCATGAATGTAGTTGAATTTTCAAGGGCAGATGCACCATATGGTTTGCATTATCTATGTGTATCTATTTGTGACATGTGACATTTTAAAGTTGGTCTCGTTTCGAGGTCATCATAAACTGTCCGTCCATGTTATTATGTTCATGTACAAACGTATACGCTACACTGCTATTGCAGATAGATAGATCGATGGATGGATGGATAGATCGATAGGTAGGTAGGCAGAAAGACAGACAGATAGAGAGACAGAGCGACAGAGAGGCAGAAAGACAGACAGACAGATAGACAGATAGACAGACAGACAGATAGACAGATAAACAGATAGACAGATAGACGGGCGGAAAGATAGGTAGATACAATGCATGCGTAATTATACATACACATGATTGAAACCATGCACCATTTTAACATTCTATACATTCTATACACATGTGCCTGGAGTCACCTAGTGCAGTAAACGTGTATATCACACATTATGTAGTTAAATGACATTTTTTGATACACTAAGTACGAAAGTTGACACAATATAACACACTTATACACACACACACATATATATATTAAGATCTGACATGAAATATGCGCGGAAGATTTGGAGTTGGAGATTGCTTAAAGCTGACATTAGACAACTTTGAAATGGTTCTATATCTTAGGTTGCATGTGTAAGTTTGTATACGGTAACAACATTTAAATATGTGGAGGGCGGGCCAGACCACGAGGCCCCGGAGGTAGTATGAAATACCAGTTCGTATGTTTAAATGTAGTTACCGTATGTTTAAATGAATTGTATTCCGTATGTTTAAATGGCTGAGCGGGCCAAGGAAAACCTTCCCGGAGGTAGTCTAAAATACCTGTTCGTATATTTAAAAGTCCGTAATTATATTTAAATGTAATTACCGTATATATATATATATATGTATACATATATATATATATATATGTGTGTGTGTGTACACATACTGTGTACTTCATGCAATGTCTACACAAAATTTGACCTTGCTTATTTAGGTAAACTATGGTAAACTAATATAGATTCGGAAAGCCACAGTTTTCTCGTTTGCAAAATGATCTTCTCTTCTGGTGGGTTTTCCATATGTAAACTTTTACTGGATGGTACTACAGGATTTACTGTATTTGAGACTTATAACTGATGTAACCAACAAGCAAAAGTTATAATTAATATTTTCCAATGGAGATCAACTAACTTTACTATTGGAGAACTAGGAAACATGAAGAAGTAACGGGATATGACTGTATACTTTTTGATATGTCGGTATATGTTGGATATCTTTATGTTTGGCACATTCAATTTGGAACCAGGATGAATATGAATAGTTGGGTTCTATCCCATTTAAAATCCCATTCATATTCCAATGATATTACCCTCCTGTAAGCGTTTACACAGATGTGGATTTTACCCACCATGAGAGGTTAGTCAGACTATCCGATCGGGGAGCTACTGGGTTTTCCACATCGGCGTCCCAAAAAAATCTGGGTTAGCCCTGTAAGTTGGGAAGCCCAAATAATCAGGTAATCAACCCATGATAATCCCATCAAATCATCATTACCATCTGGTTATGACTAACAGGGCTAGCCATGGTTAAGCCATGGCCCATTGTTAAATAGATGGTTTACCGAACTTAAAAATGGGTGGATCTTTCCATGGCCATGTTAAATTACCAGAGGGTAAATCTCATGAACTAGCATTAAATCACCATTAGATCACCATAGATCTGCTCAGCCGTAAAAGTGTCACTTGGCACCGAATGACACCCCCACGATCTCCGACGCCAGGTCCCACCGTAAAAGCTGCGCCTCTGAAGACGGGGCTGACGGCATGGAAGGTGCGACGGTGGGTCAGAATTTCAGACCATTCCATGATACCACAGATGGCTTAGTCGATTTTTAGCAGTGACATGTACCATCTGGTTATGACTAACATAGCCATGGAAAATCACCGTGTTTAATAGGTAAACCATCTATTTCTATGGGCCATTTTCCATGGCTATGTTAAATAAATATTAACCATTCCATGATTGGGGTGCCCAATTTTGACAAATACCCATATTTCTGGCTAAATTCCAACTTACATGGTGATTTCCAGCTCGCAAAGTGAAAACCAGATGGTGTGTCATACAAGGGGGTGGCCTCCCAGTTGGTTTATAGACCCCAGAAAACTGTTAAAAAATAACGAGAATAAACCATAGTGATCCATGGTTATTGGAGGTGTAAACAGACTCAAAAGACTTAGCTATCTAGGGGGTAACACCTTGTAGCTATCAACATTATATCAATCTATCTATCTATCTTTCTTTCTTATTTTATCTTATCTTATCTTACCTTATCTTACCTTGTCTTTATCTATCTATCTGTCTGTCTGTCTGTCTATTTTTTTTCGTATAAATCTCACGATTGGTGGCTCACCTTTCCTCAGGTGGTCTACGCCAATCCCGTGGCCATGCGCGCGACGCCAAAAGCCACGGGCCGTTTGGTGGGACAGCTACATCCAGGCAAGGGCGTGATCAGTTTGAAGGGGTAAGTTCTTGGAGGACCCATACTTAGAACCCATGTATATATATATATGTTATATATATATATATGTTATATATATATACTACATGTGTGGGAAAAATCCATTTCTTGCAATAACCACGGTAAAATATGTACATATATATTATATTTACATATGTATACTGTAGATACATAATATGGAATCATTTTAACGGAGGTATATGTTTCCAAAAATACCATATTGAATGAAAGAAGGACATTTAACCCTTATGGAATATATCTGGGATAAGCCACGCCCAATGGGAACCAGGGAATCTCTTGGACCTGGGCTGATCCTCCAAGTTGAGATGTGTTAGTCAGATTTGATCGGTAGACACAGTAGATTCCATTAAATGTGAGGCCCCCCAGTGATGTTTGTTGGTTTATAAGCCCCAGTAACTAGTTCGTTATAAGTACCATAAACCATAGTTATTGGAATTATACACCAACTTAGCTATCGAACGGGGGCCTCACATTGTTGGTAATGCTGTAATGCCCTCTGATACCCTCTGGTAAACTGTTACAGTTTGCTATGGAAAGATCCACCATTTTGAATCGGCAAATCCACTATTTCTATGGCCATTTTCAATAGCTATGTTAGTTTACCAGAGGGTAATTGAACATAGCAAACTGGAAAATCCCACCGTATTTTACGGTAAGTCATTTATTTTTATCATCATTGTTTACCAACATGGATCAAAATACCCGGTAATTTAACATACGTAAGTATGGAGAATCCACCAGTTTTAGATGATTCTCCCCCTTCAATAACCATTTATAGGAAATTGAGCATTGCGATGTTTGCTGGAGGGAACACAATTCGGTTTCAGCTCATATTTTGTTTTGATGGGTAAACATTGTATATTGTTCGTCCGCTAGAAGCTGAAAGTGTAACACAGCATCAACAACCCACCACTAGTCACAAGGTCGTTTTTCACCATCAAAAAACATGTTTTTGTCGGTGGAAATAACGTTAAATGGATTTACCATCTAGTTGACAGATTAATTACATGTTTTTTTGCGCAGGTATTTTCAGGTGGTTAACCATCAATTTTTAGCCCAATCGATCGAACAAGAGCTGGTGGTGAAAAACCAGCGGGAATTGGAAATTACAGTAACTATCACTTTCCCAATGTTTAGCCATAAAAGAAATAGTTTAGATCTCAAAACCCATTCCCCTCTGGTAATTTAACATAGTTTTTGAAAATGGCCATTTATAGTTGATGTCCCTATGAAAAACGGTGATTTTGATAGCTATGTTGGTTTACCAGAGGTTAACTATATATCTATGTCTATATATATATATACGCGCAACGCCTGGGTTTTGCCCAGGCGTTGCAGCGTAGAAGGTTTCCCATTCCCAAACAAATGCTGATGCAACTTCACAAAATTCCTTTGGGAAGAACAACAAAGGTACTAAGGAATATTAAACTCCCACCCCGTTAAACGTTAAATTCCTATGGGAAGAACAACAAAGGTACTGGGGAATATTAAACTCCCACCCCCGTAAAACTTTACATTCAATTGGGAAGATCAACAAAGGTACTAGGGAATATTAAACAGTTACTCCCGTTAAACCTTAAATTCCTATGGGAAAAACAACAAAGGCACTAGGGAATATAAAAATCCCACCCCCGTTAAACTTTACATTCAATTGGGAAGATCAACAAAGGTACTAGGGAATATTAAACTCCCACCCCCGTTAAACCTTACATTCATTGAAGATCTTCAATAAGGGTTTAATTCTCCCACCCGCGTTAAACTTCTACATTCATTGAAGATCTTCAATAAGGGCTTAATTCTCCCAATCCCGTTAAATTTTACATTCATTGGAGATCTTCAATAAGGGTTTATTTCTCCCACCCCCGTTAATCTTCTACATTCATTTCTACATTCATTGAAGATCTTCAATAAGGGTTCAATTCTCCCCACCCCGTTAAACTTCTACGTTCATTGAAGATCTTCAATAAGGGTTTAATCCTCCCAGCCCCGTTAAACTCCTACATTCATTGAAGATCTTCAATAAGGGTTTAATTCTCCCCACCCCGTTAAATTTCTACATTCATTGAAGATCTTCAATGAGGGTTTAATTCTCCCAACCCCGTTAAATTTTACATCCATTGAAGATCTTCAATAAGGTTTTAATTCTGATGATGATGATGATGATGATGATGATGATGCGTCGCCTGTCGTCATTGCGGGTCCGGGCAAAACCCAGGCATTTGCCGTATATATATATATATATGTATATTTAAAACCACGTATATTGGCTGAGGTCTTGGGAAATTTGATTCGAACGAGCTTGAAGCAGCCAACATCAACATGGGGTCTCCACCAACAAAACGTAGGGACATGGCCGAATATTTGGATGATTTCTTGGCAAACTGATTGGTTAAGGGTGAATGTTAATTGTTGAATTCTTTTGACTTTACTTAAATTGAAACAGCAATAGTCCGGCAACACCAAGGGGCAAGAACGACGAGAACTGCGGTCGAATGAAAATGGCCAAAAGGAAATAAATGATGGCTGAACATGTTGAAGCTGCAAAGTCATCATTCTGTCACCAAGGGTAGCACCAACAAAAATCCACATGTCCAGGGGTTGAAACCCCCAAGCCACCTGCTGGTAGGCCACCCATCCCGGGTTCTCCCTGCATTCCTGCATGGTTTGAAGTCTCACACCACATGTCTAAACCTTAGCTGCATAGGTTAGTGGTTATATAGGCAGCCAAAAATGCGGGAATATAAAGGAACATATCCACCTTTCTGCAGCACATATGTAAACACCCCGAAATTGTTCTCAAGATGATAGAGATATGATATAGAAATAACATGCTGTATTATTATTATTATATTATTATATCACACCCGAGAACTAACTAAGGGCACCAACAACAACCAATCAGGCTGCCACCGTGCTGGGGGTGTCACCTTTGGCAGTGCTGGGGGGGATCCCCATTGGTCGAATTCACCAGGAAAATCCATAAATTTTCAGTTATGCCACACATGTTTGTAGGTTATACACTTAAGCAATGCCCAACTTATATACAAATACATTTACGTATAATATACATATAATCATGTCATTTGATATATATATATACACTCAAAAAACATATAGAACAGGTGATTCACCACTAGTAATTATAGCAACAATTTACGTTTTGTTTTTTTTATTTTTTTTTGGGGGCTGACCTTCGCCAGGAGATGTTGCCTACTGCAACGAGAAGTCGCGGAGCGGCGACTGGCTCAAAGTGGAGGAGGCCTTTGGCGCGACTAGCTCAAGCCGGGCAAAGATTGAGATTTAAACAAGAAGAATTGGGGTTTAACCATCAAACATTTGAATACTTCAGAAATCCAAATGTTCCATGTATAGAATACTACAGTTATGGCCATTTATTAGTTATAACTGGCTATAAATGGGATTATACATTCTATAAATGGAGTTATAAGTACTTATAACTGGTAAAGGGCCTTAACTGTATGGAATAAACCTTTACCCGCACATTGATCCAAATCTATGGAAGTATTCCATACATGGAGCAGCAAGAACAATGGGGGGTTAAATCCTCCAACCCTTGCTAGCTGGGAGGTCTCATCAAAAGTGGGCAACGGGAAGATCATCAACAAATGCTTGCTAAACTAACATAACCATGGAAAATCACAATTTTATATGGGTAAATCAACATATCTGGTTGGTGGTTTGGAACATGTGTTATTTTTCCATCTGGTTGGGAAATGTTGGGAATGTCATGATCCCAACTGACTTTCACTCCTTCATTTTTCAGAGGGGTAGGTGGCTCAACCACCAACCAGATGGGTCCCATTTCACCATTGCATGTTGGATAAAATCAGATGGTATTTTTCTTCATCCCAAGTCATGGTTAAAATGGTTAAATCCGGGGAAATGTTGGAAAGCAACACACGGTTCTTCAATCAATCAATGTATATATATATTATATATATGATATATGATAATGGTTTACATGCTATATCACATGCTCATTGTTATATAATTGATATCATTTTTTGTTCCATGCTAAATGATTAATGGTCATCAAAAACTATGAGAAAGAATGGCTATAGAAGCAATCTGCATTTGGTGCTACTGGAAATACTGCTGCTGTTCTGTTTTAGGTTTATCCATATCTAATGGACGAGCAGCACCACTGGCGAAAAAAAAGAGTGTGATCAGGAAACCATTGGATGGAATTTGAGAAATATCTGAAAAAACATTTAATAGATTCAATCTTTAACACCGTTTTTTTGGCAGAAACACATGGGATTTTGAGGTCTTGGAGGAGCACAGGAACGTCCCATTTTTCCAGGAAAAGTGCTGCCCAGCTGTTTCAACTTTCAACGCACCCAGTCATAGACTTCGAAGACTTGGAAACCTGGAAATGATGGGGGAAAACATCATCTATATTAGGTTATTAATTTAATAAGGCAAATCGTCCCACAATAGTCTTATGTAATTCAGATATTTCAAACTAGCGAATTATTATTATTCATCCAGATAGATTATATATATATATATAACATCCTGGAGAACACGTTTTGTTGGGGGACATCCCTATGCATGTGGCGCATGTGTTTCATCGACCTGAACATTTGGTGCATTTGTTCTCGCTCAGGTGGAAGGACAAGATCTGCGGGATGATGCTTGGGCAACTTGTCACGGGCCAATGTGCATATAATTTTAACGATGTATCATGGCACATTTTTTGCTATCAATGGTAAACTGTACTAGCCAGCCAAAAGTTGGATTTTTTGACAGGTATCTAAGACCCAACATGATTACGTAATATTACGTATCACTGTATTGGGTGAGACCCCTCCAATGATATACTATAATAAGGCTGTATGAAACTGGAGTTGACATTCATGGTTTCTTTCAACTAACTGCTGGAGTGATCTGGATGGTATGTTAGGTCAAAAAGTGGTGTGGTGATGGAAGTTCTGAACAATGCAAGACACTACAGCATCTCCAGTAATTTGACATATTACATATGGATAATCCACCAGTTGCAGACAATTTCCATTTGAAACCCATCGGGTTTCGATTGTATACGATTGTGAGAATAGTTATGACATGTTATGATAATATGAGTATATATGAGTATAATAAGTGATTATATTTGATTATAATATGTTATATGATAATATGATTATGATATCAAGGACAAAACAGCAATTTAATTACAGAAGGATTATAGTAATATCATTCATCAGATTTTGTCAATGGTGGGCTGTAACCGACCAGTCCGTGGGTACTTTAAAAAAACAAAGACTGTGGTGCAACTAAGAGTTAAATTAACAGTAACAGTTAAATGATTCGAAATGACTGGTGTTTTTATATTTGAACCGCTCCGAGTCTTCTTTTGCTTTGTAGCTTCAGCGGGATGTTTTTTTGTCCAGGAAACATCTCGCAGGATGATTTCCAGATTGGATTATACCGGACATCTTGAGAGACGGTACTTGTCCTTTGGATAAGGGCCCTTTTCCCCGAATTCATTGGGAAACAGAGGCAGGTTTCTCACAGTTTCTCAGATGGTTGTCACTGACATTTTTCCACAGATAGGTAATGGCCTGCAGCTAGGTGCTCGTGGATGGTTCTGACTTTGGGATGGGTATTTTGCTCCAGAAAGTGGAGAAACGCTGACCTTCCGGCCTGGCTGGTGGTTTCTGCGTCAATCTCTGTAGGTTCATTGTAGGTTCATTGGTGGATCTGTGGTGATGAACATATCTTCCTGTCATGACAACGATTTATGTCGTACAAATATATGTACAAATGTGTGTATATATATATATACATATAATGGTGTTTACTATAAAATGATTGCCACATGAAATTATATATTTATGTATCATTTTATGTGGCAATCATTTTATAGTAACCCCAAAAAGCTTTGCGCGAAGCCTCCAGCCAATGTAGCTCGGGTCGTAATCTTCCACGGTTGCCGTGGACTGTGATGTAGACATGGCGGCTTCGGGAAAGTCAGGATTTAATCTTACAGATTTAGCAAATTTCCTTTGAGAAACACATGGTATGGTTCAATGATGTCGATGTTTTTTTGAAACATATACTACATATACCATGTTTTTTTGGATAACCCTATGTGTTTCAATGATGTCGGTATTGTTTTCTACTAGGCTTTTCCACACGTCTCAGACATCGGGTTGGTTTTTGATGCACAACATCGATGTTGGTCCAAAGTCCAAATCGCTGGACCGAACGACCAAGCTACGGACCCTGGATTAAACCCCGTTTACGGCTGTTGAATTGGGAGGGTACCATAAAAAAGGATTAGATGAAATGACTATTGGAGATGTGACCCCCCCAAGTAATAAACCATGGTTTAGCAAAATCCGGGGTTGACATTATGTGACATTGAAATGTCTCCATAGTCTGAAACTACCAGACAATGGTGGGTACATAGCAAAAAATACCACATTCAAACGAACATTGATACCAATTTTGTGGGATCATTGAAATGGTAGAAAAAATGGGAAATGGCACCGCTATAGCCTCCTGAAAACGGACATCGAAGCAACAAAAACTAGGTCTAGAAAAAGTAATCTTCTCCTGGGATCTTATCTGGTTGGTGGTTTAGAACATTTGGATTATTTTTCCATTCAGTTGGGAATTTCATAATCCCAATTGACTTTCATATTTTTCAGAGGGGTAGGTACACCACCAGCCAGTTATGATGGATTTTCAACACTCAGATTTGATTGCTCCTTTCTCCTATTGATAGACAATCGCCAAACATGTGCAGTGGATTGCACAGTTAAGGCCCTTTACCAGTTATAAGTACTTATAACTCCATTTATAGAATGTATAATCCCATTTATAACCAGTTATAACTAATAAATGGCCATAACTGCAGTGGTGCATCATTTTGGAGTCTGTCCCTGAGCCTCTGACTTCAGCGCGGAGGATCTGTGAAAAAATCGCACCGTTGGGCTGTTGAGGATTCCACCATATTCCACAGCCATGGCATGCCATGGCTGCCGGGTGCCATGGTCAAGTTACACCTATTATTTTCCATGTTGCCTCCAAAGTTTCCGAAGCGGATGGTATATACAATAATCATGTTGAAAAACCTTTACTTCACCAGTTAACCATAACCAGTCAAATCCAGTAAATAACCACTGTAAATAGACTTTAATTCACCATTGTCTGATTTCTGCTTGGGATCTGCTCGGGATCCGTTCGTGTTTTGGCTCAGTGCATTCTGCTTTGATCGATCCGCTTCGACGTCTCGGACCTAAAACAGAGTTGCGAAGCGCCAAGGTGGGTGAAGAGATGACACCTGCGGTAAAGTGGGATATCTTCATAGTATTTTCATGGTATTTTCATGGAAATTGATGATATTTAGTGGAATTTAATGGTATCTAATGGGATTTTGATGGAATATCAATGAGATTTATTGGGGTTTAATGGGATTTCATGGGATTTATTGCATAATATGTGGGGGGAAAGGTAGACTGCGGTCTTGTTGAATGAATGGTTGAGTAACGACAATAATGGTTTGACCAACAAAGTTATGGTGATATAATGAGACTTAATGGGACAGACGTGGTGCCCCACAGTTGAGGCTCTTTACCAGTTATAAGTACTTATAACTCCATTTATAGAATGTATAATCCCATTTATAACCAGTTATAACTAATAAATGCCCATAACTGCAGAGAGCTCAATCGCTAAGTTGGCAAAGATAGCTCCAAAAAACTATGAAATTCAAATGGTAGATATGTTCAACTAGTTCATAGAGATCAAGCTGACCAAGAACTAGGGGGCACCACCAAACATTTTGGGATGGATCATGTGGCAAAGTGTGGTAAACCCGGCAATACCTCGCTATTCTTTTTGTGGCTGCAATGATGCCGCAGGCACGTCATCCTTGAATAGTCAGACCGATGGCAGCTCGGAGATATGCTATGGGTCCTAAACGACAACCAAACCAGGTGCATTTGCAAGTGTATAATAAAACTCCAAGGCAATATTCAATCAGGATTCTCAGGATATTCTGATCATGTCCAATACGATGCATTGTCGGGTTGGGATATTTTTCTTGATACTGGATAACGTTGTCCTGCAATGATAGTCTTGTTTGGTCCCAACAATATGAAGGTTTCTCATCCACTTGAATATGCTACAACATCCTGCAAAACAACGCGTTTCTATCCTCTTGGGGATCCCCCAAAACTCGTATGAAAAAGACACCCGACTAGTTCTGGTTGATGATCTCTCCCATTAAATGCCATTAAATCCATATATTGATCATATTGACAATCAGAATTTGGAACCATATGAAAATCAGCCCATGCTACCTTTGATCTTTGTGGAAGGATCATGGGCTGCACTACTTCTACTTCTACTGCCATGCCGGACATGCATCGAGGCTCCGACATGGTCCGACATGGAGCCCCACATGCAAGTCATGGAGGAGAGATGAATCCAAGATGTGTTGGGCAAAACGGCAAAACCAGGTGAAGCGCTGGATAATGTTTGTGAATTTCTAGTCAAAGATCATCATCGGCCAGTTTTTGTTGACCATGGATACTGGAGGTTCGTCCACTGAAAAGGGGGCCTGAGCTTGTAAAGACAGGGGTGTCAGCAGGACCCCCTCATGCAAACTGCCTCGGCTCTTGCTGTTACCCTCTGGTAAACTAACATAGCTGTAGAAAATATCCCATAGAAATAGTGGATTTTCCCATTAAAAATGGTGGATCTTTCTATAGTTATGTAAACGTTTACCAGAGGGTACTCAGTAATGCATAGGCATGTGTGGCTAGATGTGGCTAGTCATGATTTTTGTGAAAACCAGGTCACCCAGGTTGCCAGATGACCACACTGATCAGGGTGTTTTCCCTGGAAAACCAGATTGTCCACCATGGCAGCCATGGATCACATGGCAACTTTTTTTTCAGGAAAATGATGGTTACAGAGGATTTCGAGGTATCATTTTTTTCAGTGCCGCATGGGTCATCTCATTTGATGTTTGGATTGCTTACAGTTGTGGCCATGTATTAGTTATAACTGGTTATAAATGGGATTATACATTCTATAAATGGAGTTATAAGTACTTATAACTGGTAAAGGGCCTTAACTGTAATGATATGATACTGAGATAGTTGCTTGCTGCTGTTGAAGGCAGGTCTCTGCAGGCATTTGCAGAGATCAGGTTCGGATTCTTGAACCAAAAATGGCAGGTTTGATTGGGGAATGAATCATACTTCAGTGGAAAAAGCATCGTGCCCCAACCCCCAATCCATATACACATCTGAAGTCATATGAAAATATGTCATTATACAGTACATATGAGTACATACACGTAGTATGACATATCTAGTATCAAAGAAATATACGTATGTATATATACATAATCTTGGATGATGTCAGATGTTGGATAAGGTTAAACGTTATAATTTTGCCCAATAAAAAACAGAACGGCCCCTCATGGGGGGAGTGATTTTTGCTCTATAAATTGTCAAAAATATTGGTATTTACAGTGTTTTGTGACCAAAGCAGGCTTAAAACCATTATTTTAGAGCAAAAAATAGAGTTCACCTCCAAAGGCTATCATATCACTGGCATCTACAGACTCTTGTGACAGGATTCATTTTTTCCTGTGAGGCTTGCAAAGAACTACAAAAAATCAGCACATAACAGAAAACACATAGCTGTTTCTTCATGAACTTGTTAGATTTATATCATCTCAACATATGTTGTATATAGAAGCATTTGCGCTACATAAGAAGTATGGTGGGCAGGGCATACATTATGTAGGTGGATATACACAAACACATCTAACACTCTGGATGAGAAGGATGGATGGTGGGAATGTTACAACTCAACAAGCAGGTACATATCTTGTTTACCATTGTTATTTCAATAGTTAGAGGGAGAGGGAGAGAGAGAGAGAGAGAGAGTAAGCCAGAGAGACAGAGAAGTGTGTCATGCTGTTGACTATTAAGATCAGGTAACCTGTGTGGTGGCATAGCTATTCAAAGATAATGGTATGTTTGCTTCTTTGAAACTTCAATTTAAAACATTGCCAAGATCCAAACATACACAATCTAGAGTCACCAAACCTGAACAGGCACCAAACAAACTAAAAAAAAAACAAACCACTAGATGCACCAAACCTGCACAGGGACCAAACAAAAACAAAAAAACTAAAACTTCCAGGAACTATGGGTCCACTTCTGAGTAGTGGCTGGATTTTTTTGTTGGTGCCTGTCGATGTTTGGTGCATCTGGTGGTTTGTTTTTTTTTTGGTGCCTGTCAATGTTTTGTGAAGTCAGAGTCGCCAAACCTGCACAGGCACCAAAAAGAAAAAAAAAACAAACCACTAGATGCACCAAACCTGCACAGGCACCAAAAAAAACAAAAAAACTAAAACTTCCAGGAACTATGGGTCCACTTCTGAGTAGTGGCTGGATTTTTTGTTTTTTTGGTGCATGTCGATGTTTGGTGCATCTAGTGGTTTGTTTTTTTTGGTGCCTGTCGATGTTTGGTGCATCTAGTGGGTTTTTTTTTTTGCTTTTTTTTTGGTGCCTGTCAATGTTTTTGTATATCTCATGTCAAAATCATGATGAAAAAAGTGCGTTTTACTAGGGTTTTAGACCCTCCAAATGCATAAAACATCGGTATTTACAGTGTTTTATCATCATTTTTAATGAAAATTCATTCCCCCACAGGGTGCCGCCCTCTAAAGAAATGGTGGGGTTCAAAATGGCAGGTCATTCTCTCAATGACATTGACATTGCCATGCCGCGCTCCCCTGGCTCCCCTGACTCCTGCGTCCAGTGGAAGGCTCGGGAGAACCCGGTTCGGGCATGGAAGATGAGTTTTCTCAGTTGGTTACTAAGGGCCATCTATCTTCAGTAGATGGGTAATAACTATATATATATAACTATAGTTAATAGGTTTACATAACATAGATCTGGCAAAGGTTACTAGGCAAACTGTTTGGTATTGTTGTTCCATCTATCTTATCTATCTATAGATGGGTAATATCTATAATTCAACTACTAAGGATAGATACGTATTAGTACTCTAATAGTTTGCTATCGACCGGTAAAATCGGTCCTAACCAACTATTTGTTGATTTTTATTGGCAGGTATCTAAGATTCACCATTATATAAACCAACAAGCATATCACGTTTTGGGGCATCACCTTGTACTTATTATATCTTATGATGCCGCAGTGTCCGGGCACTGACTGTGGTCAAGATTTATTTGAAGTGCCACAATCGCTTCACTCACTTTCCTTGGTAAAAGCCTCCAATGTATGAGTTTATGTGTATTTCTCCTCTTTGATAAATCCCATCCCCCGAATATTAAACACCACTCAGAACCATGGTTTAATATAGGGGCTTTGTAGACGCATCTTTGGGACCATTTCAGGTGTAATATGAAGGGGGTATGGGATTCATGACCAGCAGTACCGTATCTCCAAATCTCCAAATCTCCAAATCTCCAAATCTCAACTGGTTGGTGGTTTGGAACATGGCTCTTATTTTTCCATATATTGGGGATAGTGACCCCAACTGACTTTCATATTTTTCAGAGGGGTTGAAACCACCAACCAGTTTTTACCTGAAATTATTTGGACAATCCTAGATGGCCAAACGCTGTGTTCAATCCATCAGAGTAAAATACAGAGATTGGGATTGGTACTCGTATTTCGTGAAGGACGGGCATAAAACATCGGAGCTTCCCTGAGTTTGGTGGCTATAACTATACCTGCTATAGAAGTGTTCCATTTCCATTTAAGGATGCAACTCCGAACTAAGCAGACTAAGCGGTTGGACTGAAGTAATCATACATAGATTTAGTTCACCAATCTAGCACCCCAAAAAATGAAGACTGGTTGGTGGTTTGGAACATGTTTTATTTTTCCATATATTGGGAATAATTATCCCAACTGACGAACTCCATCATTTTTCAGAGGGGTAGGTTGAAACCACCAACATCCACCAACCAGAGAATATCGAACCCAAGAAGTTGCCGCAGAGTTTTCTATCCAGGATAAGAGTGGAAAGATGCATGTGACCACTTCCATTGACGCACCAGCACCTTGGCACGACACAAAAGGAGGGATTTCGGGATTTCGTGTGGTGGAAGTTCCCCAGTGATTTGCCCAAAAAATGGAGGTTTCCCCAAAAATGGATGGTTTATACACTTTATAATGGAAACATCTATTAAAATGGATGATTTGGGTACCACCATGGATTGAAAACATTGGAAACCTCCATATGGGGCCATATGTCATGTTACCAGAGGGTACCTAGAGTTTCCCACATGGTTCAGCCATGCGGATGGGTGAACAAAAAACTGGCAGTATTCTCACTTGTTGAGCGATTATTTCCATATTTTGCTCTGGAGCCATTTGGAGCAGTAGTTTATTTAAAGTTAAGCCACCGTTCTTGAAATGTGGAACCTGACGCATGGTCTCTAAAATCTTTCGCCAGGGGGGGGGGCTTCTGAGGAGAGAACGTTGAGCTTCCACTCCATGGATTGTCCTTTGCCCAAGAAAAAGGAAGACAGGAGTCACCTGGAAGCAAAGTGGGTGGATGATGAAACTGAGAAGCTCTGAGAAATCTTTGGGGAATGCATATCTGGTTGGTGGTTTGGAACACGTTCTATTTTTCCATTCAGTTGGGAAAGCCATCATGTCAACTGACAAACTCCATCATTTTTCAGCGGGGTAGGTACACCACCAACCAGATATTGTATTATATATAGTATTAATTGATATTAATTGCCAATATTATATGATGTCATAGAGATATAGAGATATCCTGGTTGACTGGTTGGTGGTTTCAAACATGTTTTATCATTGTGAATGTATAGTTCATGGTAGTGTAAGGAACAGATCCATGGTGATTGAACGAAGCGAACTGGGGAGCTGAACAGAAATGGACAGAAAACGTGCAGCAAAACAAAAGGCAACACCATATTTTTTTGTGTTCACAAGATCTTGGACACAAGCCGAAGTTAGAGCCCTGAAGCTGCAGATTTTGGCTGGTCGATATCTGGTCGATTCAATTTTAACAGATGGAATCCGGGCAAAATCCATCAACCAATGGTACTTAGCAGCAGCTTAGCTGGGTCAAGAGGTTCAAATGCACAGTAGATGTCCATAGATGTCCTGTATTGTCCGCCTTGCAACATGACATTTGGTCAAGCAGGGCTGGGTTGCTTCAAGTCTCACGTTTCAGTATCGAGCCAGGTTTTGCGATGGTGAAGACATTTCAGATGACACAAAGCACCACAGGGGAAGGGCTTAGACTTTGACCTTTGTGAGGAACACCGGGCATGACAAAAGGCATGGATCTTTGCATCCACTTGGAAGTGCATCCTATCTCGTGCATGTTGTAATATATGTTTAGGAGAAGTAAAATTACTCCACTCACAACTGGGATTATAAGATACCTACGTGGGGGTAACCACTAAGCAGGCACTGTCCATGAGTTTTAGAGATGTCTACAGTTAAGGCCCTTTACCAGTTATAAGTACTTATAACTCCATTTATAGAATGTATAATCCCATTTATAACCAGTTAAAACTAATAAATGGCCATAACTCTAGACATGCCGATTGGCCGATTCAGATAGGCTGCAGCGGCTCCAGTTCTGGCAAATCTCGGTGGGACCGTGGGGCCCCATCCAGTTCGAGCCCGCCACCGAAGCCGATGTCTGACTCAGCGCGTGGCTGGTTTGGTCTGACCCCAGCCATCAGTATCCATCACAGTTATGGGCATTTATTAGTTATAACTGGTTATTTCTATGGGATTATACATTCTATAAATGGAGTTATAAGTACTTATAACTGGTAAAGGGCCTTAACTGCAGCCATCAGTATCCATCAGTAATGTCATGAAATGTCATGAATATCCTTATTATCTTGACGTGGATGGCCACTCGTAGCGCCACCCATTTGAGCGTGTATCAAATGAACTTGATACCGGCAGGTCATAAGAGACGTCAAGAACTGAAAAACAGTTAGCTGTCAATAAAAGGATCAAAGGATTCTGCAGGATGAATCTCAATGGATATTATAACTGTGACATACTGTGACTAACGCCAACAGGTTACCTCGGAGGCTTATATCTGAGGGCTAACGATCGCTTGCGGCATGCGATCATCCAAGCTAAAATGCCTTCGTCATCGGTGGAACCGACAGGCCATCCCAATCGCATCTGGATGGGGTTTGAAGGCTTGCGAGGTCTGTTCAAAATCTCTGGCACATATGGGCACTCCCATATCTCACGTTCCATTGTTGAGATTTGTCCACAAGGACAGGCGATAGGCAAACCAGTGCGGTTTTGGAGACTGGCTTGTGAGACATAGCCACCGGCCATGATGGCAAAAGCGTGGGCATTGTCCGAAGAAAGCTTTCGAGCTGCCTGACAAGATATCTCTGAGTAAGGTACTTCACTGCACATATCTGCGTCGTTGCGATTCGTGTTCTGCCACTTGGTGTAGCAGTATAGGCACGGAAGCCCTCGCGCAAGCGATGGGATAGCAAGTCAATGTCAGGCACGAAGGCGGAATTGTCAGGGTCAAGGGAAATGGTTTTACCAGCATCAGGGTGCCTCCATGTCCAAGGGCCAGTTCTAAGCCACCCAATACGGGAGAATTGGGTTGATAAGGAACCTGAGACACGAGCTTAGTCCATGCAGGCAATGGGCAACGCTGGAAGAAACGAAAAACGGTAACGGCACTGACACAATTCTGCAACATGCGAAACCCTACGTGAAGGTTATGGCCTCTAAGGATGTCGCGCAAGAAAATACAAGAGCGTTTAGGCTCGTTCAAGGCTTTTCTAGTGGCAATCTGCAATTTGTCACATATTGCAATGGGAGGGACATGCATTAGCCAACCAAACTGCACCTTAGATAATGGTCCCACGGAAATCACCAATTTTTTATGGCACATCGGTAAAGGAAGGCAAGCTGCGCCCCGAATGAGAGCCATCGTAGACGAGACGCGCTCTTTCTCTTTGGCATTCAAAGATTTCTGTTGCAAAGGTCGAAAAATATGACCCAAAATGCAAATCTGGTCAGTCACGGCAGCTGGAATCTCATGTCGGCACAGCGTGCGACGGCCAGCAGCCTGGGCATGGTAAAATTGAGCTTTGTCCTTGTTTTCTTGTAAACCAAGCAACGCGGACCAACTTTCCCAGATGGAAAAAACATCCAAAGCCTCAGTGACCGTGGGGGCGGCCCAAGATCTATCATCCACAAAGTTAGTGACCTGTGGGTGCGTTCTGTCGATTTCCCATATGGCTGGACACAGCACAGCAAACATGGCAAGAAGGGACCACGGGTCACCTTGTGGCAAGCTGGTACCAACACTCTCCGGTGCTGGTAAAACAAAATTTTGGAAAGAAATAAACCATTGTTGATTTGTCCACTGTTCCATCAGCATGTCGCGCATGAAGGGATGCAAGTCAAGTTTACTTAGAACATGAATCTTAAGCTGTGGATGGCAGTTATCAAACGGAAGCGAAAAGTCCAGTGAGATGATCTATTGGTTCTTGGCAGCGGCATTGATGAGTGGGATCAAAGCGTGATAGATTTCATGTCCCTTCTTCCCTCCTGTGGCAAACGTCGGCCACCACGAGGAGAGCCAGGTTTGACAATCGGAGGTGTCAGACGATCATCCTGGATGGAGATGATTCGAACCAGGCCCCGGAACCACGAGCGACGTTGCAGCTCCAAGCTGAGACCTCTTGTGTTCTGGGGCCAGGATGGGGATGTATGTCACCGTGACAGGTTAAGTCTGCTTGCCAGTGAGCTGGACCCGCATGAAGCGATGCGGACCAGCTGGTGTGTCAGGTGCTGACCTGATAATACGCATCAAGTTCCTCAAAGGATTTACCCATGGCTTCTGCGTAATTTTTGGCATCTTGTGGCTCATCTTTCTTGATTCTGATCCACCACTTTCGCCTTTGGAGCTGTGACGATTTGTTTTCACGGAAAAGCTTCTGTCTTTTGGCGCAAGTCATCAGTGGTGAGATACCATTTCTGGAATTTAACCAGGTTAGACATTTACGGCAATAAGCATTGTGAGGTGCTTTCTGTTTTCTTATTCTCAAATGTGCAAGGCCCTGAAGACTGTGATCAGGATGACAGTATTGGCAGTGTTTCTTGATCGCACGCTTCAGGTCTTGATCGGGCAAAGAAGGCAAAGCAGCTGTGCAAAGAGGGCAGGACCATGCTTGCTGGTCCTGCGGCAATTCATGCGAAACTTCAAAGATAGTTATCTTGGACCGTGAAATAAGATCTGTAGATTTTTCGGGGCGGCGTGACTTCTGGTGCCAGTTACTTCTAATGACAGATCCATAGCGACCTTCAAACTTGGTCTGGCATTCTGGGCAGACCCAAACCAAGTGGCTTTGGTGGAACACTTTCATGGCTGTTTTCCTGTCCATCTTTTTAGTCTTAACGCCTTTAGGGGGTCGGCCAAGTCTCCTGATGCCCTTTTCAAAAGCAAAAGGCTTTGAGCCAACTTTCGGGGGGTCAGGTCCAACACCTTTCCTTTTAGGAGCAGGTGCGCTAACCGCAGAACTGCTTGCGGCACCTTTTGCGCTTCTAGAAATGGAGCATTCCCTTTTTCGCGGTGGACCACTTTGGTCCATTGGGTTTCGGTAGACATTGCTTATCAACTTGCTTATGGCTAGTGGAGGAGCTAGCTGGCAACCAACTCTTGTAGGATGCTGCATGGCCCTGTGTCGCCTTACCATTCCTTGGGTCCACATCATACTTAACACTGGAAGTGGAGCTGGGCGGCAGCCAACTTGTACAAGATCCAACTGCTGAATTTGGAGGTTTTCAGGCTTTCTTTTGGCATCGTTTTTGACATTGCTGGGGGAGGAAGGCGGGAGCCAGCTGCCGTAAGATTTGGCACCACCACGGTTGTCCCCGGCATCCCAGCGAGCGTGAGCCAGATTGTCGTGCCAGGCAGGTGGGGACGGGCTGTCACTCGGTTTGAGGGTAATATAGTGACCAGCTTTCAAGAACAAGGGCAACGGAGGAAAGCCGTTCGATTGTTGTATGTTTTTGGCATGCCCTGGGAGTGGTGGAATCACGATTTGCTTGACCCAAGACTCATGACCTGGTTCACCCTGCCATTTCCAAATTGCGATGTTTCTGGAGAGGCGGGTGGCAGCAGTGCTCAAACACGGACCATCGATCCATCTGTTGGGCCGCGCCGTGGCACTAACCCATTGTTCATAGGTGACCGGAACCGGTCCATCCTCAAGTTTTTCGGACCACCGCGGGTCGGGCGTTTGAAATGTTCATGTTTGGAGATGTGAGAACTCGCTTGCGCACGTAGTGTGGCGCCAAGCTTTTGGCTGGCATTGATACTTTCAGTGACATCACGTGAGTCTTGGAGAGCATACGCAACTGCCAGTGATCTGTACACAGTCGCCATCTCCTCCAAAATCAGAAAATGAAAATCCTTCAAAGCTGGTAAGGGAATCGTGGGACTTTTCTTTTTGTTTATTGGCACGCTTTTTGTCAGGAGTTTCGCCTTCAGCTTTTCCTTCAAGGGAACCGCGCTTGGCTCTGTCATACGAACATCGCCCGTGTCTGCTTGGCTGTTGCTTTCAGCATGTGCAGCTGCTTCATCTTCTTCCATGTCGTCTTTATGTGGGAGCGAACTCGTGGTGGTTACGGCGAGCTGGCAGTACAGCACCTTTAGCGCCATTCAGTGCGGTCCAAAGACTGCTGTGATGGAGTGAGCTACCAGCGGCTCTGATAGGTTTCTGGAAAGGAAAGGTTTCTTCTTCTGGTGAAAAACTGGGAAATTGTGATATCATCGCCTGCATCATTTTCAAAGGCAAAGCAAAATGACGTTGCACTGTTTTTGGCACGAAAAAGCCAACCTCTGTTTCCGGATGGTTGTGCCAGAAGTTCGACATCTGACCATCCATGTTGAGATAGTTCCTGTGGACCACCGTGGTGAATTTCCCCGAGCCTCCCAAACGCGGGCTCGGTTTTCGGGTGGTTGGTACGATCTCTCGGGGTTTCGCAAACCCAGACGACTCTTGCCTTGTCTGCGATATGTCAATCCATTGGTGTGTTCCATGGCACTAACACGTGTCATGTACTCATCATCGGATTCGTTTTTGTTTTGAGCAATCCAATTGATCACAGTGTTTGTGCGATTTTTGCCAAAGGTTCAAAAAACACACCGTGATTTCCAGAAAGTTTCAAAACACTTTCGGTAATTTTGGGGCCAATTTTCAAGAAACCTGTGACGGCTTCAGCATAATCGCTCCATTGTTGGGATTCAAGCGTGCGCCATCCATAAGTTCCAATCAGCCCATCTTGGAGGCTGTTGTCACGGAGCAGGCCTGAGATGATGTTGGCTGGCTTGACTTGACACTGTTTCCATGAATATTCTCTGAAACAAAACGGGAGGTTGATTCGTAAACACATGATATCTTGGTCACCTTTTGTGATGTCCACTTTCTTGGCTGAGCATGTTGGGAGATCAGGTGATTCTCCAAGCGGCACAACTGGTAGTTTTCTCATTTCAGGACCAGAGCCACGAGACTGGACATGTACCCATCGTTGTTGGGTTTCACTCGGTGTTTCATGGCCAATGTTCTCAGTTCGGTGGCTGTCTGAAAGTTGGCAGAACAAAGCTTGGCAGTTGGAGTTTCACCTTTTTCCAGCATCTGTCCATGAACAGTAATCACACTACCCTTGTCATTTGGATCAACCCAAAGTTTGGAGGTCGTTTTGGCCTGTCGGGAGATGGCATTTTTTGGGACACTTGGATTCCGCGTGGGTTGCGGCTGCACTTTTGTCCTTGGAGTGGCAGCCACTTGAGCCCACGTGCGGTCAATTTCATGTCTTGGTATGTTGGTCTGCTGTTGTCGATAAGTCGTATGACGGTTAACAGCCTGTGTCATGCTGCCGGTATGTTCACCGGCAAGTTTTCCTTCGCATGCGTCTGACACAAGTTGTTTCAGACGCCTAAGAAGATTCTCTGGATGACTTTCAGCATGAGCAACAAGTTGTTGCAATGTACCCAATGTGTCTGGGGCTGCGACGGCATGGGTTGGCTTGGTTGAGAGATCATTTGAGGTTCATCGTCATCATGGAAATTCTGCAAGAATGACTTCAGACCTTCAAGCAAGTCACGTTCAGTGTTTTTTCGTTTGGTGGCGGCACTGGCAGCACCAGCACCGCCCCTCAATGCATTCAAGTCAACATCTACTCCTTGATGCACCATTGTGTATGGTAAGTTCCCGGTAGCAATGCGATACATTGCACAGGCTTGTGCTGTTGGCATCTTTGACGTGGTCGCCAAATCCAACGATGTTGCTTACATCTGCTTTTTTGAACGTAGCGACACTGCAAAATAATTTTGGTTTTTGGCGCAGAAAGCTGCGCTCGCACAACACTGCTGGTAATGTCACCCAAGAAGGCGATGCAAAGGCAGGATAGCCAGAAGCGGTTTGCAAACAAGGGCCATGCAAAAGAGTATTGATCGCAATGCGCATGGGGCAAAACACAAGTGCAGGCAGCAACAAGTGAGCGTATGGCATCGCAATTGCAACTGTCACATAGCTACAGCAACACCAGACTGCAACCAGAACGAGTGACAAATTTGGTCTTCGGCTGTAGCAAAATTTGCAAATATGCTTGCAAGTGTGCAAAATGCAATACAACAACCATTGCAAACACTGCAGGCAAAAGCAAAACATGAGAAACCATCCCAATGGATATACGGTTTCATTGCGACTGTGCTCCTTCAATGGCTTCGCATTGACTCCATGCACACATAGCGACAATATCAATAACCAAAGTCCTCTTGAGCTATACTGCCAAGGCCCACCAACGGCACGAAGGTCTCCGTGGCGAAGCGCACGCTTAGCTCCATGGCGTAGGCAACCATCATCAGAGATCGAGACATGGCGAGTCGAGGTCGGCCACTTGAGCCAAAATGCATGGCTGGAGCCAAAATGGCTACGGATTAGTACATATTTAGTATATCTATGAGGAAGCAACCGAGGCTTGAAGTCTTGTCAAGGTCTTTGTCATATAATTTCTAGCAAGTTTAAGTCCCCATCACACCCATTGGCTTGGTTTAAGGGATTTTTTACAGGAAATCACCATGATACCCCATGGACCCCCTTATATTCGACGGGGGAAAACCATGGATTCTCAATAGATTGGAACACACCGGAAACCATGGCATTTTCCAAATATGGGGTTGGAAGTTTGGGCCCTGAGGTCTTCTGCCACCGGTGGGGCAAACGCATCACGCCTACGTCTCCAGGTGTCGTGGTTTTCCACATCGATGTGAATTGAAAACCCAAATTCCAATGGGGTTTAAAGGTAGACATATTACTATACTTTGATATGGTTTATAGATTTTTTGGAGGGTACCACCTCGTGGCCATTAAGATCGTAGAGAGTTGATCCCTTAAATATGGTGGTTTTGCTGGAGGTTTATGTCCTATTTTCCACCTCACTGGAATGATGGTTAGAAGGGGAAATATCCCAAGATAGCCTTATTTCAGATGAGTGAATTACTATGATTTTCCCAGATATGTGAGCTTTCATATTTGTTCAAGGGGGGTTGAAACATGTTGAAACCACGACCCACAAGGGGCGTTGTTCCAGTTTTGCTATATGCCGACATGTACAGTAATCATGGATAGTCATCATGCTATTACACTTGAATGGAGTTCCCCACAGCCATCAGTCCCAGAATGGTTTTGTGCGAAAATCTGCTGAAAGCTCTTTTGGGAATGTAAACTTTCTGTAGTTGTTTTTCTCTCATACCAATCCATTGAAACAACAGTATGATCGGTTTTCCCATTGAAAATGCAAGTATATAATTCCATTACATTATATACCCAGTATGATCCCAATATATTATATATGGAACTACATACTTGCATTCATTATTGGAACTATATATATATTATATAATGTATTCCCATAAAGTTCCATTTTATACCATCTCAATATACCCATTTTATCCCCATCAAATGACCATTGAATGTGATATTCTGCTTGGGGGACTCAATCGTTTATTGGTTTTAAATCATGGGATGATTGGTTGAGATGGCGAGCATATTTTTGGGACGGGTTAAAATCGCAAACCAATATGTGTTGATCAATACCCTGGCCCTTTGGTGAACTAACATTATATGGAAAATGGGAGATTTATAGTTGTTTTAGGTAAGGTCCCCTCGAGGGCGTCGCGGAGTGTTGTCGTTTTTTCATGTTTGCGTTATTTTCGAAGCATCCATTTCATGCCACGTTTTACAGTGTTTTCTTCTGCTTCGTTGCATTTTCTGCTGTTTTTACTGTGTTTTTTGTGACGTGCTTCCTGTGATAGTTGCGTGTCGGCATGCCAGGGTTTGCTTGGGGGGTGGGGTGGGGTGGGGGGGTGGGTGGGGTGGGGGGGGGGGTTGGGGGGGTGTTGGGGGGTGGGGACGATAACGTTCTTGTTTATTGACGTTCTTGCATCTGCGTTCTTGACAAGCTTTTCACTTCTGCAAGTGACGGTTTGACACGCGTTGGATGTTTTGGTTTTGATATGTTGACGTTGGTGTCCGGTGGCGTGTGGGCATGGGGTTGGGTTTGGGGGGATTAGAACGTTCACGTTAACCAGCGTACTTGCAACTACTTCCTTACACGCATTTCTTCTTGGCAATTCATGTCATCATCATCAGCATCTCCAACATCATCATCATTATCAACATAATCATCATCATCAACATCATCATCAACATGATCATCATTATCATCATCATGATCAACATGCCCATCATCATTATCAACATCATCATTATCATCATCATGATCAACATTCTCGTCATCATTATCAACATCATCATCATCATCAACAACATGATTATCAACATGATCATCAACATGATCATCATCATTATCATCATCATCATCATCAATCGCTTCGGTGAGGTAAAAAAAGTTACTTCGGAGACCCCTCTTGGAAGATGCATTTTAAAAAACTTCACGAAATGCAGGTTTTAAAGGCGTTGTGCGTTGAAAAACGCGCGACGCCCTCGAGGGGACCTTCCCTTGTTTTACCTGTCTAAGATGGTGATTTTCCATCGCTTTTAAGCATGTTTGCCAGAGGCTAATCCCGTCGACGCTAGGCTCAATAAGTTCTTGAACAACTTGCAGAAAGAGGAACTCCAAGAAGAGGTTCCGCAGCAAAACATTCTCCGAGGTTTATGCTTGTGGCTGAGAATGGTAAACTGGGGGGTTCCATAAATGGAAGTACTCCAAAATGGTTGGTTTATAGTGGGAAATCCTATCGGAATGGATGGTTTAGTTGAATTTCATGAGACATTATGGGAATACGGAGGTTTCCTGAAATCGGGGTACCCAAAATGGATGGTTTACAACGGAAAATCATTTAAACATGGATGATTTATGGGTACCGTTATTTCAGGAAACCTCAATATACTGGGACCATAATGGGGGTGCAGTATAACTAAGCAGCTTGATTTGTGGGTGTGTTGGAAAACGGTGAATACCACCCAAATGGCCACATGATGGTTAAAGGCTGGAATTAGGGGTACACTATTTTCAGACAAAAACCCCTCAGAAACATTGAAAAACATAAGCAAAACAACTCTGTCAACGGTTGACAGATAAACGGATGTCTCATTGCGTCAAGATACATCAAGCTACTAGTCACTGAGGTGTATGGTAGGTTGATGTGGTGGTTTCCAAAAATATGGGTACCCCATAACCATGAGGGTTCAATACTAAAATTGTCTATTTTTGGATGATTTCGGGGTACCCCTATTTTAGGAAACCACCATGTAGATTTATGTAGGTTTATGTATTCGGTGTTTAATGTTTGATGGGAACGTGGACTCATTAAGCTATGATTTTTTGAAACGCTGCAGGGTATCGTCAAGGACTGATCGAAACGGGAAGTTCAAGGGTTGTAGTAACCCTCAAGATGTGATAAGTATTTTGATATGTTGAGTATGAGTCACTACCAGTAGTACCGCACAAGGCGGTGGCGGAAGTTTCAAAAATAGGAAACCTACACGGATGGCAGAGCGAAGCCACTGATGGACCGAAAGGTGGTTGGAGCTGTGTTTTTTGGAGTGGCTGCAATGGTTGCAGTGGTCACCTGGTCGGTCACCTCACCCACAACGGCTTAGTAGCTGTAATTGTAGTTGTAGTGTAGTGGAGTTGTAGTTATGGTGTAGTGCAATTAGTGTAGTGTAGTTGCAGTTGCATTTGTGGTGGTGTAATGAGTGCATTGTACTGTAATGTAATGTAATGCAATGTGGGGTGTCGTGTAATGCATAGTGTAGTGTAGTTGTAGTTGTAAATGTAGTTGTAGTTGTAGTGTAGTGTAGTGATATGTAATGTATTGTAGTTGTACTTGTAGTTGTAGTTGTAGTTAGTGTAGCGTAGTGTAGGGTAGTGTCGCGTGGTGTAGTGTAGCGTAGTGTTGTGTAATTGAGTGTAGTGTTCTGTAGTGTAGTGAGGTGTAGTGTAGTGTAATGGACTGGTGTGTAGTGTAGTGCAGTGTAGTGTAATGTAATTAGTGTAGTGTAGTGAAGTCTTATGTAGTTGTAGTTGTAGTAGTTGTAGTTAGTGTGATGTAGTGTTAGTGTAGTGTAGTGTAGTGTAGAGTAATTGAGTGTAGTGGAGTGTACTGTAGTGTAGTGTAGGGGAATGTAGTGTAGTGTAGTTGTAGTGGTGAAGGTGTAGTTGTAGTTGTAGTGTAGTGTATTGGAGTGTAGTGTAGTTGTGGTGGTGAAGGTGTAGTTGTAGTTGTAGTGTAGTGTATTGGAGTGTAGTGTGGTGTAGTGGTGGTTGTAGTTGAAAATGCTACAAAGCCTGCACGTTTTGCTCACTTTTGACAAGGTGCACAATCCCGTGCGCCTGCTACGCGAAACGACATCTGAACTTCCAAAAGTGGTCCGATCCTCTAGTGTTTTGTCCATTTTGACTTGGAAATGTGCTTCGCGCCACAACGGCGTGCACTTTTTCATGTCTCATCTGGCCAGCTGGCTCCGCACCCGCCGCTTTAGCGAGCCTACTATTCGACCCTCCGGAGCCCCAAATCATTGGAAAAACACAGCGTTTCGCGGCTTTCCTACCTTTTCGCGCACCTGGATCTTCTTTCTTCTGAGACTTTCTCTTTTTGATCTTCTTTCTTCTTCTCTTCTCTTGTCTTCTCTTCTCTGACTCTTCCCATCTCTGCTTTTCATCTGTCCATATTGTCGGAAGTTTGACTTCTAAACTTCCTTCGGTGATTCACTGTTATCCATTTGTGTATGTGTATATATATATATACACATTACGTATAGTCATAAATGCATGTTGAGTATCTATATATATATATATAGATAGATAGATAGATACATGTATACATGTATACATGCTTCTCCAAGCCCTTAGAACTATGGACAGCAATCATTACGGAAAACAAAGTCACATTGACATTCGTGTCATCCTTGTCATCCTGGGGGAGAGAGGACAGCAATATTGCAGATCAATGACATACTCAGACTTTGATTATGAACTGCTTCACATTTTGTCACATGAAATCCATGTTGGACATGACTATTTTTTTACTGAATCAACTTCGCATTTTGTCAAATCACTCATTTCGCACTTCGTCACCTCGGCCATGCAGATTTGCTGCCGGCGACCAGACCACTTCATAGCAATACGTACCATTAGACACCGGTTACATGCTGTGGATGGAAGTAATCTTGCACCAGTTGGTAACTATTGATAACTATGAGACCCTGTAAATAATGGGATTATAATGGGATAAACCATTTGCCAACTGGTGCAGTATTTCGCAACCATCCACAGTACCATTATATAGATACCATTACTTGCCATTGCATCACATGAGACTACATTACCGGACGCATGGCCATACAGACATCCAGATAATATGGCGGTTTCCCTAAAATGGGGGGTACCCTCAGTTCTCATCCATTCTAGTAAGATTTTCCATGAAATAAACCATCCAGCGCGCTTGGGGTATCTCCATGACTATGGAAAACCCCAAAAAACGTGCCCCCCTGGGATCAACCGATCAACATCGCCTCGATATCGCCTCTCAACTTTCAACGGACCCACGAGGTTCGTCAGAAGCAATTGCAGCACTTCGCACGTGCACTTTGATGCATGCAGCATGCAGAAGGGGCCAAGCCTGCAGCGGTCCGGAATGACATGGCATGAGATTGCCTTAGACCTGGGACATAACCAATGAATTGATGGTTCATCAAAAAAACCATTCATGAGGATGAACAATCACATTACACGGAAATCATGGGGATAATCATTGGCAAGAAGTAGTCATCAAGATGGTGGGAATTTAGGCACGCATCATATGAATTCATTTGAGATATTGCAGAGAAAATGGGGATATAACCAGAAAGAAACCTAGGGATAACGGGGATGACATATCCGTTCTATGCCCCAAAGTCCGTGTAACTACAAAGATGGCCAGAACCATTCTGGATCTGGGAAAATCATGTATATAATATGTATATATATATATATGTATAATATGTATATATACATATAATATAATATATATATAATATGTATATTTACATATAATATATAATATGTATATGTATATATATACTATGTATATATACATTCATATATATATATACATCGACCTCAGATGCACAGGTCACCAATTTATGGTGATAGAAACAGGGAAAATCATCTCAAGGAAAGTACAGACTTCTGCTGTGAAAAGTCGAAGCACATGAATTTGGGAATAGTACGGATATAATTCTAATTGCTGACATGAGAATAGCACAGATATAATTTGGGTAACCCTTTGATGGCTGGTACAAACTCAACCACATTAATCTTGTGCCATACACGGGAACTTGCATTCAACAGCTAGATATTTTTTGTAGGGTATCCAAGATTGGCCATGTAACGGTGATACACAGGGATAGAATAGGATATAAAAATAGGATATAATTTATTATGGGATTAACCAGCTTATGCCACATGTTTGGGGGATGTCCAACACATATATGGTATATACCCGTGTGCATTTTTGGACACAGCCTGATGCTTGTTTTGATGAATCCCCCCTCTTGCCATGGACCAGATGCGCGGCCGTTTCGCATGAGCTGTGAAATCCACAGCATTTGACCTTGCTGGAAACTTGTCCAGCCCTTCCTCCCCAAGACTGGAGGTGGGACTTTGAGTTTTGGTCGCAGAGACCGGAGGTGAAATTTTCATTGGGAAGTCTGCGCGTGGCACAGAGTCAGAAAATTTGCGTCCTGAACCTCCGTCGGAGATCTTGAAATAAACAGAGAACTTCAGAGACATATGTCGCTAATAGTTACTATGTTTATTAATCCCTTCCTCCGGTCATACTAAACCAGCCCCAGAAACCATAGTTTAGTTGGGGAGTTGCACATCTTTGGGACATTTCGGAACGGGGCTCCATCATGATTCATCCCTATATGGTATGAAGATGGGAATCCCCAGTCGTCACCATAGCTTTTAAGTCAGGGTCATCCATGACGACTGAATGATTTGGGGGTACCCCCATGAGTTAGGAAAACCCCATACGACCGTATGGTGTGTACTGTAAACTCTCATGGGGGTAGGATTCGTTGTTAATCCGCGCAAAATATCCCAAGATACTTAGTTGCAAGAGGCTGCAACCTAGCAATCCTTCCCACATAATATCAGTATCATGGGGGATCATCCAAGTAGCAGGAGTCTGGTGGACTTGTGTGGCTGTTGGGTAAAAACATCGTCCCGAAATACGGTAAATCCAATGTGAACATGGCCAAAAATCCACCGTAAAATGGGAATATTGGTCATAATCCCATATTAATCTGGTTGGTGGTTTGGAACATGAATTTTATGACTTTCCATTCACTTGGGAATGTCGTCATCCCAAGTGACGAACTCCATCATTTTTCAGAGGGGTAGGTATACCACCAACCAGTATATGAGTTGGTTTATGTTTTACTATTGTCTTACCCAACATTTACCCAACATTTACCCATTGTTTACCACCAACCAGCAATTGAACCTATCTACATTTCATTACTACAAGCAGAACCAGTGAAACTTACTGTCGTGGCCACCAGGTTTACTGGTCCAAGACAGGCTGATCACCATGCCTAGCTTGATCTTGGTAGAAACTAATCTTACTTTAGTCTTTTGGTAATGGGATTACCCTCTGGTAAACTAACATAGCTATTGAAAATCACTATCTTTCATGGGAAAATCAACTATAAATGGTCATTTTCAATAGCTATGTTGGTTCACCGGAGGGTATCTACGTTCACCAGGGGCAGGGTATCTAAGATTGGCCATGTATAAAATCCATTGATTCCTATAAACGGTCCATTGATTCCTATAACTGATCACAGCATTGACATGTACATCTAACACAGCTATTGAACATGGCACATTTATAGTTGATTTACCTGCTAAAGATTGTGATTTTCCATAGCTATGCCAGTTTACCAGAGGGTATCTAAGATTGATTGGCCATGATGTACAGTAATGTTCGTAGCACGTCGAGAGGCAGGATGCAGCCGTCTGTTGACTGACAAATCGCCAGACTCTCTCAGACTCAGCAACCAAAAAAACTGAAGTGACTTGAGTCATGTCAATAATATTTGATTATATATATATATATGTTTATAACATATATATATATATTTATGTTTATAATATATATACATATATATATATATACATACTCATCATTAATTCTAGTGTTTACTTTTGGTATCTTATGAGTGTGATGCAGAAACATATACAATTATTGTCAGCCATCGGTTAATCGGTGGTTTGATTTGTGGGGATAGCCCACTTCATGATAATTCCCTGATACTAGGTCGATCATGCGCTTCCAAACTACCAGCCCAAACCACTATCTAATCATTGGGGGATCTGGCATGCATTTCCTATCTTTGGTCATAGTTCTGTGCCATATGATCAAAACTTGGATAAATTGCCCGTTTTTTTGGGGGATGCTCATCAATCCATGTTCATAGAGAATCATACATTTTTTTTAAAATCAGTTTTATACTTACTGTAGTAACCAGTCTGTGTGGATTTCCACTAATTACATTTGATGGATGATACAAGATTCATTGCATGTAACTTGACAATGACACAAGCAAAATGCAATCGAAATCTAGATTCCACGGCGATGACCGGCGATGTTGGCCTAATATGGTTGTGGA